>CAJQZJ010004752.1:11470385-11595101 GCA_907164525.1 Lophiomys imhausi
CACAATACTAAATCCTCTTGGAATACAGACATCACCCTTTTACATTTGTCCCTTGCCTGACAGGTTCTGTAGCTTCAATAATTTAGGCAGCATATGGTGACTGATACCATATGAGCAAATTTCTCCCTGTATGTACAATCAGACATTTCACCTGTGGTCAAATGTGTGGCAAAAATACACTAATCTGGATCTGATAGCCTCTAGTTTATATTAAATTTTAGCTTTGAATTTACCAGTGAATGAATAAAGAAAAAAAATAAATTATTACTAATTGTATGAGTCATTCAATACCCTCCTTGAAAAAGAAAACTTTAAAGTAATTTTTCATTTCCTTAGAGGTGTAATTATTTAACTCATTAGAACATTCAAACTGACTCACATTTTAGGTGATTCACATAGAGGAACTCAAATTTGAATACTTTTTTCTAGTACCTGCTTTCATTATGCCAACTCTGTGACTTGAGAAAAAACATGGGACAAAAAGTTTGTAACACTAATGGATGCTATTTCCAATGTGAAATGTATAAATGTAAAACACTTCTCATTAAAGAAACTCATCACAGCAGGGTGGAAGTGCTAGAGCATTCTGAGCTCTACAAAAGAGCTATTAAAGCCCTCATTAATCTCTCATCTAAGATGATAGGGCTCTGAAAGTCATTGAAACATGTTTCTGCCTTTAAAAGTATTATTGATAGCATTATTCTTTATTTAAAATGACTTTGTATAACCAAACTCATATTAAAACCTCAAATTTAGGGCAGGTGAGGTGACAGCTTAGAGAGAAAAACCTTACAATTTGACATTGACTTGTAGGCTCACAAGGAGGAAGAAGAGAATAATGTCCTGAAAATTGTCTTTTGGTCTTCTCAAGTGTGCCATGGATTTTTTTGTGTGTGCAGAATGAGTATGTACGTTCTACCTCTTTCTGTGGTCCGGCTTTGTCTCTGTCTCTCTCTCTCCCTCCTCCTCTCTCTCTCTCATACACACATAGTATACAACATAATTTTAATAACAGCTGTGTTATCCTCCCCAGTTTCTAAACAAAAAGAGCATAAATATATTAACATTAAATACTAATATTTATGCACAGCAAACAGAAAGTAGTTAGTAATTGTGTGTTTATTTCCACTCATATTATATTGTCAACGGTTAGTTGTTTGTTGATGTTTACTTTAGGTCTTTCTTGAAGCAAAGATCAATTCTACCAAGTCACATAATTCCACATAAAATTATTTTTATGTAATAAACTTTTATTGACTCTAAGATGCAAGATTTCGACATTGTATGCTTTCTGACTTTTTTTAATGTTTCTTGTAATCATTGTTGTCTTATGATTATGGAAGTCTAGGAAAGAATAACAGCAACATCTGCTTTCACATCAATTTTCCTCCTCCCATACCCTCAAGTGATGGGAAGACTGAGCAAAGTTTTATCTTCTAAGACTATTTTGAATAATTATTTAATTATGTGTTCTTCCTTATTGATTCATAAAAATAATGGTAGCTTATGTGTTATCAACGCTGTCTTAGATACCATAATTTTCATCATAAATGATTGCAAATTACTAGCATAGAATTTATGTATATTTTTTCCTGTAAAATTTTCACTCACAGGTTTTCTTTGCTCACTGTTTTGATATCTTATGTGCCTTTGCAGTCTTCAGTCTATTATCTGGCTTCAGATCTTACAATGAATAAAATTGTTGAAAGTCATTCTGTTTCAGGTCTAGTCTGCAAAATAGACGAAAGCAGAAAAGATCAGGTTACTCTACTCAGTATCCCAGACCAAGGTATCAGAATGAACATTTGTAAGCATAAAGATGTAGACAAAAATGAATGTTGTGGGACACACTGAGATTCCACCATGAGATTTATTTTTTATATTGGGAGAGGTTTCAAGGGTGGAGAGTAGGCCTGAGGGGAGGTGGGAGATGAGAGAGAACAGGGTGCATGATGTGAAATTCACAAAATAAAAAAAACAGGAAGAAATAAAGTATTTGTTGTTATAACCACAGGTAAGTATAGTTCTTATCACTCATTAAAACAAACAAAATCAAAGGCAAACGAATGAACAAAAAACACAACAAGAACAAAGAGCATCTTTGTGCAATAGAACATTATAGAGATATTGTAGTTCTCAGTCAAAATCAATATATGTACAACATAATTCCTCTTCCTAAAACTTAGGAATCAACATGGAAGAGGAGGCAAAAAGATTGTAGGAGACATGAAAACAATATAGTTGCTATGAGATATTTTTTTTGGATGGGTCTTCTTTTGTATTTGAATTGTTGTTTCTCCTTTGCGACCTTTAATAAAAATTCTTCATTGTGAATTTTTAATGTTTTCACTATGCTATAACATGGAAAGTGTGTTTACCAACACTGTCTATTTGTTGTTCTGTCTATCTCTTGTACATGGATAGACCTCTTCCACTATATTGGGAATTTTGTGTTATGATTATATTGGAAGTTTTAACTAGGCCCTTAAAATGGATTTTTTCTTCTTCTATGCCCATGATTCATCTTTTTTTATTTCCTGATGTCTAAAATATCTCTCATATTCTGCTTTTACTTAAAAAAATATCAGTGCCCTTGGCAATTCCACTATCTTTTCTCTAAGCCCTCATATTCCCTCCTCTCTATGATCCATTGCACTGTCAAGACTTTCTATTGGATTCTAACTTTGACTTACTATATTTTTCAAGTACAGAATCTTTTCATTAACTTTTATTGACTATTGATATCTTACTCATTGAATTCCATTTTCATATCCTAATTGATTTTCTTAATTTATACAATTGTTTAAATTTTCTCATAATTCCTCAGGATATTATTCACGTACTTTATCATTTTTGAATACATTGGTAATCATTATTTTGAATTCTTTATCCATAATGTCATTTATATCACTCTCATTGGAGCCATTACTCTGGGTTTGGTACATTTGTAGGGTATAATTTATATTTGTTTTCCATGTTATTTGAATTTTATCATTTAGACATATGCATCTAGGATTAGATCATTGGTTGAGGTTTGTTGTTCATATTTCTTCTTTCAAAATTTACAATGTTTCAGGGTAGTAGACTGCATGAGAGCTAAAAAGTCATTTTCCTATGTTTGGTGAGTGTTAAAATATCAAAATCAATGCTCAGACATTGGCTAATGAATGAGTATACTCTTTAAAAATAGTCACAAGTTCAAGATGAACAGAACCAGTGCCTATGGCTAGTACCTATGCCCTTAGAGGCTTACAGAGACTGAACACTAACCAAAAGAAGAAGAAGAAAGTTTAGATTTGACCTAAACCCCCTATACAAATATAGAGGATAGCCAATTTGGTGCTCATACAGATCCCTTAGCAAGTAGGGTTGGGACAGTCTCAGTCATGAATTTTATTACCTGTTGGTGGAACTGCCATGTCGAGTCCAAGAACAAGAGGAATCTCTTAGCCCTTATATGACTGATGGATTGATGGGGGGCTGATATGGGGCCCACCACAATGGAGGAGTATGATAGGTGGGAGAAGGGGTAGAGTATGGGGAGAAAAGAGGGAACTGTTATTGAGATGTAGCTTAAATTAGTAAATAAACACATAAAAATAGTCATAAACTAGAGTAATCCCACAATGAAAATATAGTAAAAGTCAATTATAAAATAATAACGATTAAAAATAATTCAACGTCAATTCTTTTAGTGAGTATATGGAAATTGAGAGTACCTTATGTACTAACATTAATTATTGTAAATATGAGTGGAAGAAAAATGAACAAAAGAGAAAAAAACAAGATTAATTTGGTGATCTTTATTGGGTTGAAGGATAAAGAATAGAAAGCAAATATAAACAGAAAAGAGAACCATAGAGGCATTAAAGAAAGCTGGAAGAGATGTGAGTATTTTTGGCTAAAGATAGACTGAAAAGAGAATGATAACAATATGCAATCAACTAATGTGTAACAGTCTCTTACTTCAGGAGGCTAAGTCAAGACAATCAGACCAGGATCTATTCTTCAGTTAAAAAAAAGGGAGAAAGACAGACAAACAGACAGATACACACATACACACACAGAGAGAGAGAGAGAGAGAGAGAGAGAGAGAGAGAGAGAGAGAGAAAGAGAGAGAGAGGAGATGACAAAACTGGAAAAGGTAAAGGTAAAAAAAATAATGCAAGATTATGCTGCTGAGTTGATTTTGGGTATGATATGAAGAAGAAATAGATGTTGGAGAGAAAGAGTCCACTTTTGGCTTGCATCTACAAATGCCTAGTGTTAATTCTCTGGCTTCTCATCACTGTAAGTGACTCTGTAATGAATGTTCTTTCTCAACAAGTCTTAACTACAGACTACACTCTACACTGCTTTGCACTAGTCAAGATCTTCCCTTGGAAACTCCCAGAATCACACCTCTGTGAAATTCATTTCTGAAGTAAGTAATTGTATTCCTGGGGCTGAGGATAATTCAGGTGATCTAGACTCAATACTGTTATTGGGAAAGATAGAGAAAATGAAAGTTTTGCTATGGTAGCTCAAACACCATTTGGGTCTGGTGTAAAATTGCCAGCCTTTTGGTTGGAACATCATGGGCAGTACTCAAGGTGAACCATTCTAGAGTATCTATAGTGATGTATGTTCTCTAGAGAGTCCTTTCATGAAGCATTTAAGGATATTGGACAATTAAGGAAACCATCTGTATGTCTCTGCGTCTGGTCAACAGTACCCTCTAATACTCTGTCTGTCAGTCTATCTCTCTATCTCTCTGTCCATCTCTCTCCCCCTCCCCTCTCTCTCTGTATATATATATGCTTATAACATTTACTTATGTGTTATATAATATACAGTAGATGTTTCTCTATATACATATTCATATATATGTATGATTATGACATTTATTTAGTTATGTGGGGGATAAGATGGAAAACTTAGAGTTGAACTTCTGGGAGTCAGTTCTTTTCTCTGCCATGTGCATAACAGTGGACAAACTTATGTTGTCATCAGCATTGTCAGCAAGTGATTTTACTCTCTGAGCCTTCCAACCAAATATTCTCAATGTTTTCATCATGAAAAACATATCAGAATTATCCTAGAGTTATTACTAATATAAAATAGAGGAAACAGAAGAAGTTACATTTTTTAAAGTTTCCTGAACTGTGTATTTAGTGAATGTCAGAGCTTGAATATTAGTCCAAGACTGGTGATGTAAAAAAAAAAAAATCATTTAGCCACAAGGCTAGAATGATTGCTCACAATTGAGCTTATTGCCTATCATACTCCAAGCTGCAAAAGAAGATAAAGTAAACCATAAAAATGAGAAGTTGCAAGGTTGGGGCAATGAGTCGTATCCTATGTCTGAAGTTGGAAAATGCCTAGAGATAGAGCTACTCTCTAACTTCTAATAATTTTTCTATGGAATAAAATTTTACAACACATGAAAGCAAGAAAGTACTTAAAGTTTCACAAAGATAACCCCACAGGAAACAAGTAAAAGTAAATGACCTGAATTAGATTAAAATTTGTGAGCTGATGGATAGATAGGACAGTGCAACACTACAAAGAAGAGGATCACAATAGCAGGCATCTGGTAGCATTGTTGGGACAAAGCACAGCTTAGAAAGTCCCTTGGATGCCAGATGGATTTCTGCATGAGTAGACTCAGAACTAATACACCACTCTAAAAACATAATGGGATGTCAGCAACTGATTGCTCAGAGGCTCTGACTTCCATAGAAACAAAACGCATCTGAGTGACCTTAGGGCTAATGCAAAGGAAGAGCTGGGCAAGAGGAGCACAAGCAGCTAAACGGTCTTAATATTGCCCTGTCTGGACATTCTGTATATTTCCTCAGTACAATAGGTGTTTGGAAGGTCTTTAGTTGTGGTCACAAATGTCCCTTAGTGATGTCACTTTTATGTCAGGAAGGCATCAATATTATCCAAAATATCTCAACCCTAGGTCACCTGAGGTATTCGGTGATAATTCACATATAATGAACCTTCCTATGTGTTGCAAATGAAAGAGAACATTACATTGTCATTTCAATTTTTATCCCTGCATTATATTCACTAATTTGTGGTCCACTTGGCACATAGTAAAATAAATAATTGAGAGTATGCTGACATTTCTCTTGCTTTTGCTATTTTCTTATCAGTTGCAAGTCCTTACCTCCTTCTTTATTGGGGTGATTTCTAAGGTACTCTTCTAATCTTATATAAGAGTGAAATTTTTTTATAATAATACAAGCTGAAATAATTTCTTAAATTTAGTCAATATGTTCATTTCATATAAATCAGTATTTTAATTAGAAATCAGTCACCAGAGCTAGAGCTGTAGCTCAGTTATTAATGTACTTGTCAAACATATATGAACTCCTGGGTTCAATCCCAAATTAGCATGAGTGTTGTCTCCCACTGGTTTTCCTAGCATTTGAGTGCAGGCAGAGGGTCAGAAATTCAAGCTTGATATAGCTGGTCACATTCTTTCCAGTCAGGAAACAGAGGATGCAGAATTCTAACTATTGTTTCATTTTTTTTCCCTTTTTATTAAATTTAGGACTCAGAGCATGAAAAGGTGAAGCCCAAAGTTAAGGGAATCCTACTCACCTCAATTAAGGTAATCTAGATAATCCTCAGAGGGTAACTTAATCTACAAAATTCTCCAGAAACATGATTGTTTTGCTCCTAGGTATTTCAAACTACCTTCAAGTTAACAAGCAATATTAAAACATCACATATTGATGTGGATTTTTTCTTTCAGAATTGAATCTATTAGTTATTTTTCCCCAGTGTAAACATATGCTTCACATATAAAACTTAAATGAGCAAGGGTTTATAGATGGTATGAAGCAACTAGTCACATTTCAACTGAACTCCAAAAGCAAAAAAAAAAAGGACAGTAAGTAGGGTTAGACTATAAAACCTCAAGGCCCAAGGTTCGAAACTTTCCAATACAATACTATTTCCGGGTGAAACACCAACAAGCACATACTTACTCATTTGATATAAATGGGTATACCATAGAAAGCAAATATAGAAATTCATGTCAGATTCTAATATTCCATGTCTAGTTTTATTTTGTGTTAACTTTGTAAATGAGGTTTAAAAGATGTAGTAATTTTCCTAAAATGTAACTTCAAATTTTCATACAGTTTGATTTATATTAGCCAACTTAGTGATATCATAGTCATATATGTCCAAGTATAATTTGGTGAAGTTTTATTTGTTACTGTTCATATAGATGTCTAATTATTGGGAACATAGAAAACAATTATCAGTTTTCATAGTTTAACTGTTGCATGCATTCCCTTCCTCTTAGTATCTTTTGAATAAGGGAGTACCATGCGTAACAATGAAGGGAAGTATGATCTTAGTCTTGACAATTCAGTATAGTTGGCTTTAGAAAAACATACCTCAAAATAAGGATCTAAACATCAAAGTTTGATGAATTGCTACATTAATGGCATTGCTACAAGTTGAGTTGCAGATATGTGCAATTATTTGAGTCAATCAATAGATTTATGAATAAAGAGAAAATTAAATAGTATACTAGGTAATAAGTCTCTCTATATATGATAAATACTCAAAATGTTGGCTAAAATATTAGACTGACATAATTTGTAACCCATAAGCCATTCAAAAACAATACCACATTGCTACAACAAAAGTGCTCTGTGAACAGGCATTCTACTCGTTCATAATCTTTAAATTTAGATTTAAATATTATTCTACTGGCATTTTTGTTTACACTCTACGTTATAGTTATATCATTAATAGCAGTAGAGTAAATAAAATTAAGCTTAAATTCATTTTCCTCCACTTTAAAACATTTACATAATTTTAAGCAAATTGTAATCCCTAATTTAGCACTCCAAAACCTCCTCCTACTGTCAATCATGATTGCTGAAATGTAAATTAACCTATCAAGCAGCCCAACAGCATTATATTTTCTGCTTTTGGGGATAATGCAGCAGATGTGACAATGGACAGCAGTCATTAATCAACTAGTGATAACCATAATGATGGCATCAAAAAGAAAATTACATTAACGTAAAAAGAATGCTTCTTACTGCCCCCAGAAACATAATGAGAGTTAATTTACATCTGGATTGCCAGAAGCTTATTTCTTAATAGCAGAATGTTTATATAGATAATTTTCAATTCCTTCAGTTCATAATTTGGTACACAGAAGTTTCTTAATAAATTGCAAATGAGTTGAATAAAACCTAAAATTTCATTTCGATGACCTAATACTGTATTCTATCATTCAATGACTACATTAATTTTTCTAAAAGTCAAAGTTGTTATGGTACTTATTTGTTGGGATGGGTTGTTGGCTTTCTTTTTAACTTTTTTTTTGTTCTTGTGAGTTCCACGGCATGCACCCCAATTCTATGCATCTCTCAGTCCCTTCATATCTGCCATCTGCTCTTGCAACCTACCACCAAAAGAAAATTAATAAAATGCAACAAAATAAAATGAAAACAAGACAAAGCATAGAAAATGTCTTGTCCTGGAAGTTGCAACTTTGGATATGTAAGACCAGCCCCTTCATGCTTCTGCAGTTCATAGATGAAGTAGATGTTGGGGTGGGCCAACTCATAGCCCTGGATCTCAGACTGGGAGGTAACTGAGTTCGTCAGTCTAACAGCTGTCCTCCACCAGGGAGAGCTCTCCAGCATGGCCACAGCTAGCTCACTCAATTCTGCAGTCAGCAAGGGGTAGGGTCAGCCTTTTTGTTTTCATGTCCTCCTGCCAACTCACCTATACCCATGCCACTAGACCTAATTCTACTGTGCTGCCCAGTCTCCATGTAGGGACCACTCTCCAGAGTGTTGCTGCCTCCAAGAAGTGAAGCCAGCTGTTTCTTGATCACAACCTCATGGCCAGTTCTGCCAACTACCTCATGTGTTAAGAGTGAGGAGGGCATTCCCCTGGGACCACACCACCTTATAGCAGGCTAACGGTGGATACTTACGTCTTTGCGGCTGGCTTATTCATGTCCTAGCCACTGGAAAGAGCTCTACTATGCCACCCAGGTGAAACCCAGGTCCCACTCTCTTAAGTGGCATAGCCTGTGAGAGGCAGCTGTTCCACTCTCATAACCACAGGGTCAGTTTTCCTAACTACCATAGGTGACAAGGGGCAAAGCAGGGGAGAGGTTTTTTTTTTTTTTTAGAGTTATTTATTCAAATTGCTTCTCGATCACATCCCCACAGCCCCCTCCTTTCATCCTTCCCCGTCCCTCCTTCCCAACCTCTTCCCCTTCTCTCTCCTCTCCTTATCCTTAGGTGAGGGGAGTCCCACACTTATCAAGCCCCCCTAGGTTTATCAGTCCCAAGAGGGCTAAGAACTTCCTTCAGTACTAGTGCCCAACATGGCATCCCAGTTAGGGTAAGGTGTTCCACTAAGAGGCACCATAGTCCATGACAGACACCATCTCCTCACCACCACTTGCTAGGAAATCTGTGTGAAGGCCAAGAATTGTCTATTACCTATATATGATATGTATGGGGGGGGGGCTAGGTCTGGTCTATATATGCTTTTCTAGGAGCCTAGATTGGTTATCGGGGACAAGGCAAGGATTCCAACTCTCCCCATATCTCTTAAGCATAGTACTTGAAGTTCTAGCTAGAACGATAAGACAACTAAAGGAGATAAAGAAGATACAAATTGGAAAGGAAGAAGTCAAACTATCCCTATTAGCAGATGATATGATGGTATCCTAAAATGTGTGACCCAAAATGGTATCACAAGATGTGACCCTAAAAATTCCAACAGAGAACTCCTACAGCTGATAAATACCTTCAACGATGTAGCTGGATACAAAATCAATTTTTAAAAAAAATCAGTGACCTTTACACAAAAAAATAGGCCAAGAAAAAATTTAGGGAAACAACATCCTTCACAATACCCACAAATAATATAAAATATCTGGGGGTAACTCTAACCAAGCATGTGAAAGACCTGTCTGACAAGAACTTCAAGTCCTTGAAAAAAGAAATTAAAGAAGATATGAGGAGATGGAAAGATTTCCCATGCCCATGGATAGGTAAGATCAACATAATAAAAATGGCCATACTACCAAAAGTAATATACAGATTCAGTGCAATTCTGATCAAAATACCAACACAATTCTTTACAGACCTCAACACAAAATTGGGCACACTAAATCCTATAGAAGTTTAAATGGGGAAAGGCCTCAAACTCTTTGGCATAGGTGACAACTTCCTAAAGAGAACACCAATAGCTCAGGCTCTAAGACCAAATATAAACAAATGGGACCTTCTGAAACTGAAAAGATCTTATAAGGCAAAGAACATTGTCATTAGAACAAAATGACAGCCTACAGCTTGAGAAAAGATCTTCACCAACCTCACATCTGACAGAGGGTTAATATCTAAAACATATAAAGAACTCATGAAATTAAACACCAAGAAACTAAACAATCCAACCAAAAATGTGGTGTATAAACCTAGAATTCACCAAAGAGGAATCGCTAATGACCAAGAGACACTTGAAGAAATGTTCAACATCTTTAGTCATCAGGGAAATGCAACTCAAAAGGACTCTGACATTCATCTCACAACTGTCAGAATGGCTGAGATCAAAATCCAAGTGACAGTATAGGCTGGCAATAATGTGGTGAAAGGGGAACACTTCTCCATTGCTGGTGGGAGTGCAAACTTGTACAATGACTTTGGAAATCAATCTGACAATATCTCAGAAAACTGGGAATAGTTCTACATTTAGGCCTAGCCATACCACTGCTAGGTATATATCCAAAAGATTCTTCATGAAACTTCAGGACATCATCTCAATTATTTTCATATTAGCTTTTTTGTCATACCTAGAAACTGGAAGCAACCCAGATGTCCTTAAACCGAAGAATGGACAAAAGTACTGTAGTACATTTTCACAATGAAATACTATTCAGCTATCTGAAACAAAGAAATCATGAAATTAAAAAAAAAGGATAAAACTAGAAAGTTCATCCTGAGTGAACTGACCCAGTCCCAGAAAGATACATATGGCATATATTCACTTTTAACTGGTTGTTAAAAGTGAATATATGCCATATAGTACAGGATAAATATCTTATAACTCATAGATCCAAAGGAACAGGAACCTAGCATAACTATCCTACGAGTATCTCCATCCATTAGTGAATCTAAATAGATGTTGAAACACAGAGCCAAAAATTAGGTGGACCTTTGGAAGTCATGTATAAGAGAGGGAGGAGGAACAGAAAGACTCAGAGGTACAAAAATCACCACATGAAGATCAACAGAACCAAAAAATCAAGATAGTTAGACAGTGTATCACTGGATAGATGGGAACTCACTGTGAAGACCTGGCTGGCCTCACAATCATGGATCTCCTTCAGCTTCTACCTCCAAAGTTATGTTTATTTTATTTTGATACTTCATAAAATACAAAGATTCTTTACTCCTCATACTTTCAAGGTTCTTAACAAATGACATGTCAGAAAGACTTCATTTCCATGACTCACGTTTACAATTTTAGTTTATCAGTTTTGCTTGCCAGTGTCAGCTTTGAAAAATTACAATTTCTTCCTGTTTTGAAAACTATATAAGACCAACTCTATTTTAAATTGCTTTGTCAGAGTTGATTGTGTTGCATGTTTAATATCAGTTAGTAAATTCCATAGCAAAAGTGATACACAACTATATTCCCAGTCACAACTACTAACTTGTGTTTGTTATATTTTATTTGAGCCTAGGGTTTCATGAAATTACCCATGTTGGCCTAGAACCTCCAATCTTCCTGATAAAATGTCTGTGTTGAGTACACAGGATTACAAGCCTTTATCACAATGGTCAGCAGCATTATCACAGTTAGTCAAACTGATGTCTGGGAAAGATGTGATTCCTAAACTGAAAAATCAGAAAAGATAGAGAAGCACAATGAATTATTAGGTCTAGAAAAGTGTGTCTAAGATTTTCTAATAAGCTATGTTCCAAAACCAAGGTGGGACAATTCTCTTCCTCTCTGAATCAACACAATATTATTCTGAAAAATTGCATGGTGGGTAGAATAAAGGTAGACAGACATTTTGATGCTCCTCTGATGGAGAAGTGAATTCTAAGCTCCCCTCCCATAGAATTTGAACCAGTCTTAAATACCTTCCTAACTAATTGAACAAAGTGGAAAGGGTGATGCTCAGGAGAAGGCAAGGCTGGACAATCAGTCATCTAGAATAGTAGTACATCAGGAGTCTTTGAAACACTAAACCTTGGAGGGTTGAGCTGCCATGCAGAAGGTTGAATACATTGCCAGTCAGACAGACACCAGGAAGGCCTAAGACTGTCTGGAAAGTGGGAAGGGAAGTTTGCCTACTTTCTCTCCAAGAGGCAATGGATGGGGTGTTGAAGTCAGACCAATGAAATATCAGTGGAGTAGTGCTCATTGGCACAGGAATAAACCTATGGATATTTCACTGAAATTCCTTTTCCACAAAGCCATGAGATATAACACTGTTGGTTGCTTTCTACATGAGATATTGGTGGAGGTTTTGAAGCAGATCACAAACAGAATATAACTACAATAAAACTAAGAATTATTTAATTATTGTTTACCTCTTTTATAATACAAGACATGAATTAAATATAGTAAATAAGACAGTAATTACATGTTAATCAGCAGGTGCCATTCTCTGTTGCCTTCACAGAGCTATTTCTATCTATATGTCTACCCAGATGTTATAGTTCTCTTTTCTAGACATTTTCTTTGGGAAAAAAAGATGATTATTTTACCAACTCAAACATTATATATCAGGAAAAGTATTGAGTTATAAAAAAACATGTTACATATTCGGCTGTCTTTGTTGGTGCTTCTGATTAGCTGAATTCTCATTGCTACTGTTTTCTGTGTTTCCTTCTGCTGACTATATCTATTCCTGTGTATGCTGATTTAGCTGAACCGTGGACTAGTTGCCCCAAGGACCTGAATCTGAGAAGTTCTTCATCTTCTGCATATAATGCTATCCTTTCTCTCATTCCTCAGATTGTGGGTTTGAAGGTATTTAGAGTTATTAATAAACAGTTTAAAAGTATACCTCCACTATTATTTAAAACCATTCCATGCCTTTCTGTTTAAAAAGGGATGGTGTATTTTTTCTGATATGACATATTTGAGCTCTCCTCCTACAAGGAGTCATTACCCACTTTATAAATTCCATGTAAGAACATTTTTAATTTAATTTAATTTTATTATTAGTTTTACTAGTGTAGGGGTATATATGTATGTACAACCTTAAGATACGGGTATTGGGCACATGTAAAAGTTCAGAGCGTAATTTTGGGTAATTGTTTCTCTCCTGTCATTTTGCTAAACCCAGACTCTTTTGCTGATTTTGCTGTGTAGAAGATTCCAGGCTGACTGACCTATGAGCTTGGTGAGTGTCCTATCTTCAGGTACCATCATCTTCCAGCAGTGATGCTGGGACGACAGATGCATTCCATGGTATCCTACTTTTGCATGCTGGTTCTAGGGACAGAACTTAGGTCTTCAGGCCAGTACTTTCACCCATTGAGGTGTCATGCCTGTTTCTCCAAATAAAAATTTAAAATAGTGTATCTCTAAGAATTATAGGCAAAAAATATTTCTGATATGTAAAACTTAATGTGATTTGAAATGGCAACCTTGTTGTCTAAGCCAATAAGTGGCTTATCTACTAATCAAGATGCTAAAGAAAGTCCAATTTGAAAATCAAGTCAAGTATCCCTCTTTCCCACAGTGTTTTTAAAAACATTCTTTAAAAGGAACTGAATACTTTTCTGATATTAGATAAAATAAAATATGAAACTTCTGAGGACACATATTTTATATAGAAGTATGTCATTATTGCATCAAATTATAGACTTTTTGCTTATAAGTTGTAGAGGAATTTTAGTTCTGCAATATGGCTGCTCTGGCAAGGGAATCATATCTAAAGACCTTCTATGTCGTTGTGATCTTGCCAGAATACAGACACACCCTTCATTACAGTATGATCTGACTGGAATACAGGCAGGATCTTAGTACACACCTTCAATTCCAAACACTGAAGATAAGGTTATAGAAGGAAGCAGCCATGTTTGAAAGTTATCACTAACTGAGGTGAAGACAAAATGAAAAATCAGAGAAACATTTGACAAAGAGAGATAGAAATAGAATATACCCAACTCTAATGAGAACAGACAGGAAAAAGATCCTACATAAGAGCAGGGCAGAGAAGGAATTGACAGGGGTTCAGTTCAGTTGAGTTCTGTTGAGTTCATGCAGTTTTGTTAAATTCCATCCAATTGATGCTGTCAGTACAGTTCAGTTCATGGAGTTCAGAGGCAGTTTTTCTAAGCAGAGAAATTCAGTCAGAAGCTGAGAGAAGCCTCAATGAGTCAGACAGCTCAGAGAGGTGTTTGAGCCAGGACAGCTGAGTTAACCATTCAACCAGAATTCAGAAAGAGATAGAAAGTGTGAGCTTATTCAGCAGTAAGTCTCAGAGTCTGGAAAAATTCTGGGCCTAGTTTAGCAGATGGAGGCTAGAGTCTGAAGCTTTTATGGTCTGGGCTTACGGAAGATTAGATTTTATGGAAGCTAGAAGCTTATAGGCCTAGAGAAAGCTCTGGGTTCATCCCAAGCCTTGTATTTGCACAGTTTGGGTATGTATGGCTCTCATCTCATTCACTCATCAAGGGAAATAAAAACAACATTTAAAGAAAATACTTATAATTAAACTATATATATATGTACACATTGGAAAGTAATATTAGTAATTAAATGTTACATCAATACTGAACAGCCCATGATGTGCCATTCTACTGTTTGACACACAATCTGGAATAACTCAACATTTGGTTGAGTTACATTGGGATGGTGACCTTCACATTACTTGCTAAATGTAAAGAACATTTTCATTCTCAAAGAAAAATAACTATTTTTTAAACTTTTTATTGATTCATTGTGAGATTTATATTATGCACCCAAGTCCTAATCATCTCCCCCTTCTCTCATATCCGCCCTTTGCCCTTGAAATCTCCTCCCCAAAATAAAACACACACACACACAAACAACATCAATAACAACAACAAAAAAGACAATGGATTGAAAACATCTCATTGTGAAAAATATAGTATGTCACAGTGTGTCCCACAGTATACCCCTCTGCCTACACATCTTCATTTGCTAATGTTCATTGAAAATGCTCAATGGTTTGAGATCTTTGGCTTCTGTAACACCGTTAATATTGGATCCCCATCAGGACTCCTCCTGGTTATCCTATAGTTGCCCTATGTCATAATGACCCTGCAGCTTTGTATTAGAAGGACTGGCCCTTTCATGCAAACCAACCATTAGCAGATAAAAACCAATTTTGAGGTGAGTCATTTCAAAACCCTGTAACTGGGCCTGGGTGACAGCTGAGCTGGTATCCCCACCACCAGGGTGAATTTCCAGCATTGCTCCAACTAGCCCACCCAATGCTACCATCCTCAGCAGGCAGGATCATCTTTCCCATGTCCTCAGGGCCAGCTGACCTGCACTGATGCCCCCAGAGCCAGTTCCACTGTGCTGCCCAGTCAAGGAGTGGGGCCTACTCTCCTAAGGGCTGAAGCCTCTGAGGGGCTAGGCCAGCTCTCCAGCTCTTACATCCATGGGCTGGTTTACCTATGCTTTTGCCATCAGGGCCAGTTTCACTGTGTATCCCAAGCAAGGTCCAGGACCCACTCTCCTGAGTGATAGACAGGGATAGGGCAGGGACAGCTTTCCTGCTTTCAAGACCCCAGGGCCAGCCCTCCAGGCTACTATGCCATTTCACACCAGATGAGTGGCAAGAATAGCTCTCCCTCACTCTTGCCCTTAGAACTGGCTCATCTATTCCCTTCCACCAGGGCCACTGTGCTGCCCAGAGCAGATGCAGGGCCTGATCTCCTGAAAGCTGCAGGCAGAAAGGAGAAAGGACAGCTTTCCAACTGTAAAAATATGGGGCCAGTTCTCCTGACTGTCTCAGTGGTGAGGAGCATGGGGGCAGAGGGCATCTTTTTCCATGTCCAGATCATTTCATAGCAGATGAGTGGCAGGATCAGTTATACAGCATTCTCACTCTCAGTGCTGGCTCAACTGCATACCCTCCACCAGGGTAAGCTCTACTGTGGTGTCCAGACAAGGTTCCAGGTCCACTCTGCCAAGTGATGCAGCCAGTGAGGGGCAGGGTTAGCTCTCCTGAGCTCATGACATTGTGGTCAGCTTTTCTGACTGCCAAATTTGTGAAGAGATAGGGCAAGAGGTGAAATAATCTCTGTGCCTGTGCTATCCCACAGCAGAGGAGTGGCAGGATCAGCTCGCCCATACTCAAGCCCTTAGTTCTGGTTATCCCACACCCCTACTACCAGGGCCAGCTCCACTGTGCGTCCTGGGAAAAGTACAGGATCTCCTCTCTTAAGTGCTGTGTCTAGTGAGAGATGAGGCCAGTTTTCCATAGAGCTCCATCTAGAGAGGAGAAGGGCCAGTTATTCACAGTTCCTGGACATCCACATGGTCCCTGGTGGCTGCCACAGTCAGGGACATACCCATGTTCTCTCGTTGTAATATGAACTACTGGATTTCAAAACTGAACCCTGCTGCTGCAAAGCCATACACTCAGACATGGCCTTCAGTGGTAACTCAGGCTGGGATCTCACAATGACTCCAGTTGGCAAGCTGGGTACTCACAACAGGCTACTCCTCTGCACCCCCAAGTCTACAGCTCCATCTCTCTTCATAATGCTCAAATTGATCCACGTTTCTTTCTCTCCAATCTGACCACCACATATTTGAATATTGTGGAGGCTCCTGCTGCAGGCTGACCACATGTGTGTCAGCCCCCTAGGTGGTAGTAAGCAGGTGTCCATAGGACACCTAAGCTGTTCACCAGAAAGCAGAACTCTGGGTGTCATGGTGCTTCACAGATCTCTGTCTCCATTCCTCTTTCAGTGCTGCACTGCCTAGATTTGATTTGATTTGATTTTTATGAGTCCTAGGCATAAGACAGTTTTACTCACAAAGCCAGGCATTAAGCTAAGATTAACAAAGGACTGCCATCTGCTCGGCCCCTGACTGTTATAAGAACAATACGATCAACATGGTGTCTCTTTGTCCATTGCCAGGAGAGAAGAATATCTTTTTATGAACATTAAGATGTTAGAAGAAGATATGGGCAACATTATAAAGCTTCTCAACAACACTAATCACAGAATTACAGGTTAAAGAAAAATGCAATGTTATCATTATTAAAAATAATATTCAATAAGTATGTCCCTTGTAAATAAATTAGCCACTTGCTTTGATGGTGTGATTAAAAATTTTAAAAACAGCCTTCTTATTTTTGTTCTGTGAAATGAGCAATTTTTAAATAAATTTGAACACATCCTGTTCTGTAGACTAAAGTAAATAATTTTTTTAGTTTATCTCCTCAAGTTGAAAAAATATTCTTTCCCAAGTTGAGAAAATTAATATTATTTTCTTTCTGTTTTTCTTTTTTGATAACTGACTCTGTTACAGTTCATTTAGAACAGGAAGTATATCTAGAAATAGAAGAGAGAAAGATCCTTAGAAGGAATCTCCTCAGTAGGGCACTGTTCCTTAGTAGGTGGGCATGGAGTATGCTAAAATTTCTCTAATTTGTATATCATCCATCGTTAAGCATAATATCACAGACACTGACAGATAAGTCATTGTCCATCAAAGAGTTAACACACATCTAAGTGAATAGGGAATCTGTATTTTTTAATTATACAAATAAATATTCACCTAGTTTTCCAACCACAGTTTGTTATAAGTTCATGGTGCTCTTTCTGTGATTCCCTATTATACATAGTGATATTTTACAGTTAATGGATATGTTATAAATCAAAGCTTAAAGTGTGAGTTGATGATATGGATTGGTTCAGGAGGTGAAGATGCTTGCCATCAGGACCAAAAAAGCGCCAATAATTAACTGAGTTTTATAGATTTTCATCTTACCCTCATGTGTGGAGCATGAAATGCATGCACATACATGCATCGGCACATACATACATACACACAGAACTAAATAATTTAATTGAAAAACCATAACAAATGGGATGTAAAAAGAAAAGTATATGTTTTCACATCACTTGTGGATTATTAACAGAAATTTCTAAATTATAATAATACACTCATCCATTCTTGCTTCTGTGTCATAATTTTCAATATGGTACAGACTTTGCATATCCATGAGATGACTAAAAGACCTTTTTCCATTCCATTCCATTATCAGAACATTATTAGTTATATAAAACTATTACAAATGTATAAATGTAAAACCAAAAGATTAATTTCATGTTTATTTTTGTTTTTCCTCAATGATGTCATTGATAACATGATTACTCTAAGCTAGAAAATATACTATTTCTAAACTGAAGATTAGGCCTTTGCGGCTACCTAAATGCAGCAACACATGAATATTTATTTTTCACCATCTGTCAAAATTAGAAAATAAATTGTTATAAATATTATGACAGAAAAGTCACATGGTGGTGTGGTAATGTATAAGCAGATTTCAGCACAGGGAATTTGAATTATTGCATTTAATTTGGCCAACACAACTTTTCAGCAAACAGAGGCTAAAATGTCTGTGACTTGAAGCTTCTCTAGTGAAGAACTTCTGAAATCCTAAGTGATGTCAAGAGAAATCACATACAATTTTTGACAGATTCTTGCAGTCATCTTGAAAAGTATAGCAGTGTGAATTTGCTGACCTTCATGAACAGACTACAAAAAAATATTTTTAACAGAATTGACCTTCAAGTACTTTAGTCAGGACTTTGCTGAATGAAGGATAACAGAAACAAGATAATAATGATCTTTTATTGAAAAGAAAATACGCATGTATTTTTTTTCCACCTGAGAGATGCTAGATAGTAGGTAATGTCTGGTTTGCAGCTAGCAGTTAAGGGCTCTGGCCCTCATCTGCAGCAATCTTAGAGTGGGGGAGCCTTTGTCCTCCATTCCTTCCTTGCTGTTAAGGGCCAGCTCCAGAGAAAACAGGGGTAGGAGAGGAAATGTCATTTCTTTTCTATCAAAGATACTTCCGGGTTAATATCCCAGTATAATTTCAATAATTTTTGTAACCATATACATTTAATATTTCTTGTTATCATAAGGAATGATAGTATGTTAGGTGTTGGTAAAATTAATTGACTCAGGAATTACATAAATAATGACTATGGAAGTATTATAATTTATTGTGTTGTAGTAACATGTACTTTTCCATATTTATTCTAAACCACGATTTATGACTTAACTTTGAAGACAAAAGATGCATTTTAATACTATATGAAATACATATATATATATATATATTTGGGTACCTATGAAAGTGTGTGTGTTTTATAATAGTCTGTGTTTACTATGTTTGTGTATGCATGCATATTTGTCTACTTGAATGTAAAGTCCTCAGATAATGTGTGTGGATTTCTGTGGGCAGGGTAGAAGTCTGACTTTGCCAAAAGACCCCTAAGCCCAGTGCTAGAACACTCGGTTCCCTTGTCTGAAGGAACTCCCCCTTTCCTCTGATTTGGGGATCCTAGATCCGCAAGATGTGAATGGAGCCCTAATCCTCCCTGACTTTCCCATGCTAATGATATCTGTTGGTGCCTTGGATTTCAGCCAGTGACATTCAGTGTAGACCTCTAGCCTCCCTGGAATTCTCCTTAATCCTCATTGTCCATGAATTATTTAGGCATTTTGCTTTCTCTCTTCTGATTGGACAATACTCAGTGAATCAAACCCATCTACTTCCCAAAACCCCACCCCACTACCCAATGATATGGAAAAGCCCCTGAGAGGTGAGTCCCTCACCCAAGACTCGGGATAACACAGCCACCCAATAACTCACTAGAGACCGATCTTGATGCAATCCGCAAGAGGTTTATTTCGGGATAGCACCATATATATATATATATATATATATATATATATATATAATCTATTTCTCTCTCTTTTTAAAAATGAATGTGTGTCCAAAAAATTCATACATGATTTCTGCATCACCCTTAGCTCTTTCCATTTTCTTAAAAGCCAGCTTGAGTGCTTTTTAAACAGGGGCTCATTTGTACAAATTTCTGTTATTTATTATGGATAGTAATCCCCATTCAGATCTATGACTCAGGAAAAAAATTATAACATTCCATTAGTTACTTCTTTATTTTTTCCTAATGTCATATGAATCTCCAAATTTTGTTTTGGCTATTTTTGATATATCCATTCACTCAAAAAAAACTCGTGAGAGTTAAAAAAAAAAGAAGAAAAGAAAATTGAGGGTAAAGAAGAGAATAATTTATATATAAACTGGAACCAAATGATAGCATTAATCATATTAATTATAAACTGTTCAAAATTTTCACGTAAGTAACAAGATTTTTCAATTTTGGTAAAATGAAAGATTCAACTTCATAATATCCATCTGTGTATATTTTATGACATAATTCTAGCCACAGTGTAAGTTAACATTTATGAATACATAAAATTGGAAAAATATAAGAATTTAAAATATACAAAATAAATTCCTACTACATAAACAAAACTGGACGATTTTTATGGGTTAGAACCGAGGATTAATTTAAGGATAAACTAAATACTAACAGATTTAAGGAATGAATTAAGATATAGAAAGCCACACATATACCAAAAAAATGGCTTTGGACAAGTGGATAAGGGATGGGTAGAGGAGGAAAATTCTGTCTCCAAAACATGGTGATAAAAAACCAGGACACGCATAAGAGGAGAAAAACTAAAATCAAGAAATTTGGTTCACAACATTAGAATATAAAAGTATTTAGAAGTATGTAATACATTTAATCATAAGATCTCAAATTAATAAAATGTTAAAAAGAAATGAGTAACTATTTGTGACACTCTAGGGAAATATTTCAAAGACAAAGTAGCTTTAGCCATAAAATAAATATTATTATACTATCTTCATTAAAATTAAGATTAATAATCCTTAAAATAAATTACTAAAATTATAAGACTAAGCTCATGAAAGTAAATATTTTCAAACATATACCAAATAAACAACTATATACAGTATAAAATTGGTTCAAAATTATGCATTGAATAGTTATGCAGAATGTAAATACATGTATCTGTCTTAGATTTATGACACTAGGGTTGGAAAATTGTTTCTTCCATTTCATTATAACTGTAAAAATCTGTGGGAGTATTTTCTGAAAAGTTGTTATATGGCAACGGTCAGTTCTTCCTCATATTCTTTGTAAACTTCCAAGGTAATGTGACTTGTCAGTCCCACAAAGTATGCAAGGAAATAACGTGATCTCTGTCTAGGATAGGATTA
Source organism: Lophiomys imhausi (assembly GCA_907164525.1). Classification (NCBI taxonomy): domain Eukaryota; kingdom Metazoa; phylum Chordata; class Mammalia; order Rodentia; family Muridae; genus Lophiomys; species Lophiomys imhausi. The sequence goes on from CAJQZJ010004752.1 coordinate 11,491,729, forward strand.
TTAAACAATAGAAATAACATTTCTCACAAACTCTATCCCTTTCCACTAAAAGTAGAAGAGTTGGAGGAGCAGAGATGTAAAAACAAACTGGGTTTCTACCACCAGTAGAACACTATAAGCATCACATAGAATTTTTGGATTATAGAGACATAAAAGTTATTGCATCAGACCACTATATTTTAGCAATTTGCTATAGCTTCAGGATTTTGGTACCATTAAATTCAAAACTAAAAACTATTATGATTATATTAAATAAAAGTCAAAAATTACATTTTTATTTCTTAGAGTATTTGTTATTTTATACCTTATAAAAGTGCAACATCAAGTACAGCTTTATGTATTGTAGCACACATATCAATTTTAATATCATGCATAAAATAACAATTTGGTGATAAAAAAGTAGGGAAAAACAAACAGCATGTATTATCTTTTCTGAAATGGCAAATTAAAATTTTGTAGTTCAGTCTCACATGTAATTGTAGTTAAATGGAACAGTTTTATTAATTATTCAAGGAGATTGCAATAGAAGACATCCAAAAATATCAAATGACAAATGGAATATCAAATTCCTCAAGGGAATAATTTGAAATGGGAGAAATGTTTTCTGTGACAAATCATTTGATATCAGCAATGGCTTAAGAAACACACAAGCTTCTGGTTTAGTAAAATGTGAATATACACAGCATAATAATTTAAATTGACTTTGAATGCCCCATAAAGTTTCACAAAGATTGGTTTATGAAAAGAACTGCTGCAACATGTTTGCTCTAATTGTACTTCAAAATAGTAACTAGTACTCTATGTAATAACCACTTGATATTGCACTGTCAAAATTCTCCCAAGCCTCACTTCTGCACCACAGTTAGGGGGCAATGATATTGCTGGAAATCAGAAACCAGACTGATCCCCAAAGAACTTATATCTGTTCCTCTATGGCCTGACCTACAAATGTCCTACAATGTTTGCAACCACATAGCCTCTCCTTCATTTGGAGAAAAATGGTGTCCTTTTCCCAGTGACACAGAATCTCAAACTATCAGAAAAATGGCACCCCTTTGTAGAAAAGCTGTAGCAATGTCCAGATCACAGAAGACCTCAGGCCTCTAGCGTATGGCAACCTCTCCCCAAACCCTTCTCTTTTCAGTGCTACAAGACAACAGCCTGCTTCCTAGAACAGTAATGTCTGGAAAAGAGAAGTGTTCATACGTGTCGGTGCCACAGTGAGGCTTCACCTTAGCTCAGTATCTGACTGCTAATGTTTGTTCTTTTTTAGGCTCAAGAAGTGACTGAGATAATTAAAAACAAGAATGCATGACATTGCAGTTAGGACTTTTAAAGTGACCCAAAGGAGAAAAAAAAAAAAAGAAACAAAATAGGGAGAGTAGACTTCCAATACCATACCCCATTTGAAGAGGTGTTAGTTACCGGTGGATTCTAGGGTGATGGGAAATCACTTTTTTTTTTTTTTGGCGAGGATAGAGAATATAGCTTTCTCAGTGGTTTTCCAACATCTACACACATATGGACAGTATTAATTAGACTCAGTTATATATGTTTTAAAGATGACATGAAATGGAAAGTCAGGGTATTTGGGGGAGGGTTTGGTGGGGGATAATAAGGTATGGATATTATCATAATCCATTGCATATATAAATGGAATTTTTAAGGCTAAATTTTAGGAAAAGAGTGAATGAGAATATACATGATGCTATTAAGCAGTCTCTGGCCTCAAAATTTGGTGACCCATCATACTGTGATGCTATGCTTTTAAATGCTGAAATGAAAAACACGCTGCCATTCAAAATATTACACTCAGAAAATAATTTTGGAAATATAAATGAAACAAACAATTTCAATATTTCAGAGATAAGAAAAAAATTGTTATTTCATCATATTCAGATCTATCTTCTTCCATCAAATACATAAAAGAGTTTTTCAAATGAAACCAAAATATAATTCCTATGATAAATTAATCTTAAAGTATAAATATCATTAGTGGAAGTAAATATATAGTTAAACCTAGAACATCCCCACCATCGTTATTTTGGGCCTAAAATCATATACAACCCCAAAATTATTGTCTGACATGAAAATAGGCGTGGTGATCAATTGAATAGAATGAAGACCTATAAATATGTCTACCCACCTGAAAACAGCAGATTTTAAACAGAGGTCAAAAATACACATTGGAGAAAAGACATCTTCAACAAATGGTGTTAGTCAAACTGTATAGCTGCATGTAGAAGAATGGAATCAGATCCATGTATATATGAATGTATATGTATATATTCTTATAGTAAGACATTAAAGGTTGGATCTAAGGAAAGAGAACTCAGGTCATACTATCTTGAACTTACAGGTACAGTAAGAGATTTTCTGAGCAGGACCCCAAATAGCACAAGCACTAAGACTAACTGTTGACAAAACAGGGTCTATTCATAAACATTTGTGTGGGGTTATTTACCTGATCATAAATAGAAAAATTTGACTACCATTGGGGGAAAAATCCCTTTTCAGCAACAATTAGCTATCTACTATATTTCCTCAGGGATAGATGGGTCTTCATAGTTCCTCTCTCTTCCACGATAAAATGTTGGATGTAGTCTTGTGAAGGTCTTGTGCACATAGCCACTGGTGCTGTGAGTTAATGGGTGCAAATGACATGCCATGTCAAGAAGACAGATTTTCACAGCATACCATTTAATACTCCCTATTTTATAGTATTTTCTTTTCCTCTTCTGTGGTGTTCCCAGACCACCAAGGGAATGATATAAATGTTCCACTTAGGGACATCCACTGAAAAGTCACTTACTTTCAGCACTTTTACCAGTTAAGAATTTCTGTCACTTCAACCAGAGAACTCTCTGACTAAAACTCATCAAAACAATAATCTATGAAACTAAACAAAATGATTTAGAGGACAATTTGACATCATAGTCGTATACCAAAATGATAGGAGCATTATTTCCCCTAAGATCAATAAACTCTAAGGTCATGTGCTTTTAGTAAAACTTTCACTTACTAGACATGAATCAGTTTTGTGAAGTGGACCCAAAACTCAACCAGAAAGCCATTGGTTACCCCAGTAACAACCATGCCACTATTATATCAATGAGCACATCTTGTCTACCATATTAATTTTGTGCATCACTGGATCTACAGATGGGTGATGGTTTTGATGATTTTTATCACCAGCATCTCATATAGCAATGTCCAGAACTATGAAAGTATCTAGCAAAAGAGTAACTGCTGACTCATTTCTAACTTGATTTCTTTATGTTCTACAACTGAAGTGTTTGATATCCTCAACAATAACATCAAACAGCAGCAATAATAATCACCTGTGTTGCTTTGATGGTCTTTGGTGCCTCTCTCACCAACAAACAACTGGACAGACCCCGCATCTGATAGTAGATTTTTGTTTAATAACTGGTGATTTCTGTGAACAGAACCTCCCTTCAAATTATCTAACTATATTTAACTATATTAGCAAATGGGTTTTGGCTTTTGTATACATCCTTAAATTTGATCATTCCTCTCAAGTCTTCTCTTATGTCCTCATATCTATACTCTATGCCCATTCAAACATCTGTACTCACAATATCTAAACTTTTACTCTCATGTTGCATGTGTTTAACTTAGTCCCCACCATTAAAATCCTTTCCCTGCTATTTAAGGTCTCATTTCTAGCTTACAGTTTCCAAAAGCTCTCTAATTAATAGATATAGCTGGTGAATATTTTCTTCTGTTTATAGGCCGTGTCTACACTTATAGTTTCTGTTGTTGTAGAGAAAGTCTGTAATTTCATTAGGTCCTATTGTCCTTATTTCCTTATGGATTTAATTCTTATTCAAAAATACCTAATCTTTGCCTATGTAATGAATGGTACTGTACTTTTAGTTCAAGGAGTTTTATAGTTTCAGATAATTCTATTTTAATTATTTTCTTCAGTTTAGATTATAAAATATATTTAATGCATACTCTTGCATTACATTTATTATCTGATTTGTTGCATATTACTGTCTGATTTATAGGCTACTTCTGGAACTTCATCTGTGTAATTTTTATCAAAATAGCCTGAGTATTAAATTACAAACTTTAAAAGCACATAAAATGAAATATTATTATTTCTACACTTTTTTCTTGTTTTGTTTTGTTTTTAATAATTTATTTTTATTTCTTCAAGTTACATCTCAATCACAATCCCCTCCCTACTCCCCCCTCCAGTCCCACCCTTCCACCCTCCTCCCCCTCAACCCCCCCATCCTCTTCCCTTCTTTTTTTTTTTGGTTTAAGGTATTTCTTTTTTCCCCCCAACAGCTCTCCCTTTCAGTTCAAAAAATGGTTCTTTTTCTTATAACTATAAATACAATACAAAATAACAGAAATAAATAGGCCACAATTATAAGAGTTATATGGCTTAGCATACATTCCCAATGTCCAGTCCATATGTATTTGGCACCTGACTTTAACATTCTACTATCTAACCATCTCCATGTGTTTAAAGTTCTATATCTAACTCAGCTTTCATACTAACTTGCCTCATAATTTTAAAAATATCTTCTTAGATCCAGAACACCCTCTTGATTCCTAAACAACTCAAAATTTAACTATGAGACTCTAGGTATCTATTCTTCAACCACCTCAGAGACCTGAGAGGGATAAATATATCTGATTATATAGGAAGTGCAGGGCCTGAAGCTTCCAAAACTAAAAAATGACATACCAGTGGCTGCCTGGACAGTTCCCATTTTCTCTACATACATTACAGCATCAATCTTCAGCTATTTCTACACTTTTATTTTAAACATTTTAGTAATTTAAGAGTACATTAAATTAGCTTTAATATTCCACAATTTTAAGGGAACTGTTCAATCTCTATTTATGAGCAGAATGTTCAGAATATATAGCTGTATTTCTCTAAATTATTTGTGACATATTTTGGCATTTTATCTTTGAAAAGTCTTGATGGTGACTGGTGAGGTGGTTCAGTGTGTAAAGGCACTTTCGGACAAGTTTAGTGACCTGGGCTTGATAGAAATCTGAAACCTACTTGATAGAAGGAGAGAATTAGGACTCTGTGGTTGGAGCCTAGACTATATATATATATATATATATATATGTGTGTGTGTGTGTGTGTGTGTGTGTGTGTGTGTGTGTGACAAAAATTTTGAATATTTGAGACTCTTGCATATTTCTTGGTCTTTTCTAAAGGAAAGTATGATTTTCTTTATTGTAGTTGGTTGTTGGGCCTAAGTGCCTAAGTCAGCCAGATTGGGGCCTATAGTACCTGCCCAAACCAGACTGGATTTTGGAGACCTGTCTCAAAAATGCAGAAGTCCAGACTTTATGCACTATATCATTCTGGTGTTAACCCTGCCTGAATACAGCCTTTAGTTTATTGGCCCTTTCTATACCTTATCTCTTACTTCACTGCCTACTGTAACCTCACACTGTCTCTTCACCCAGCCCCCTTTTCCTACCCTATATAAGAAACTGCCTGTAACAATTAAAACGAGATCCTGCCTCCATGTGTCTCCCGACTCAGGGTGTGTGTGTGTGTGTGTGTGTGTGTGTGTGTGTGTATGTGTTTGTGTGTGTGTGTGTGTGTGTGCGTGTGTGTGTGTGTGTGTATGTGTGGTCCTGACCCCCCTCCTCACACCTGGGAGAGGGGGTGCTAGGGGGGTCTGTGTCGTCAACATTCATCAACCCCCTCAGCCTGGGAGTGAGGGCAGCAGGCTACTCCAGCCGCTCACTCCTTCACCCAACCTGCTGGGGGACAGACCCTGCAGTTGGTTAATTGCTATACACAAAAATCACCTTGCATGTACTGGTTTAGACATCACTAGGGGTTCTTTATCATTATATAAGAATATGTGTTAATTAAAACATGTCTAATGAAGACTAATTTTTTTCTAATTTGACAAAAGCGGTCCTGTTTTTATGAAAAGAGTTTCATGTAGGTCACTGCAAAGTTGTGAGTTTGAATGCATTTCTTGCAGAACCGTTAAGATACTAGGATTTGGGGGAGAAAATCATTCAGTATTAAGTTTAATGATCTGCACCTGGTTCCAATCATGACTTTCTTCTGAACCATTTGAAATACAAATTTCAGTGCCTGCACAGCTGGAATACAATGCTGCTGTGCAGATCGTGGAAAGTCATTAAGACTACACAAATAGACCACAATATAATTCTGTCACATTGAGCTGGGAAATTTGCTGAGAAGTATGGCTGTGTGAAAAATTTTGGACTGTTCATGGATACTTTTATTAAATAGTTGAAGAGGAAATATAGAGAAAGGCATTACAGTTCCTGCCTGACACTGATTTATGCCGAGTTTATAAAAACCAGAGCGAATGCCACCCAATATAGGAGCTACTGCTGTTGTCCAAAAATAATCCTCCCTGTAGAGCTATGAAGGGTAGAAATTCTGATACCCACGGGACAGACTTCATTTTCTACTTATCTTTTAATGACTTCCTGCAGGCAAAACCAGAATTCCAAACACTAGTGACATCTGTTTTTTGGTGTAGTCTTATTTAGGACCCCAGTACTAGGTAATTGTTCATTATTTGTTGGCACTAGGATAGAGAAGCAATAAAATTTTGTAATAGCTGCTGAGATAAATAAGAGAATTGACAAAACTCCTTTCTAAATAGTAATTTATACAGAGCATCAACAAAGCAAGTGGCAGTATTTCTAACAATTGACTGCTTGATAGTCACTGTTTAAAGTTCTCATTTTATTTATAAATGTAACCAAAGAAAACAAAGTTTTTTTTTTTTTCATTTTAAATCAAGTCTAATAGTTCTGTGGTGGAAGATACTTCATAGAGTAATTTATGTGGCTATGTAAGTCTTTCTGATTAAAACATTTTGGAAATGTCACTAATTTACAGAGCAATAAAGGTTTTTGACTTAAACAGACAGGATTAAAGTCTCCCTCTAAGGACAGAAAACTTAGAAAAGACACTTAAATTCTTTGAATCTCTTTACTTTCTCTATTGAGATAATTCTTTTTATTTTATGAGACCATGTTAAAAAATGACATAAAATGCATAACATAAAGATTATAATGATATTTTTACTCTAAATTTTTCTAATGATTGTTTGAAGTATCTAGCTTTAGGCATTAATCAATGCTTACCAAATGATATATAATGAAAGTTATACTAAATGAAAATATTTTAATGAATTCAGTTTCAACATGGACAACTACATAATAAAAATATTAGGCCCTTATTTCAGAATGATTTAAATATGAGCTACTGGTTTTCTTACTTTGAAACTTCTAAAGTTTCTCTGAGTATTATATTATATAACAAAAGCTTGCGATTATTTATGTATATAAGATGAACTGGCTGGTAATGATTCTGAATTGCTGATATCCCAAACATACAGGACAGTATATTCCTCTTGGTTTTCTCTTTTGGTGTGGCAGTACATCACTGAACTCTTAAAACTATAGCAGTGATAATCAGCATTTTATAGATAAATTGGGTTAATTTACAAATGAAACATTATATATGAAATAAACTACATGAAGTAAGAGTTCAAAGGCCAGGAATAGGTGCTTGTTGTATCAGAAATTATTGTAAATATGTCATTTTTTTTCATAGTAAGTAAAAGTAGTATGTAACTTAACCATTAGCATAGACACTAAGAGAAACAACAAATGGTAACTCATGACATTGAAAACCTGCACAGCAAAGGAAACTATCATTTAACAAAACATCAGCCTTCAGAATAGGAAAATATTTTCACTAACTGCACACCTAATAGTGGGCTAAAATCCAATATATATATATATATATATATATATATATATATATATATATATATAAAACTCAAAAACTAGTTATCAAGAAAAAAACACACAATCAAAAATGGGATACAGGTCTAAACATAATTTCAATACAGGGAACTCAAATGACTGGGAAACACTTAAAGAAACCTTTAATATCCTTAGGCATCAAAAATTTCAAATCAAAAGTACTTTTTTTATCTTATACCCTTCAGAATGGTTAAAATTGATTTTTAAACGGTGATATCTTATGCTGGCAAAAATGTGGAGTAAGTAATTCTTCATTGCCTGTTATAGTAAAAAAATTTTTTTTGTATACTGCCTATGCAAATGACTATGGTGGTTCCTCAGGAAGATAGGAATCAATCTAATTCAAGATTCAACACCAGCTATGCCGTTCTTAGGAATATACCCAAAGGGTGCTGCATCCCACCCCAGATACCCTTGTTCAACTATGTTCATTGTTGCTCTATTCATAATAGCCATGTATTGGAAACACCTGGATGTCCCTCAACAGATGAATGGCTTAAAAAATGTGATACATTTACAGAAATGAATATTACTCAGCCACTAATAAAATTCATAAGTAAATGGATAAAATTTTTTAAAAAATCATCATCCTGAGTGGAATATCTCAGACCTAGAAAGATAAATGTGGTTAGTATTCACTTACATTTGTATATTAGCGATTAGTCAATGACAGGCAAGCTACAATCTATAGAACTATAGAAATTAGGTATAGAGATCTCCTAGGGAATGGAGATCTTCCTAGGAAAGAAAAATATCAAGATAGCTATGGATGGACAGGATTTTGGGGATATAAGAACAGAAGAATCAAGTGGGAAAGGAAGAGAAGTAAAGAGAAACAGAAATTTGGCCATTTGAGGGGTAATATGAAAACATAATACAAATTCTACTCTCTCATTTAATCCTACTGTCGATTCCCTTAAAAACACACCCAAAGGTAAATCTCACTAACACTAGTTGTTTCTTAATCAAAGCCATTTGATGATCAACATTAACAATAGAAGGAGATATTTTTAGATTTCATTAGTAGAAGTAACAACACAAATATCTCCCGCGGTGATACAAATACACAGTAACTGTGTGGACAGATGGAAATGCATGAAACTGAATACATACTTTGTGGGTATTCTTTATTTCTGTTTATGAGCCTTATGCCCTATTGAGGTGTCTTGATAGTTTACATTATATACTGTATCTGGTTTAAGATAACATATAACATATAACATATGTTATGTTATGTTATATGTTATATGTTATCTTATAACATATAAAGAAGGCAGGAAAAGTGCACCAAAACTTTTGACATAATGGAAAGTGGAATTCTGAAAGATACAGTTCATATCAAGGTTTTGTTAAATGTTCGTGAGAGTTTTAATGAAAGACAACTAGAAAGATTATCAAAGTCAAACGATGCCATTTCATGCATATGTTACTATTTTGTTAATTGTATCACAACATGGTAAATAAATAATAATGCTAATACATTTATTGTTCGTTAATTTATATTTAACTACTTTTTGAAGTACTTACCTATATGCGATGAATATATTTGTTGATTTTCCTAGATAAAACTTTTCATTCAGGTTGTGAAAGTGAACAACATTTCTAAAGGAAAAGAATATATGTAAAGAGAGAGCAATATGAATATACATATTATTGTGTATGTCAAAACTATTTATGAATGCAATATATATACATGAACCAATATAATGAATCCCAATATTTGTAAATTAGGTAGTCATTACTATTTTATTAATATATAGTTACATTTATTTGCAATATTAATAGTGGTTCCTGTACTCCTCTGTGAAGAGAGGAATAATTATCAGGATATGGAGATATAAAAAGTTACACCTTCTGGGGAGAGCAGAGAGAGAAGTACATGCATATTGGGTGGTGGCCATGGTGAGAAAAGAAATCAGTCTTTAGGTGATTTGCACAAATGTTGGGACTTTATTAGGCAAGTTAAAGAGTTTAGAAGGAATGGATATATGATGGTTAAAGTGAGGAAAATTAGAGGCAAAGTAGCAGTATATCATAAAGTAAAAATCATGATGCTATACTTTTGTAGTTCCAGAACAAGAACATGACAGAATAGTAGAGTGAGATTGAGGCTCATTTGAATATGTATACAGTCCCTGTCACAAAAATAAACACACAGATTATAAAATAGTGATGGGGTAGTGTTAAGCATTCTAAATGTTAATTGGTCCTTTTGGCAGTCTGTTACTTATATTGACTCTGATTGGTTAAATAAAATGCTGAGGCCTGAGATTAGGCAAAGACAGAGAAAGGTGGGACTTCTTGAGATTAGAACAGGAAGCCTGTGCTTTAGACAGAGAATTAATGCATTCCAGCCAGAAGCAGGAAGAAGGAAGACACATGCCATGGGTTAGAAAAAACAACCTCACTCTACATGGCCAGGAACATCTGCTAGCATGGAGAATGGCAGTCCAAAGGGATGTATGTATATATGGGGTCATATTTGGGTAATAGAATTATGAGCTAGCTTAGATGGGCCAGGATTGCACAACTCAGGCCAAGGCTTGTTAAAATCCATCATGTGTCTGTGTGCTCATTTATAATGGCTGGTTAGGAATTAATAGCTGCCCAACCAATTAAACAAATACTGTTAAACAATTTAACTAATTATTTCTACAAATGGCACCCAATGTAATTTAGAGCTATTTTTTTCTACAAAATAGAAATAAATAACAAAGTAACTTAATATAAGAAATGGCTCTATGTGACAAAAAATATAAACAAAAAGTACAATAATAGAAATTCCTAGGAAGACATGCTGTTTTATCTCAGAGCTTCATTTTTGAGGACCATGTGATCTCAAATCAAAACAACAAGTTCACATCCTCATATATTCCCAAGAACACTTTCTTGCTCTATCATATTAAGACATGTTTTAAAACTCGATTTGTGTTATGACAAGTTTTTTCCTTTGTATAGATTGTCATTCAGATTTCTGATCACTTGCATATTGTTATTTACAATATTAAATTTACAATTGTTACTGAAGGAAAAAACTTTTATTTTCTCATCTAGCTGCAAAGAGTTCTTCACATAAAAACAGATATCATTTAAAATTGACATTTCTTTGTGGACAATGTTTAGTAGGGAAGTCCAAAATTGTACTTCCTTGTAATCTAATTTGACAGAGAAATTCCTTTTTCTTTTCAGTCCCAAATACTCTTTATTTGATATCATACATAAACCACAGTAGGTGCGTTTCAGTGGTAGGTAAAAGGCAATATCCTTGACATAGGGAATTCTAATTAAAACAGCATCATAAAGAATACGCTCTTGCTTCCTGATGTTTAGCCATTGTCTGTAACAGACCAGTGAACACAAACTGACACACAGATGAGTCTTATTTCTGAAACAGTGATAGAATTTTCCCAGTGTGTAAATATATCCATTTTCCCAGTTATATAAATCTAAGTTTAAAACCATTTAAAAGGTTTGGGGTGACATACCACATTTTTGAGGAAAATAAAAGATGACTAACTAAATCCAAACTTACTTGAGAAACAGAAAGCAGTGATAGTATGTAGGCAACTAGAGGGTTATTTTTTAAAATCATATCCACCTTACTATACGTCACTTTTGCTTAAATCAGGACTATCCAGCAAACACATTGTTAGCTGTTCGTGATCTGAATTTTGGCATATGAATTAAATTAAGAGTTAAGTGCCATATAGGCCCCAGTTTTAAGAGTTTCCTCTTGCACTGGGGGCCTATGTGGCAACTCTATTAGGGCAGAGTGTCGCACTAACAGGTAACAAGGTATATGTTCCTGCTCCTTTGTGTATTAGTTGTAAGATAGTTATCCTGTAACATATGGCTAAAATCCAATTGTAAGTGAATAAAGGCCATGTGCATCTTTCTGAGACTGGGTTAGCTCACTCAGGATGAGCTTTTCTTGTTCCATCCATTTGGCTGCAATTGTAAGATTTTGTTGTTTCTGATGACTGAGTAGTATTCCATGTTGTAAATGTACCAATGTTTTTTTTCTTTATTTTTATGTTTATTTATTACTTCAGGTTACATCTCCATCACATTACTCTCTTTTCACCCCTCCCAGTCCAGCCCTTACACCCTCTACCCCTATCCCATCCATCCCACTCCACCAGAGTAGAGTGTTTCCTGTCCCAGTTCAGGAATCATATGAGGCCCAAGAGCCTCCTCATACACTGGGTGCATACAAGGCCGCACCACTAGGGAAAAGTGTCTCATTGTTAAGAAACAAAGTCTATGTTCCTCTTCCTTTTGGTGCATTGACTGTAGTATAGTTATGCAGTACTATATGGCTAAAATCCGATTATAAGTGAATGGATGCCATGTGCATCCTTCTGAGTCTGGGTTAGCTCACTCAGGATGAGCTTCTCTAGTTCCATCCATTTGGCTGCAAATTGCATGATTTCGTTGTTTCTGATTGCTGAGTAGTATTCTATTGTGTAGATGTACCACAGTTTTTTAATCCATTCCTTGGTTGAGGGTCATCTGTGTTGTTTCCAGTTTCTGGCTATAACAAATAAGGCTACTATGAACATAGATGAGGAAAAGTCCTTGTGGTTGGGTAAGGAATCATTTGGATGTATACCCAGAAGTGGTATGGCTGGGTCTTGAGGTAGACCTATTCCAAGTTTTCTAAGATATTGCCAGACTGATTTCCATAGTGGTTGTACAAGCTTGCACTCACACCAGCAATGGATGAGTGTTCCCCTTTCTCCATAACCTCGCCAGCATGTGCTGTAATTTGAATTTTTGATCTTAGTCATTCTAATGGGTGTGAGATGGAATCTCAGAGTCATCTTAAGTTGCATTTCTCTGATTATTAAGGATGTTGAGCATTTCTTCAAGTGTCTCTCAGCCATTAGGGATTCCTCCTTTGTGAATTGTCTGTTTAACTTTGTTCCCCATTTTTTATTGTATTACTTGGTTTCTTGGCATTTAATTTCTTGAGTTCTTTGTAAATTATGGATATTAGCCCTCTGTAAGATGTGGGGTTGGTGAAGATCTTTTCCCAATCTGTAGGTTGTCATTTTGTTCGAATGACAGTGTCTTTTGTCTTACAGAAACTTTTCAGTTTCATGAGGTCCCATTTATTGATAGTTGGTCTTAGAATATCACAGTTTTTTTTTTGTTTGTTTGTTTTAATCCATTCTTGGGTTGAGGGACATCTGGTTTCTTTCCAGTTTCTAGCTATTACAAATAAAGCTGCTATGAACATATATGAGAAGATGTCCTTGTTGATTGGTAAGTAATCCTGTGGATGTATACCCAGAAGTGGTATGGCTGGGTCTTGAGGTAGAGCTATTCCAATTTTTCTAACATATAGCAATATTTATTTCCCTAGTGGTTGTACAAGTTTGCACTTCCACCAGCAATGGAGGAGTGTTCCCTCCAGTGAAGATCATTTTTTCCAAGGATGTATATTTTGGGGTTCTCCAAATTCTGCATGAGGGTATCTTTTCCCCAGGTGATGTCTTTTTTCCTTGTTGGCATCTGTGTAAGAAAATAGAGGCACCTGACGTGTCTTCCACCCATACAAACCATGGAGATTTGTTCCAGTCACATGCTTGCCTTTTTTTCCACTGTGTGGCACTGGAAAAACTTTGGAACAAAATCTTCTTGTCTTTCTCAATGTCAACCATTTTTAATTTTGCTCCATAATGGTTAATATCACAAGTATAATGACCCAAAGGCATATGTCCCAATCTCTGAAATAAAAATTAACTAAATTCCAAAGGACTAGGAAGCATAAGTGGTTAGAAAGAGGCAAATTTGTTGACAATTCATTGCCATAGATTAGAAACTTAAGCAACGTTTTACAAAGAAACTGACTGATGTCAAATACCTATAACATATAATGCAGTGTGTATTTTTTGAAATAGATTTCCAAATGTAAAGCATGAAATTTTTTAAAGCTGCTAATTTAAATGAACAGTAGCTTTTTAAAAGAATCATTAATATTAGATAAGGACTTTCACAAATTCCAGAAATTGGCACAAAAAAAATCTAAATTGGCTTTGGAAGTTTTGAATTTTGGTTTACAAAACCTACATCAAAGCCATTTAGTATTCAGAGAAAATGACTTGATAACAGCTTGGGTTTTTTGTTTTTTTTTTTAATTTGCCACAAAGGTCCAAGACTGAAGATAGTGAATTTTTTTTGTTCTTGACTAATAACAATTGACACTCTAGGAAAAATATCATAATTATCTCATGTAATAAAATTTTTATTTTATTACCACAAGGGCATCTGCTCAACTATGTTTATAGCAGCTTTATTTGTAATAGCTAGAAACTTGAAACAATCCAGATGTCCTCCAACCTAAGAATGGATAAAAAAACAAAAAAAAAAAACTATTGTACATTTACACAATGGAATACTACTCAGCTATCAGAACCAAGGAAATCATGCAATTGCTGCCAAATGGATGGAACTAGAAAAGGTCATCCCGAGTGAGCTAACCCAGATCCAGGAAGATGCACTGAGCAATAATTTTTAAATATTTTCACCATATGAAAACTGAACAGAACACCGACAGCTCAAGATCTAAGACCAACAATCAATAAATGGTATCTCATGAAACTGAAAAGCTTCTGTAAGGCAAAAGACAGTCATTCGAACAAAACAGCAGCCTACAGATTGGGAAAAAATCTTCACCAACCCCACATCTGACAGAGGGATAATATCCATAATTTACAAAGAACTCAAGAAATTAAATGCCAAGAAACCAATAATCCAATCAAAAATGGGATCAGAGCTAAACAGAGAATTCACAAAGGAGGAATTCCTAATGGCTGAGACACAATTGAAGAAATGCTCAGCATCCTTAATCATCAGAGAAATGCAACTCAAGACGACTCAGATTCCATCTCACACCTGTCAGAATAGCTAAGATCAAAATCTGATATGACAACACATGGTGGCAAGGGTGTGGAGAAAGGGAAACTCTCCTCCATTGCTGGTGGGAGTGAAGACTTATGAAACCACTATGGAGGTCAGTATGGCATTATCTTAGAAAACTTGGAATAGCTCTGCCTTGGAACCCAGCCATAGCACTTCTGTGTGTACATTCAAATGATTTCTCATCGAATCACAAGGAAGTTTCCTCATCTATGTTCATAGCAGCCTTATTTGTAATAGCTAGAAACTGGAAACAACCCAGATGTCCCTCAATCGAGGAATGGATTAAAAAACTGTGTACATCTACACAATGGAATACTACTCATCTATCAGAAAAAAAGGAAATCATGCAATTCGCAGCCAAAGAGATGGAACTAGAGAAGCTCATCCTGAATGAGCTAACCCAGACCCAGAAGGATGCTCATGGCATCTATTCAGTTATAGTCGGACTTTAGCCATATAGTACAGGATAACTATACTACAACCAATGCACCAAAGGGAACATGAACATAGACTTTTTTTCCTGTCAATGAGACACTTTGCCCTAGTGGTGCTGCCTTGTAGGCCCCCAGTGTATGAGGAGGCTCTTGGTCCTCATATGACTGCTGTAATTGGGTGGGGGACTGTTATGTAGGGACATTCCACTCCAGAGGAGTGTGATGGAAGGGATAGGGGGTAGAGGATGGGAGGGCTGTATTGGGAGGGGCAGAAAGAGGAGACTGTGATGGAGATGTAATCTGAAGTAATAAATAAATATTCAAAAAAAGAAAGAAAACACGAGTGGAATATTGATACCAAGTGATTAAGACTGATACATGAAAAAAAGTTTTATATAAAGTTTAAAGTTAATAATATCCCGCAAGTAAATAAATAGAACGAATCATTATTTAGAAAGCCTTTCAACTTAGTCTTTTCTGGTGAACAGAATATGAATAGGTTGGAGAAAACACAGATTTGTGTCATTGGTATAGAGTAGGGCTTTATACTTTCAAGCATTAGGTAATATAGGCAATGATTAATATTCTCGTCCCTCTACAAAAATATCAATTTTATTCATATGTGTAATTTACAGCCCATAGAATCAAAACTTTACAAGGTATTAAAAAGTTATACTCAATAAAGTCCTAATTATAAAGCTATCAAGACATGAGGTATGTTGTTAGACACAAATTGTGTAATTATTTATAAATTGTCAAATTGTTAAATAACTATATGTGTATACATATACTAGTGAAATATTGATTGAAATTTCCTTTAAAAAATCCAAATAATTATTAATTTACCCCCATTGTTTCCTACGGTAAGAAATAGCTTCCCAAAAGAAGCCATCCTGAACACAGCATTGGCAGGTACATCACATCTCTTGTAAGGTTAAGGTACTCTCACTTGTTTAAAGACAGTCCTTCCTTTATTGCCTGCTACCCTATCCTCTTGACCTTTTAATTTCCACCCTTCTCACAGATCTACCCTCTTGGTGTTTAAACAGGAGCAAACACTTTCAGCACTGAGTTAGTGCACAGATTTATTTCCTTGTTAAAACTTCCCATTTATGTTCAGCTGGTAATTGTTAAATGATCCAGATTCATTAGGGACATGATACATGTTTAATCAGACACTGTGACCATGCACACATCTTCGTCAGAAATCCACTGTACAGCAATACTTCGCAAACTCCTGGTTGCCACCCACATAGGGTCAGGAAACTAAGTGAGGGGGTTATAAAGGTTTCAGCAACAGTGAAAGTTTTCCGAGTTCAGTGAGTAGTTAAAAATCAAAAATCATTTGCATACAGAATTGCAAGTGTCTCTGACTGCTCTTCAAGGTTGCATATTGCAACTTCATTGCAGCCTTGTTTATAGAAATAAAATATAAATTCTCTGCCATGCGCATACTGTCACAATCCCAAATGTTACTGCATATATCCTGAAACATTTCATCTCAGATACAGGACTGTTGAATTTTCGGAATTTCATTTATTTTATTGTATATGCAATTTTATTATCACAATCATATTTCGTTGTATACATGCATAGATTTCTCAAGAAAAAGAAAATATTTAGTCAGGTTTCCAAGATGGTAGCAGTCAGCAGGGACACATTTTGAGCTGGGGGAAAATAGCTACAACATTGCAGAAATATAAACAAACTGAACAACAACCTCAGAAGCGTGAACCCACAGGGTCACACCCAGCGAACCCAGGGACTGGTTGGGGAGCCTCGTGAGACTCTCAGACACTCCCAGGCAGCTGAGAGCAGCACAGCAGGGTACAGCTTTGCACAGACCCAGGTGTCATGGACCCAGGCAGTGCTGCATAGAACACAGACCTAAAGGAACAGTGCAGGGCAGACCCAACCAGCTGGGACCGTGGAGCACAGCGTGGTGTGGCACAGAACCCAGGCCGAGGAACGAGCCACAGAAGTGAGCAAGAGCTACTCAAAAACCCAATGAGTGGACATACTTGGGGCCCAAAGCAGAGGTCAGTGGCATGGGACACAGGCTCGGAGCCCAAAGCATAGGTCAAAGGCTAGGGGCACAGTTTCGGTGCCCAAAGTGGAGGTTAGTGTCAAGAGACACAGACTCTGGTCCAAAAGGGAGACCTGCGGTGTGGGGCAGAGGTCCAAGGTACAGAGCAGAAGCCACTGGCACAGGACACTGGCCCGGGACCCATGGCAGAGGCCAGGGCAGACCTGGCCACAGAAGCAGGCAAAAGCCACAGAGTGGCTAGCAGTGAGGCACAAGCATATCTGGGCTTACCCAGAAAGGGTAAGCTGCTGGACAGAAAGGTCCCTCTACTGGATATGTATATACAATCACTTAGAAGAACATTGTGCTCAAACAGAACAAAGGGTTGCTCTTCTTGTACCAGTACAGTCTCTCAGAGGTCGATTATTTCAGGGTCTTGGGAGGTAGCACCAAATGCTAGATGGAGATACCTCCCAGCTACCTGAGGGCCCAATATTCACACAGTTACCTCAACACCCTAAAGAGGACCAGCAGTGCCACTGAAACGGTCCAGAAGACATCAGGAACAATCAGTTTAGGGCAACCAGATGGCTAAAGGTCAGAAAAATAACAAAACTGTCAAAAGTCAGGGAAATACGACTCCAACAAAATTCAGCGAGGTTCACATAGCAAGCCCTGTATGTCCCACCACAATTGAAACACATGAAAATGATGACAAATATTCAGGAAGAAATTAAAATGCTGAAAGAATACAAAGATACTCAATTCTACAAATGAAAGCATTGGACCTCCACCCAACATAGCCCAACATGAACAGGAAAGAGACAAGGCAATGAAAGATTTGAAAGATTTGCAGACAAAGACAAGCAAGTTGGAACAGAAAACATATGAAACAAATAAAATGTTTCAAGACTTGAAATTCGAAGTAGAACCAATAAAGAAAACACAAACAGTGATAAGAGTGGAAGTGGAGAATCAAGGGAAGAAAACAGGAAATAAAGACATGAGTATCAAAAATAGGATACAAGAGGTAGAAGGAAGACCTCAGGCATGGAAGAGTCCATGAAAGAAATCAGTATAACAACCAAAGAAAATAAGAAATCTAAAAAAGTTCTCACCCATAACATCCAAAAAATCAAGGACTCAATGAAAAGATAGAACATAAGAATTATAGGCATAGAGGAAAGAGAAGACTCCTGACTTCAAGGTCCAGGAAACATTTTCAACAAAATCATAGAAGAAAACTTCCCAAACCTAAAGAGAGAGATGCCAATAAAATTCCAAGAGGCATACAGAACACCAAACAGATTAGATCAGAAATGAAACTCCTTTCGGCACATAGTAATTGAAACTCCAAATGTACAGAACAAAGAAAGAATATTAAAAGTAGTAAGAGAAAAAGATCAAGTAATATATAATAGCAGTCCCATCAGAATTACTCCTGATTTCTCCACAGAAACTTTAAAAGCCAGAAGGGCCTGGGAAGACATTCCACAAGCCCTAAGAGAACATAGTTGCCCACTGAGACTGCTCTACCCAGCAAAACTCTATCAACATAGAGGGAGAAAACAATATATTCCTTGACAAAATCAAATATAAACAGTATCTGCCCACAAACCCAACCCTACAGAAGATTTTAGAAAGAAAATTCCAACCCAGAGAAGATAACTACACCCAAGAAAATGGAGGAAGCAAAAAAATTCCCCTGCAGCTAAACCAAAAGAAACAAACAACCATCACCTACTCCAAATTAATAGGAAACAACAACCTTTAGTCATTAATATCCATCAATATCAATGGACTTAACTCCCCAATAAAAAGACACAGGCTTACAGAATAGATCCATAAACAAGACCCATCATTTTGCTGCATACAAGAAACATATCTCACTAACAAAGATAGACTCTACCTCAGAATAAAGGACTGGGAAAAGTTTTTCCAAGCAAATAGACTCAGGAAGCAAGCTGGAATAGCCATCTTAATATCAAGTAAAATTGACTTTCAACTGAAGTCAATCAAAAAAGATAGAGAAGGGCACTACATATTCATTAAAGGAAATATTCATCAAGATGACATCTCA
Source organism: Lophiomys imhausi (assembly GCA_907164525.1). Classification (NCBI taxonomy): domain Eukaryota; kingdom Metazoa; phylum Chordata; class Mammalia; order Rodentia; family Muridae; genus Lophiomys; species Lophiomys imhausi. The sequence goes on from CAJQZJ010004752.1 coordinate 11,511,032, forward strand.
ATATTGAATATCTATGTACCAAATACAAGGGCACTTACATTTGTAAAAGAAACTCTTCTAAAGCTTAAATCACACATCGAACCTCACACATTAGTAGTGGGAGGCTTCAACACCCCACTCACAACAATGGACAGGTCATCAAGACAGAAACAAAACAGAGAAATAATGAGTCTAACAGAGGTCATGAACCAAATGGACCTAACAGATATCTGCAGAAGTTTTCACCCAAACACAAAAGAATACACCTTCTTCTCAGCACTGCATGGAACCTTCTCCAAAATCGACCATATAGTCGAACACAAAGCATGCCTCAACAGATAAAAGAAAATTGAAATAACCCAATGCATCTTATCAGACCACCATGGATTAAAGCTGGACTTCAACAACAACAGAAATAACTGAAAGCTTACACACTCATGGAAACTGAAAAAACTCTCTTTACTTTATGACTACTGGGTCATGGAAGAAATAAAGAAGGAAATCAAAGATTTCTTAAAATCCAACAAAAATGAAGGCAAAACATACCCAAACCTATGGGACGCAATGAAAGTTGTGCTACTAGGAAAGTTCATAGCACTAAGTGCCTTCAAAAAGAAAATTGTGATAGCTTATATTAGCAAATTAACAGCTGAAGAGGAAGAACTGAAAAAAAAAATGAAGCAAACACTCCCAAGAGGAGCAGAAGGCAGGAAATCATAAAACATAAGGATGAAATCATCAACTTAGAGACAAAAAGACCAATACAAAGAACCAAAGAAACCAAGAGTTGGTTCTTTGAGAAAATCAACAAAATAGACAAACCCTTAGCCAAATTAACTAAAAGGCAGAGGGAAAAAAACACAAATCAACAAAATCAGAAATGAAAAGAGAGAAATAACAAAAGACATTTAGGAAATCCAGAGATTCTTTAGGTCCTACTTTAAAAATCTATACTCCACCAAATTTGAAAACCTAAGCGAAATGGACAATTTTCTTGATGGACTCCACCTACCAAAGTAAAATCACGATCAGGTTAACAGAATAAACAGCCCTATAACCACTAAGGAAATAGAAACAGTCATTAAAAATCTTCCAACCAAAAAAAGCCCAGGGCCAGATGGTTTCAGCACAGAATTCCACCAGACCTTCAAAAAGAGCTAATACCAATTCTCTTCAAACTCATTCACAAAATAGAATCAGAAAGAACACTGCCAAACTCATTCTATGAGGCCACCATCACCCTGATTCCTAAACCACACAAAGACCCAACAAGAAAAGAACTTCAGACCAATTTCCCTCATGAACATAGATGCTAAAATACTGGCAAACCAAATCCAAGAAAACATCAAAAGTATCTACACCATGATCAAGTAGGCTTCATTCCAGGAATACAAGGATGTTTTAATATGAAAATCCATCAACATAATTCACCATATAAACAAATGAAAGGAAAAAAAAGCATGATCATCTTGCTAGATGCAGAAAAAGCATTTGACAAAATCCAATACCCCTTCATGCTAAAAGTCCTGAAGTGGACAGGTATACAAAGACCATACCTAGAAATAATAAAGGTGATATACAGCAAGTCTCTAGCCAACAACAAATTAAACAGAGAGAAACTTGAAGCATTTCTTCTAAACTCAGGGACAAGACAAGGATGTCCACTTTCACCATATCCCTTCAGCATAGACCTTGAATTTCTTGCTAGAGCAATAAGACAACTAAAGGAGAACAAGTGGATACAAATTGGAAACGAAGAAGTCAAATTATCCCTATTTGCAGATGATATGATAGTATACATAAGCAACTCCAAAAATTCCACCAGAGAACTCTTACAGCTGATAAACACCTTCAGCAAGGTGGCTAAATAAAAAATTAATTCAAAAAATCAGAAGTCCTTCTTTATACAACAAATAAATGGCTGAGAAAGAAATTAGGGAAATAACACCCTTCACAATAACCACAAACAATTTAAAATACCTGGAGGTAACTCTAACCAAGCAAGTGAAAGAGCTGTATGACAAAAACTTCAAGTCCTTGAAAAAAGGAATTGTAGAGGCCATCAGAAGATGGAAAGATCTCCATGCTCATGGATATGTAGGATCAACATCATAAAAATGGCCATTCTGCCAAAAGCAATATACAGATTCAATGCAATTCCTATCAAAATACCAACATTATTCTTTATAGACCTGGAAAATCAATTCTCAACTTCATATGGAATAACAAAAATCCTAGAATAGATAAATCAATCATGTACAATAAAAAAAAAAAATCTGGAGGTGTCACCATCCCAGATTTTAAGCTTTACTACAGAGCAATAGTAATAAAAACAGCATAGTACTGGTATAGAAAAAGACCAGTGGATCAATGGAATCGAATTGAAGACCCAGAAATGAACCCACAATCTATGGTCACTTAATTTTTGACAAAGAAGCCAAAATTGTACAATGGAAAAAGGAAATCATCTTCAACAAATGGTGCTGGTCCAATTGGATATGCACATGTAAAAGAATGAAATTAGACCCCTGCTTATCACCTTGTACAAAACTTAAGTCAAGTGGATCAAAGACCTTAACATAAGGGGGTACACACTAAATCTATAAAAAGAGAAAGTGGGGAAAACCGTTGAACTCATTGTTGTAGGTGACAAATTCATGATCAGAACACCAACAGCTCAGGATCTAAGACCAACAATCAATAAATGGGACCTCATGAAACTGAAAAGCTTCTGTAAAGCAAAAGATACTGTTATTCAAACAAAACTGAAACCTACAGATTGGGAAAAAAAATTCTTCACCAACCCCACATCTGACAGAGGGCTAATATCCAAAATTTACAAAGATCTCAAGAAATTAAATGCCAAGAAACCAAATAATCCCATCAAAAAATGGGGAACAGAGCTATACAGAAAATACACAAAGGTGGAATCACTAATGGCTGAGAGACACTTGAAGGAATGCTCAGCATCCATAATCATCAGAGAAATTCAACTCAAGACGACTCTGAGATTCCATCTCCCATCTGTCAGAATGGCTAAGATCAAAAGATCAAATGATAGCATATGCTGGCAAGGTTGTGGAGTAGGAGAACACACCTCCATCACTGGTGAGAGTGCAAGCTTGTATACCCACTATGGATATCAGTCTGGCGATATCTTAGTAAACTTGGAATAGCTTTACCTCAAGACCCAGCCATACCACTTCTGGGTATACATCCAAATGATTCCTCACCAAATCACAAGGAAGTTTCTTCATCTATGTTCATAGCAGCCAGAAACTAGAAACAACCCAGATGTCCCTCAACCGAGGAATGGGTTAAAAAACTGCAGTACATCTACACAATGGAATACTACTCAGGTATCAGAAACAACGAAATCATGCAATTTGCAGCCAAATGGATGGAACTAGAGAAGCTCATCCTGAGTGAGCTAACCCAGACTCAGAAGGATGCACATGGCATCTATTCACTTATAGTTGGATTTTAGCCATATAGTACAGGATAACTATACTACAACCAAAGCACCAAAGGGAACATGAACGTAGACTTTGTTTCCTATCAATGAGACACTTTCCCCTAGTGGTGCTCCTTGTAGGCCCCCAGTGTATGAGGAGGCTCTTGGCACTCATTTGACTCCTGAACTGGTGTGGGCTACTGTCATGTAGGGACACTCCACTCCAGAGAAGTGGGATGGAAGGGATAGGGGTAGAGGGTGGGAGGGCAGCACTGGGAGGGGAGGAAAGAGGACACTGAGATAGAGATGTAACCTGCAGCAATATATAAATATTTTAAAAACTTAGAACATAAATAAGAGTATCAAAAGTTTTGTAACTCATATATATGGAAAACAGACTTCTAATATTTCCAACTACCATTCCTCCTCATCTAAACATGAAATTGGCAAATTTTTGGATTATGTTGTGTTAATAGATATGATTTGAAAATTGTTGTATGGGGTGCTGCCTTGAGTTCATAAAAGTCATCATTGGCAATTTTGGCTTGAGATTTCAACAGAATTTCAGCAGTCTCATTATTTCGCTATGTATTTATGCACAACACAACAGGTTTCTCAGTATTGATGGTTATGAAATCAAATCATAGGTCAACTCTGATTGCAAAGGTATTTAAGGCACAATGAACTGACAATATTTTAAGATAAATGAATCTCTTGAAATTCCTGATATGAAACAACTATTTTATCTTAATGTCAAGCCTATATTGTGAACTACTGTGCTTTTTAAAAAAACAAAAAACAAACAAAAAAAACTGTAGCCTTCTTTGAGACTGATTTTGAGAGTTTATGTAAGCTGTGATTTTTAAAAAATGGAAACCTTATTAATAATATGTATTCTTAGAAATTAGTCCTTTATCATTTCAGGTGTCCAATATAATGAATATGAAGTTCTTGCCAGGCACTTTCTCTAAGAAGGAAGTACCTTTTCCCTTGAATTCCCTCTCCCTATATATTTGCATATTTTAGCAAGCAATGCCATATGTCAGTACTATAAAACATAGACTAAAGATAGCTTGTGAAGCAAAAAGAAAAAATCTCTGGTCACCATATCTTATATACACTATTTTTTCCCTTACAGGACTTGGCAGGAAATTAGACATAAATGCATGAGTGTTCAGGGAGTTTAGCAAGGTTCCCTTTTACAATGGAGTTTAATTATATTTCACATTTCATTTTGAGTTGCTATGTAGTGTAAGTTGACCTTTGCCTGTTTCTAACACTTGTATTTTCCTCACCTGTAGATTTTGAAAATGCAATTAGAAACATTAATTTATCCTTTCAACCTTAAGTTACATAAAATTAGAATTCTTATAGCAAAGATAATGTATATAAAAATTAACTATTAGTTATCTCACTAACATATATGCAACATGCTTTTATATATTCTTATTCAAAATTGCATTTACTACATTTTTTGTTTGGCATCATTAGTAGGCAATGTTCAGTTTAATATATAAGTGAATGATATTATATATGAATGATATACACCATACATTGAAATGAATATATAATATTATGTAAAATGTCTTATGTACCTTAATTATATATTAGCATAATAGTTTAAGTTCATGTAAGAAAACATCAGCATGTAAATAAGAATTAAAGATGCTATTATATATTATAGAAAGCACAAGAAGGTATCAGTTACTGCTCCCTGTTCTTCAGTTTTGTAGTGAGAGAAAACAACAAGTAGAGCAGAAAGATCTGGAAAGGGTTCAGATTAGGAAGGAAAAAGTCCAAGAAAATTCAGATTCACATAAGAAGTGCTAAAAGCTGCAGCAACTGTTAAATAGATTCACATATATTTTTTAAAGTTTATAATGAGACACAAAAGTCACCATAGATTAGAATACTTCATCTTGTAAAAATAAAAACTCTTTTAAAAGGAGAGTTTCAACTGAGAATGTCCTATTATGAAAACAACTATCGATTAAAACAACTATGAAAAGAAGTATTTCTGCACATTCAACATGTAGATATCGAAGTGGTCTAGGTTTGATTGGATCGCATGCTAGCAGCAATACAGGACAATGCCATCCACATGACACTGGGCATTAATGACTAAGGTGAGGAGGTCAGACAGTCTTGTCTCAAGAGCTACCATTGCTAGGTAACATGTGGCAAGGTCAGCATCCCCAAAAGAAAGCCCTGAGAAATCACTGAATGTAGCTGTGAAGGTGAAGCATATTGGAGATGCCAGGATCATGCCATATATACCAAGTAGGCATGAAGTAAAAGATAACACAAGAGAAGAGCTATGTGTGTTGCAAGAGTCAGAGCTAGAGGGACAGAAGGTTTTAGAGTCCAGATTATAAGCATCACATCATGAACCTTAATTATCCTAGACATGGAGGTAAAATATTTGAAATGATCCACATAAGATATTGACAACCACACTGATTAAGCAAATAGATGTATGAGTAGTTTATTTTGAGGCAGCCAAGGTGAGTCTCAGATCTCAATGTCTCTTGGTGCTAATACAAAGGTACAGTGTTTTGAAAACAAAAATCACAATTACAACAATGTTCAAGTGGGTTGGGAAAGGTGTTGGAGTATACTTGCAACATCTGTCTTTTTGCAGAGCTTAGCAGCAATTTCCAGACACCACATGACAATGTTTTTTTTTTTTTTTAATTCTTCCTTTAGGTATTTTGGTTTCAGGTTTTAGCTTGCACAAACATTTGGAAAATACATCTGGATCCTGGTCAGGGTCGTGGACAGTCCCAAAAGCCAAGGCAGATGTAACTATTGGGGGTGGAAGGCTGAGGACTGTCAAGACTGACATAAAAATAGAATTTGAGCAAAATGCCATTACTCTAGTCATTTTAGTGGATATTTATGATGATGGATTTTGGTCTTATTTTGATTCAGTCTTTCCTACTGTGTTTCTATTCTTCCCTTTGAGAATTGGAGTGTTTAACTTGTCCTACAATATGCTGAAAGAATGCAATTTGTGTTTGTTCTATGACTGTACAGGGAGGGAGAGGATTACACTTAGGAGATTGCTTTGAATCTCATATGAGTCATTGGAGCTTTGAATAATGGTAGAAATAGTAAAGACTGAGGTTCTTTCAAAAATACATTTTACCTTAAGATGTGTATGTGAGATCCAGATGCAGAATGTGATTTGAAAGTGAGCTATTCTCATTTGCCCGTATATTTGAGCACATGTTCTTCAGCTATTTCTGAAAGTGGTGGCATCTTTGAGATGTGGAGTTTCAAATCAAGAAGTGATTTGACAGAAATTAAATGAGACTTATAGCTTTATAGGCCAGCTCTCTGTTGATGGAATGTATAAGGAGTGAGGCACCAAAAGACTTATTCTTCAAGTAGTTTAGACCAAGAGTGATCAGAAATTTGAATTCTCTACTTCTCCCCTTGTGTCTTCCACCTGTCTGTGTTCTGTCTGTTGTGTGTGTCTGATCTGGCTGTATATTTTTCCTGTCCACAGCAATGGACTTTGATGTATACTTTCTGAACACTATAGAAAATATCATATGCGAAAAAAACAATTCTTTTTACAGAAAAAAATTAACAGTTTTAAAGGGGAAGAACATACCTTATGAACTAACCTTCTCCAGAATATCTCTCAAAACTACAAATAAATGTTATCAAATTATGTCCAAATGTTGTTTTCAACATTTATGGTGGATTTTTTTATCTAAAGTTATCTTCAGCTGTTAGCTGTTTTCAGAATAGAATACCACCCACATACATTGTTCTGTGTAAGGAGCATGGAAGTGTGCATAGTTCTTCATTTAGTTCAGGTGAGAAAATCTAGGGGAAGAGAGGCATTGTAAGGTTGGTTATACTGTTTTCATGGAGAAAGATTAAACTTAAAGAGTCTAAATATACAGTAACATAGTAGATTGAGTACATGATTTCAAATTTTTTTAAGGAAGATTAGCTTGTTTACAAGTTACAGTAAGATACAAGAACTTTTCCAAAAGATATTTTACACAGTCTATTTTCTTTCTGACTTCTGCTTCTTGAATAAACAAATCATAACTATCTCATGCTTCTGCAGCCCTGCATACCAGGCTAAACAATATCTCCTCCCTTAAGTGGCTTTGCACTTTGAATTTGTTTATAGCAATATGAAAACTAAGCAATGCAAATAGCTTTAGAATAAAATAAAAAAAATGTTTTAATTTATTATAATGTAGTCATCATACTCTTACTTCATCTATCCCATAAAGTTTACCATGCCACAGGATAAAAATACATGATAATTTTGTTATATTGGATATATAATGTTGGGATAATGAAATATTGTATACTACAGAAATATTTTACTATAATATAGACCATACACTATTTGGAACATTTATTTATAGTTATTCAGATATTATCAGAAATTCAAATATAATTGGGCTTATTGTGTTTGCTTTGGCTCAGTCTATGTGAACCTGCTCAAGATTTTTCAATGCCTTTCTCTCTCATGCAGAATGAAAAGCAAAATGAAATTCCATGTTAAACACAGAAAATGCATGACATAGCTCTGTATGACCTTTCATCTACTTCCAAAAGTATTATCTCACTGTTGTTGTTGTTCTATGGCCTCCAGAGAGAGCTTGCTCTATCTAGAAGGCAGTGATTTCCCGTCTACCCAGACTCTCACCATTTACTTCTTTATTTTGTTGTGCTGCTTATTCAGTTGTGTTAACCAGTTGCTAATGTGAATCAGCACAGCAATCTTCCATACATTTTCTTTGTTTGGGATACTTGTCATCACTTTATATAATGTACTTTTTCTTTGTCTATTTCCTCCCCACCATCAAATCATACTTAAACATTATAAAGTCAGATTTTTAAGGTACAAGATCGCACACATAATGTTTTGAACCAAGACAACACATAAGAGAGGGTTAATAATTATTTGCCATTATAATTAAGTGTATAAGTAATTGTTTATCAGGAAGGTAACACAATTGTTCATTATAAACAATGCTTTTTTTAAATTGTGCTATTTTCCTGAGTGTTTTGAATACAACTTTGTAGGAGGAATAAAGGTTGGCCATTGAGCAGAAACAAGGCCTGCTGTTAAATAGCATATGCTTGGCTGGTCTTCCACATGCAGCTGACCTGAGAGACCTGCCTGGGCATGCCTGAACATGCCTGGCCTGTGACCCGCCTGGAGATTGATGATGCCACACTGGGTAGTAAGACAGGAGCCAATGAGGAAGAGCAGCAGCAGCCTGCAGTTCGGGAGCCAATGGGACCCTGGGTGGAAGTATAAAGGGAACCCCCTATTTTGGCAATAAATGAGTCTGCTTTTGCCTCTTACTGGACTCAGACTCTTGGACTCCTGGGTCTTGATTCTGGGCCAGCTCATCCCTGCCCCCAAGAGTCCCGGGCATGGGCTGGACAACACAACTTGAGTGGATTTTATTAAAATAACTTAAGTGATCATAGCAATCCAAATTATATATAACAGAATTCAATAATTACTTTTTGAAACAATATATAATGTCTTTTATTTTATTTGAAATCATTAAATGAACATTCAATTCAAATTAGTGAAGTTATTTGGATATTGTGCTAAATATTTTACAAACCACTTTAAAGCCTAGCCATGCAGAATTATTTTCTTTTTTAAGTTTATTTTGGGAATCTGGGGGAATGGAACTCATAATAATTATTGGCCTAAGGCATTTAGGCTATTAGAAGCTCCCAAACCTTCCATGGATATGATGATTATGTTCCGTTACTTTCCTCCTAATATAATCAGATTAAAATATTGTAAATTAGTTTATTACCCAATATCTAGTAGTATTGAGGCAAGTGTATACAGATCAGTAGTGTCTTCATAGTCTACATATGTATTGGTATATAACACTATGGGTACATTTGCCTATTTTTCTTTAGTTTTCCATAACTAGAAAGACACCCTTCCAGGATAGCTACATAGGGAAATGAGGACCAGTGTCTATATTCTCACCTACAGGCAGAAATAAGTGAAATTCTCCAGTTGCCCCATTATACCTCTTTAAGAACATAATCTAGAGATTGAAGCCCTCTATTTCTACAATCAGTTTTTAAACAATTCCTATGTTGTGTCATCTTAATTCAAATAGGGATGATATTTACATTAAATAAAGTTGGTTTGCACTAATACATAACGATGACAAAGTTTTGCACTGATCTATTACATGTGTGTGTATAAAAGAATAAATTGTATAAAATTATGTGCGCTACAGGATGACTATTGAAAAAATTCAACAGGGCAAAGCCAATAATGAATTTTAAAACTTTGTTCTAGGAAGGAACTACTAAGACATTTCATGGATGTAAATAACTCAGGCCAATAATTATTATGAGTTCCATTCCCTTTTTTTTTTCACAAGTACATGAGAAAAACTGAAGGTATGATTTTCTTTGTTCATTAATTAATTTTGTTCTTTGGAAATTTTATACTTGCATATAGTACAGTCTGATTGCCCTCACACTTCTTATTTATTTCTTCCCATTCCTGTCTCTGTATGAGAACATGAGTTTATATCTATCCTTTGGTACCTGATGGGTTCACTGATCAGACATATTAAAAGATAAAGACTGCTCCTCTCCCAGAAACCATCAGTAGCCAACAATTCAGATTGGAGGTATAAAAGCCACAAGCACAATGATCACTACTGATTGGTTATTGACAAGCCCAGTCTTGAGCTAGCAGCTATGTTGATTTGAAATCATGTTAGCAATGTCTATTTCATAGCCTAATGATCCCATTTCTCAGCACTTCTAACTATATCCATGTTTTACAATCTTTCCACTCTTTAAGTTATTTTCCATGAACCTTATATGTTGTGGTATACTGTCTTTATTAGACCTGAGCCTTCAATTATCACTTGTTCTCAACATCGTGGGTCAGTCAAAAGTCTGAATTCTCTTGTGTTCTGTGCACAGATATTTTGATAAATTGGCATACTGTCTGACTTTTTTTCTAAATATATGTTTATTCCCATAGACAAATGCTACTCTCAGCCTTAAACAGATGTGTGGTATCGGATCTGGGAGAATTGTGGCAGAGAAGAAACTATGATTAGAATATACCATAGAAAAATGTAATATATTATAAGAGAATTTATACCATGTTATCAAGACATTGCACATTTTTCTTGTTAAATTTAAATTACATTATTCACTCCTAATTTGCTCCCTGTTCTATTGAATTTTGTGTTTCTGGAGGAAAAATAATTCCTCTACACAATCGTTTTATCTACTTTCATCTAATAATCCCAGCATCATCCTTAATATGTTACATGGATTTTCCATGTACAGTGCCCAAAGATTGTGTAAATCATTTTCATTTGCTTATGAAATTGTGAAACTTGGAAATTTCTAGTGAACTCTATTAAAAATAAATGTAATAAACTTAATAATGGAAAATAAAACTAAGTTAGGTTAAATGTGCATTCATTGCCTAATTCTAAATTATAGACATATCTATAAGAAACCAATGAAAACAAAAATTATGCATGTGATAATTTCAGTTAGTATTTTAGATTAATAGAAAATTGATATTTATTAATGAAAATTACCTTATAAATTAAGGGTTTTTTTAAGGTTAATACTTTCATTTTCATTGAAAAGGATAAAACTATGCTGGATATGGTGAGATATTACTTCGGAAATATAAAAAAAAGGAGGCCATCAGAGCATTGAAACCATGGATGTAATTAAGCAGTGATCTAGGCATTGCTTTTCTATATCATTTTAAAGAGACTAAAAACATTTAGAAAAGAACTAAAGGATGTCTTTTAAACTATATATTTCCTTAGGTTATCTATCCTTTATTTATTTACAATATCTGTTCTCTTTCTGGATTTTTTTTTGCTATATTTGCTGCAGTAAAATAGGATTTTTTTTTTACTGTAAAGAGAAAAAATTGTATTTAAGAGATGTTACCATTGAGAACTAACCCTTAATATGCCTGATATCAAGCAATTGAGAGAAAGTGATTTATCTTCATTATATTAAAAGTGGCCAAGTTATCTTTCCATAGATTCACTGTGTTTGGTATAATGACTTTTGAAAATGAAACTCAGTTAACAAATATTTTTATTAATAACTATAAACTATAAAGCCTGTCGGGACAGCCACTGGGGATTGGTGGGAAGCCTATGGCCAGAAGCCTATAGGCCTACCTTAGCTATAGACCTGTAGTCCTGCCTTAGTTGGAGGTCTGTGATGGGAGGCCTGCAGGCCTGGTGGGCCTGACTTGCCTTAGCTGGAGGCCTGAAACCCACGGCAGCCTTTTTCCCAACAATTAAATACACCAAGACCTTTTAATGTTTCTACACTTAGGCCTTAGCTGACTTTCAATTTGCTAATCTAAGTCAACACAACTAACTATTCTCAATCCACCATGTGGCTTGCTGTACCTTCAAGGTACACAGAGCTCACACTCAGACATCCTGCTGGTCCTGAATCTTGGCAGGAAGAGCAGGTGTCCTATGTATCTTCCCAGGGTTCTTTAGTACCTCCCAGGAAGTCCAACCTTCCTATACTCTTCCTGCCCAGTTAATTGGCCATTGGCAACTTTTATTAACCAATCAGAGAGTGCTTCAGAAAGGGCAGTAACCATATCTCTGAGCACTGAAATCAGCCTCTGAGACCTTCCTCCAACAGACTTTTATTTAAATTTTTTCCATGAGTTAAATTCACTGACTTTAGAAATAAACTTGAAAAGGCAGGACATTGTTGTCTTTTGTGTCAGAATACAAGCACAACCTAGACATTCTTAACCTTGTGTTCCTTGCTTAATGTCAGTTTAACAGTGTACTAGAATATAAAGAAGTTAAAATTCCTCAAGGCTTTAAATATATTTTCACCCCGCTCTCTAGAATAAATAGTTTATATGTTTACTTCAACTCTAATGCAATATAATATCAAAAGTAAAACAAACCTTATAAATCATCCTTTGGTAGATATTGTATTGCTATTAATACTACTGTAAATTGTCATTTCTCTTGGCAATTGGTTCTATCATGCAGCTCCAATGAACAGTGATTGGTCAGGTAAATACTAAAAGTCTTACCATTTTCATTTTTTTGTCTTGCCTCATTATATATAAACATATATAGATACCATTTGGAAACACATACAGAAAACTTGTCTGACAGATGTAAGGCAAATGAACAAAGCACTTTATTTCACTCTGATACAAACCCAATAAAAACAAACACAAAAACAGTAATTAAATTGAAGCCTGTGCTCTACACAGTAAGTTCAGCTTCAGAGGAACCAGCAGTTGCTTATAATCTCTGACAATCTCTTCTGAAAAAAGAGGCACAAAATATTTTGCAAAACAGAACAAAGAATAAAATAACATTCAAGAATGTCTATGGATGAATAACAAACTTTAATTTGAACAAGAAATAAAAAGTGCCATTTGTTTCTGTACAAACATTATCAAATGAGAGCTTAGTGTCTCATCTGAAAGGCTGGGACACAACTGTTTCAGACTTGGAGTGCATTGTAAGTTTGAAAATATTTGCATAAAAATAATGAGATGTGTTGGATGAGACCAAAGCCCAAGAATCAAATTTACTTATATTTCAAATCTGTTTTATGCACATACCCTGAAGGAATTTTTATACATTACTTTAAGAGTGTGTGCTGTGTGTTTTACATTAAACCCTGGAAACGACGTCAACAGTGGAATTTTGCGCTTTTACTGCTATACACAAGGTTTGAAATTTGGCACTAGTTTAAATTTCAGATTTGCAGATTAAACACATCCAACCTCTACTTCCCTTAATATCTTTTCATATATTTCAGGCACCGATATAATTATATATTTTAGATACAAAACTCGAAATCCTATCACAACTCAATAAATAAAATGAACTAGTATTTAAATTTATCATAAGACTAAATCTGTCACACCTTCTTAAAAATAAAATATCATAGCTAAAATCTTGGACCATTTTAAATTTTTAACTTGAAGTACTTTAAATTCAGTCATAATTTCTTCTCTGTGTAAAGCTTTGCTCTCCACTCCTGAGAATTTACATTTTTGATATGTCAGTTCAGAGAATTTAATAATCATAATCCTTGCATGTGATTTTTTAAAGTTCTCTTAGAGTTAAATTTCAACTCAAAGTAGGGACATTTTATTTAAGATGTAATTTAACTCTTCTATTTATGTTTGTCTCCATGTGCGAAACTATGTTTGCTGTCTTTCCTGACTGAGGATACTGATTAAGATAATATTACTCAATATATTGTGGATAATAAGTCTTGAGGTCCTGACTACTATGAACTTGATAGTCCTCTATGACATGAGAGTTTTCTGGAAAAAGGAGTACATAGCAGACCTGGTACAGTGACTGTCAAAATAAAGATTTATGCTTTACAAAGCATAATCTTAAATATTTTCATAAAAATTTATGTTTAAGAAACTGTACTCATTATCAATATTTTAATTGCGTACCTGATAAATAAGAAGGTATTTGAGTTTGCTAATATATGTGCTTGCAAACATAAAACATTAATTATTCAAAATTTATTTATTTTTCATCACATACCATTAATAAGTAATTTCTTTCTTTTTTTTTGGTTTTTTGAGACAGGGTTTCTCTGTATAACAGCTCTGGCTGTCCTAGACTCGCTTTGTAGACCAGGCTGGCCTCGAACTCACAGAGATCCGCCTGCCTCTGCCTCCCAAGTGCTGGGATTAAAGGCGTGCGCCACCACCGCCCGGCTAATAAGTGATTTTTTATCTGGAAGATGGTGCACATACACATTTAATTAAGATATTTATAAAACTGGGAGAAGTGTAAGGCTACAAAGATGGCTCAAGGTTAAAAATCTTGTTGCTCTGTCATAAAGACAAGCATTCAGATGGCTCTTGTTCTGCAGATCATCAACTCTTGCAACTCCAACTCCATGTGATCTGATGTCCACAGGCAAATGGCTACACACAACTTCCTACCTTCATAGGAGTACATTAATAAAAATAAATCTAAAATTGAAATAACAACTGTACAGATAATAGACAAATTAAGTTTTATTATATAATCATATCAAAATGGTCTTTTGCATTGTCAGAGAATAATTGTTTTACTTTTAAATTATTTAATAAGATAGCCATATATTAAACAATTTAGACATATTACCCCACATTTTAAGTCATCAATAAGAAGAGAAAACACTTTTATAAAAACAGTAGGCAAGATCTTTGGAAATGGCTCAGTGGGAAGGACAGAAGCACCAGAAGGGGACAAAAACTACACAAGAAAAGCAACAGAAGCAAGTAAACTAGGGCCGCCGGGGTTCACAGAGATTGAACCATCAACCAAAGTGCATGTATGGACTGAACCCAAGTCCCCTACACTTACGGTACTGAGGGGCAGCTTGGTCTCTGTGTGAGTCCCCTAGCAATTGGAGCGGAGGTTGTCCCTGACATGACTCTGTTTCCTACTGTTGGATAACTTTCCTCTACGGGGCTGCATTTTATGGCTTCAGTGGAAGAGGATGCAGTTAGTTCTGATGAGAACTGAAGTGCTGGGACAGATTGGTGGAAGGGAGGGTCCCTTATCTGAAAAGAAGGGATTGGGGCAAATGGGAGCAGAGGGTAGGACTAGGAGAAGAAGAGGGAGGGGACTGTAATCGGGATGTAAAATGAATAAATAAAAAATGAAAGTAAAAATAAAAAACGCTCCTTTATTTTTATGCTACTGGATTTTTCTCCCACTATTTTGACAAAACCCATGATATAGACTATGTAAAGGGAGAAATATCTATTTTGGCTCACAATTTCAGTGACTTCATTTGCCTTGTCAGTGTCTGTTGATTCCAGGTTTTAGACAGGCACATGACTTCAAGGGAATTTGTAACAATTGCTTGAAATAAAAAGAATTAATTTATTTTACGTGCTAAATTTACAGAGTATGTAACCTTAGTAATTCTTCACTGGAAAACAAAATAAAAATATTCACAGAAGTACATTCAAGTAGTTCCTAATATTTTATGGTTTAATTATATTATTTCATCATAGTATACATATAGAAAATTTGTACTTCAGTTTCACAAGTTCATTTCTGGGTGGTATGAGAGAAAGAAAGAGGAGAAAGGGAGCATAAGTCCGTATAGGGTACTTCTTGCTGAATAGTGACATAGTTCCTTGGAGCAAGTCCAATCTTCATCTTCAGAATATCCAGCAGTAAAGCAAACAAGCAAACCAGCAATAGCAAATGCAGTAATAGGACAAGGAGCAGCAGCAGGAGGCAGCAATGTGGAGGGAGCTACAGGGGGAACAACAGCCATGTCATAGGCCCTCTTGAGGCTCTCCCATTTTTACCCTCTCCAGAGTTTCCATAATTCAACTATTTGCAGTTGGCATACATCACACCCCTGACAGTGCGCCAGATATACTATAATTAGCTGCTGTGAACAATCTGAAGCATTCCAATATCCCACACCTGAGATTAAAATAAAAGCATATTCACATAACATAACTAGATTTTTAAAGAAACCAAAATTCTCACTATAATTTCTTCATGCTTCATTCCCTCACCTGCCATTCCAGTTTATGGTTCCCATTTTTGCTCCAGAATAAATCCCTACCTCACTGAGATGAGTTGAACATGCATTACTCATATAAATGAATATATAAATGTAGACTATAAATGTTCCCTTTATCATCACACATGGATTTAACCTTTCAGTACCATGTGAGTGAACATCAAAGCATCAGAGTAGTGAGGCTTACAGAGAACTCACCTAGGCAAAATCATTTGCTCAAAAGCATAAAATATTTTCTCCACCATGAAATAAAATTTGAGGTTAAAATGCCTATTTTCAGGAAATAAAGTATTGATCCCCCTCCACCAGAAAATTATCACCAAGTCTTTATTCCAGATGATTCAATAACAGGCTTTGCGTAGACTGAATAATTAAATGTGAGAACAAGAAACATGCTAGTATGTAATAGTCTCCTAATTTACCTTTTTCTCGTAAAATGAGACTACAGAAAGGATGAGGAAAGAGAATGGATCTAACCAATATTCTCTAAAAACATCCAGTCCTTTACTTTATTATTATTTGAGATTTAAAAGAAAACAAAGCTTCTTTAGGGCCAGCTCATCAAAATACAATATGCTATGGTTACTAATGTTCTCTACATTACAACTGCACTGTTAGGCAGAGCTGCCTGCTCTGGGGTGTGTTTCTAACCATCAGAACAGAGAAGCTATGCAGCGGCCTTTCCTTTTGAATGATGGTGAGAAACAGTTGTTCTACATGGTGTTATTACTATTCATTTGACTTCTTAAATGAGATTCAACATACTTTAAAAATTCAATAAAACCTAAAATATAACAAATAAATGTGTCCCTAAAATCAAAACTTTTTATTTTGCATTATTTTTATTAAAATATAATCAAGTAATTGCCCTCTCTCCCCTTAACATACCTTCCCCTTGCTCACTATAAAAATTATGCCATCTTTTCCCTTAGTTGTAGTGTTCCCAGGTTCAAGCTATGTTGGAAACAAGAAAGCAAATGTGGAAGAGCACAGATTATTAATGTCATTAAGGAAGGAAATTTAGCATTACTAATCAAAGAGACTTTGATCATAATAATCTTGAACCCATAAAATCAACATTTATGGGCTCACATGTGCAACAGCCTTGCTGCAGATGAAAAACAGATTCCTTTCAGTCAACCACATCCTCTGGCTCATATAATTGTTCCACGTTCTTTTTTGTATAACATCCCTGTGATGTGAAAAGAGCCGTTGTGATATAGTTGTGTTGTTTAAAATTGAACATTCTCATTCTTTGCACTCTATTGGTTGTGGGGTTTGGTGTAATTTCCATATACTACAAATATAGGTGTCTCTGATGAGTTTTAAGCAATGCATTAATCTATGGATATAATAATGTCATCAGGAGTGTATTTAATTCTATGTCCATTTTGTAGAATAAGAATAGTAAGTTCTATGATTTAGGGTCCAGATGGGAGGGAAGATTGGAAGAAACTTGAAAGAATAGAAGAGGGAGTAACAATAGTCAGAATAAGTAATAATTAAATAAAAACTAAATACAAAAAAAGGACTAATAAATTTTCTTCTCAGGCCTATGATCTGACTAGCCAAAAATTCTTGGCTCCAGTTACAATTTGATTCAATCAGTGGTGTTGAATTTAAATTCAATCAGAAACTGATTGGTTATTCCTCTGATATTTGTGCTACTATTGCACCATTGGGCTTATCTTCCCAGGATAGTTGTCACAGTAGCTGACAGGACTTAGAGCTGGGTAAAGCTGATGATTAATTTTTTCTCCTCTGTTAGTGCACATAATACCTATTAGTAGGCAATATTGCTGTCCATTGTCTGTGATTCAAGTAGTTGATACCTTCAGCAAATAGGTCTTAAAGTCAGGTTCTAGTGTTTATTATTTTGTTTTATTTCTATTGTAAAAAGTGATTCTTAAAAGAATGTAAGAATGGTCAAGACTGTTTTCTCTACTATGGAGTACAAAATGTACAAGTGCAGCAGTTTTTGTCTCCATCTTAGTACTGAATAGTCTATGCCAGTGTTTCTCAACCTGTGGGTTGCAGCCCCTTGGTGGTTGAATGACCTTTTCAAATGGGTCAAATAATATCCTGTATATCAGATATTTACATTATGACTCACAACAGTAGCAAAATTAGAGTCATGACATAGCAATGAAAATAATTTTATGGTTGGGCGTCACCACAATGCATCTATTCACTTATAGTCGGATTTTAGCCATGTAGTACAGGATACCTATATTACAACAAATGCACCAAAGGGAACATGAGCATAGAATTTTCCCTGTCAGTGAGACACTTTGCCCTAGCGGTGCTGCCTTGTAGGCCCCCAGTGTATGATGAGGCTCTTGGCCCTCATATGACTGCTGAACTGGGGAGGGAGACTTTTATGTAGGGACACTCCACTCCAGAGAAGAGTGATGGAAGGGAGAGGGGATAGAGGGTGGGAGGGCGGGACTGGGAGGGGCGGAAAGAGGACACTATGATGGAGATGTAACCTGAAGTAATAAGTAAATATTTAAGAAAAAACTGTATTAAAGTGCCACAGCAGTAGGAAGGTTGAGAACCACAGGTCTATGCCAAATAAAAGAAACAACTCTAAGTCAGATACATAATATTTGTAGAAAGAATTCATGCCTCTCAGGAAAATTCCTTCTGATCTTGAAAATCTCTCCAAACATATTCAGACTTTACTGACCTTAATGAAGCCTTTTATTTTGCCACCTTTGAAGCCAGGTGAAAAACTGAACTCTGCCCTTCATCCTTTGACCTTCAAAAAACATCCTGTTTTTTGACTCATATAAAACTAAGATCAATCCAGACAGTTCAAAAGTGAATATAGAAAATAAAATGTCATTTTAATGACACAGAGAGAGAGAGAGAGAGTCACATACTTTATTATGGACTCTTCCCTTAAACTCACATGTCCTGTCAAGGCATGCACTGTCAAAGGGTGGCATGAGTTCTGTGTGTAATAAACCATGATCTCCCTAAAAAAAAGTCTCAGTTATTTCATAGTAATTGATGAAATCTTCCAAAATGTTAATACAAAGATTCTAATGGAGGTTGTGATAAAATATTTAAAATAGATCAGTAACTCCAGAATTCAAACAGTAAAGAAAATTGAGTGTATTTATGGATTTGAACATAAAGCCATCAGTGTTTGTAAATTATAGTAGCTTTTTTTTCTGTTGAAAGAAAAGAAGTGACTAAGAGTGGCTAATGAGTTTTTAAGAAGGAAAAAAGAACAAAAATTAGTGATAATAAGAATTAAGCTAGTGGAGGGAAAATAGCAAAGTGGAAATTTAAATTATTACAAAAACACAAAAGTGATTTAAGTTGGAAGCAGAAATAAGACAAAAAACAAATTGTGATATTTTCTGTTTTTGTGAGAGTAAAAGTGAAACATATGTAGAACTTGGGAAGTTTCAAGGCACAGCAGTGTGGCTGAAAACAGCTCCATTTCCATTCCTGCACATTGCACATTTGCAAACAGATTTCCTATCCAATCTCCAGGTTAGAAACCCAAAGTAAAAAAAAAAAAAAAATCACTGTATCATCAAACCTCCCCCCTTCAATCTCTTCCAACTGCATTCAGTATCGACAGGTCCCAGTTTATTGCAATCAGCCTCTGCTTATGAAGATGTTGTTGAAAGTCTGTCATCTCTGTCCTCGGGGCTTTGTAGCGTGATTTATATCATGTGTGCTTCCTGGCTGTGCTGTTTGCGCTTGTCTTGCTCATTCACACAGTTCAGGAGACCACCTCAGCAGAGAATCGGTGCTGTTTGCTAGTGTATCATCCATTATGCCCTTTGATTTCTCTCTTTAGGATTCAGCTCTATTTTTACCTCTAAACTTGTGAAATTGATGACAAAGTGAGATACAAGCCAGTTCTTCATAGAGCATTGCTTATAGGAGACATGAGATTTCCTGGGAGACATTTATATTTTCCATACAAAACTACTTTCTCTTTAATGAAAGTGGACATCTAAATAACTCTAAATTATAGTGAATCTTAGATACGTTTAACTCAATAAAGTTCCAAGTTATGCCATCCCCAATTAATTTCTTATTAATTTCATATCTATAATATTTATTCATACCATTTGCAGAAAACTGTCTTAGTATTTAAAACATACTCACTCACTGTTTTATAATTTAAGTATTTTATTTAGTTAGTTTGTACTTATTCTTTGGCAGTTTTATCCTTGTATATATTGTCATTTAGTTGCTTTTGCCAACCTGTCCACTTGATTATTAAATAGGAGTCGGGTAGCAGGAGAGTAATATAAAATTAACATTTAGTTTTATTTAAGTTGGAATTATTTTTTGGCTATATTCTCTATCTTAGGTTTTTTTGTTTGGGTATGTTGTTTATTAACAATACCATTATAGCTTTGGGATCAGTAAAAATAAAACTGAAGTGGACTTGAAATTGATCATCTGTACAAAATTTTATCTCTACTATGTGAGGTATTTAATCAATCTGGCATAAAACCTACTGATACAGCACAGCAATATATTAAACAACATTATATAAAAATTATAGAAATATCCAGGTTGGTGCACAGAGCTGTAACTTTAAATCATGTTAAATCAAGTTTTAAAGTATTAAACAACTATAATAAGCCATAAATTTCTTCCTAAATTTATTCATTTGATAAATAAGTAAATAAAAACCTAAGCAATTTCATTACTCATAACATCTGTGAAAAGAACTGTAGTTCTACTTCATGTTTTATTGTCCTAAATTTCAAATTGTTTATATGTGAAATACTGCGTGACATTTTAGTAGAGTAATTAAAGGGTTTTTTAAATGGGAAGTGCTTTAAAGATCTAGATTGCATCAAGGAGTTGTTAAATGTTATATGTATTAAATTTTAAATCTGATTTTTTTAAATATAAGATAGATTTAATAATTTATGGTTTACCATGCATCAACTTGATTCAGTCAGCAAAATTAATTAGCTATTTTCTATTTGCATTTACATCTCTTATTTAACCAGAAGTGGATTCTTTGCATTCATTATTTTAGCTCTTTTTTTCTTATTTCGTTTTATTTTATAATTTTAATAAAGTACTGAAAGCTGTAAAAAAAAAAGAAGAAAATGTAAGTATCTAAAAATCTCATTCTCATATACAAATCATACTGTAAGTTGTTTTATGGACTGTGCATTTTTATTATATGTATATTCTATAAACATATACTGTAAACAAAATTGTGAGCAATTGTGTGTAATTCATTAGAATTTTGTTATGGATTATAGAGATGGCTCAGCAGTTAAGAGATCTTGTTACTCTTGCAGCAGATCCAGATACAGTTCCAAGAACACACATGGCTACTCACACACTTCTAAAATTCCAGTCCCAGGGGATTTGATCTTGTTCTGGCTTCTAAGGACACCAGGCACCCACACCATGAACATACATACATGCAGATGAAATGCACATGAAATAAAAATAAACAAATAATATTAAAAAATTTATTGTTGGTAAATAAATATTATTTTAAAATCCATCCTCTTTAATCCATATGTCTATATCATCATAATATTAAGAATATAATTGTAACTAGTTTAAATACATAAAAATATATTATAATTGATCAATATTATACACTGTTATAATATTTTGAACACAGTATTTTAAGAGAAAATTGTAATCTTGATATACTATGTATGGAACAGTCTGGCCTGATGACCTGATCTTCCTATCTCAGCCTTCTGAATGCTTGGATTACAAGTTGTGCCACCACACCTACCTTTAAAGATTAAATTTTATGAGACATATAGTTGGGATACTCACTAAAGTTGAGCTTTTGGTAAACTTGGGCTGAGACAGTGGATTATTTCTTGAAGGTCCATTTCCATCCACCACAGCATCTCTATTGCTTTCAAACAGCATTATTTTGTCAGTATACCTGCATAGCAGAAGTGTCATAAGTCTTGATGTCAAAGGGACCATACATTTATATATCTCCTGGCATATGATCATGGAAAAATGACAACTTATGACTGTCATTGCAAAACAGAAATATAAATACATATCACTGTAATATAACTAGAGTATTAATAAAACTAAGGATATTATATATGTGGTTATTCAAAAAGTGAAAGTTTCCTTCTTTTCTTTTTTTATTACATTTATTACTTCAAGTTACATCTCCATCACAGTCCCCTCCCTCCACCCTTCTCCCTCCCACCCTCTCACCCTGTACCCCTTTTCCCACCTATCTTACTCCTCCAGTGTGGGGTGCCCCAACATCTCAACCCTCTCAGCTCATCAGTCATATAAGGGCCAAAAGCTCCCTCTTGCACTGGGGGCCTACATGCCAGTTCCACTAAGGTAAAGTGTCCCACTAACAGGTACCAACGTTCATGTTCCTGATCCTGTGGTTTTGTTGGTTGTGGGACAGTTATCATGTACTATATGGCTAAAATCCAGTTATAAGTGAATATATACCATGTGTATCTTACTCAGTCTGGGTTAGCTCACTCAGGATGAGCTTTTCTAGTTCTGTCTATTTGGCAGCAAATTGGATGATTTCCTTGTTTCTGATAGTTGAATAGTATTCCATTGTGTAAATGTACCACAGTTTTTAAATCCATTCTTCAGTAGAGGGACATCTGGGTTGTTTCCAGTTTCTAGCTATTACAAATAAAGTTGCTATGAACATAGTTGAGGAAATGTCCTTGAGGTTTGGTGAGGAATCTTCTGGATGTATGCCCAGGAGTGTAATAGCTGGGTCTTGAGGTGAAGTTATTCTAAGCTTTCTCAGATATCGCCAGACTGGTTTCCATAGCGGTTGTATAAGTTTTCATGCTTGTTGGGGTAGTGTTAAGCATTCTAAATGTTAACTAATTGGTCCTGCTTGCTCTCTGTTACTTACATTTACTCTGGTTGAATAAAATGCCAAGGCCTGAGATTGGACAAAGACAAGACAGAGAAAGGTGGGACTTCCTGGGATTAGAGCAGGAAGCCTGTGCTTTAGACAGAGAATTCAAGCATTCCAGCAAGCAGCAGGAAGAAGAAGGCATTCCAGCCAGGAGCAGCAGGAAGGAGGCAAACACCATGGGTTAGAAAAAGGAACCTCATACCACATGGCCAGGAACATTGGCATACCGTGGAGAATGGCAGTCCAAGGGGACGTATGTATATATGGGGTCATATTTGGGTAATAGAATTAAGAGCTAGCTTAGATGGGCTAGGATTGCACAATTCAGGCCAAGGCTTGTTAAAATCCACGTGGTGTCCTGTGTGCTCATTTATAATGTCTGCTTAAAGATTAACAGCCGCTGAAACATAAATACTGGGTAAATACTTTAATTAGCCATATATTTTTTACACATGCCCACCAGGAATGGAAGAGTGTTCCCCTTTCTCCACAACCTCACCAGCATGTGCTGTCATTTGAGTTTTTGATCTTAGCCATTCTGACAGGTATGAGATGGAATCTCAGAGTCATCTTGAGTTGCATTTCTTTGATGATTAAGGATGTTGAGCATTTCTTCAAGTGTCTCTTGCCCATTAGTCACAGATGGACAAAATGTTGGAAAAAGCAAACACTGAGACTGCTTTCATGTCATATTCAACATATTCCCTTCAGATAACCATTAGATTTAAAACTGAAGACTCTAAGACTATAGGATACAGAATGTTGTTATGAATATGTAAAGCTGGTTGCCAGTTTGAGCTAGCATGTTTGATTTGCTATTATGTGGCACAGTAGTGAATTATCAAGCTGTTCATAATATCATAGAGAGAATTACCTCAGTTTTACTTTGCAATAGCCTGACATAGCAGTGGAAAACTAAATACTGATGCAAATATTCTCTTGCATCTGACTAGTGAATTAATTTTTGGAACTTAAGATCTCTATTCTTTGATTCAATGAAATCCTGTTTTCTGTACTTTGTCTGGGATTAAACTGCACAGAAGCAACATGTAATGCATTCCTTTATCTGATTCAAATCCAACTGAGAGATAGTCAACATCATAAAAGAGAGAACAAATAAAATATTGATAACATATATAATATTAGTATCATTATGTATAAAAGCAAGAACACACAGTTAAGAATAAGACTCACAGGCTGGGCGGTGGTGACGCACGCCTTTAATCACAGCACTTGGGAGGCAGAGGCAGGTGGATCTCTGTGAGTTCAAGGACATCCTGGTCTACAAAGAGAGTCCAGGACAGCCAGAGCTGTTATACAGAGAAACCCTGTCTTGAAAAGACCAAAAAAAAAAAAAAGAATAAGACTCACCATGAGCCTACGATATTCTCAGAATAAGGTAGACATTCTTAGGGATCATTTGTTGTAGAGGACAAACAGATTTTGTGCACACAGATAGGCATTAAAGAATCCACGAAAGTTAAACACACAGCTTACCTATTCAATAGAATGAGATACTTAGCTGCTGTTCTAGAATGCCAGGAATGATGTAATTTTACAGTCTGGTGATCCATTGCTGTCTAAAGGGTCTTCCCATGTCTTCTAGAATTTTTGTTTTTAATTTGTCCCAGACACTTTCTTCTTAAAACATTTAGTATTGCTTTTAGACCATAGAACCCATTCTTAGAGTGATCTCACTTGTGCTTTACTTAAGCCTAAGTAACATCTATGGTATCTTGGGACCACAACAATCCCTAAACCTACAGGTGTTAGGTATACCTAAGTCAAGCTCCCTAGAACCTAAATCTTGAGCACTATCTCTGAGTCAACATACCCATTCTTCTAAAAAAGCTAGATGTACTTTGTAAGGAATCTCAGTAGAAACATGTCTTAAATGATTGTGCTCTTGGGACTGAGTTAATTGTTATCCAAATACTTTTTTTCCCAAACTTGTGCTGTGCTTAAATGTGTCTAAAGGCTAATGTGAAATGATCTGGGCTAGACTCTAGAAGTCCTGTTCCAGCAATGGTTCCAATAAAATTCTACTAGGCCAAGTTTCATTCTTAAATCACCCTGATTTTTTTTTTTCCTGCCTGCTGTATAGCCTGCAGAGGAAACACCACAACTAGCAAACCTGGGCAAATGTTGTGGAATTCTCATAAAAACAAACACCTTACCAGGAGTCAGAAAGAACATCTGAATGTTTCTCTCAGAGTGCTAGCAGAGCCACAGCAGTACAAGCCTAAAACAGTTGGGAATGCTCAATCTCTACTCTTAATTTCACCAAGTCAGTCTCTACTTTTTTCTATTAGAAATATAATTTTTTCTGCCTTTATGTTTTCTCCATGTGGCTTCTCTATTTTAAAGCTGGGAATGAACACTTCCCTGTAAACATATGCATCCAAGTAACATTATAAGGATGGAGAAGCTTTTACTTATGTATCTGTGTGTGTGTGTGTGTGTGTGTGTGTGTGTAATATCAGTTAAAGAAGAAGCACTGTATCTGAAATAGAGTAAGCAGGGAAGCGGAATGGAAAGGGAGAAATGATATAATTACATTAGTTTTATAATCTAAAAAGAAAGAGAGGAAGGAAGGAAAGAAGGAAAGAAGAAAAAAACAAAATAAAAAGTAAAAAAAATAGAATATTTAACTATGCAGAATGTCTGCCACATTGAATTTATCTGCATTTTAAGAACCACATAAACTCAGTTTTAAAGGGCTCACAGAATTAGATCAGGAAAACCCAAATAATCTATATATTTAAGATCAGCAGCTATTAATTCACTTATAAAATACCTACTAACTTAAATTCACATACTCCTAGCAGTAGCACTAGAAGACAAACTCATGAGCTCATCTTGGAATTCCGTGCACACGTCTCCACTCCTTGACCTATAAGAGGAAGAATGATGAGAGTTCTTTGGTGGCTGATTGTTCTTGAAGATTTCCACATTTTTTTATTTTTTAAGATTTTATTTCCCTTCACTTAATATCAAGGAGTTTGTAGAAAATGACAGATAAATGTCATATCCTTAACCCAAATATATGGTGTAAAGCATAGAGTTTGATTATATGGATTTAATGTTGGGCCCAGACTTCTGTATTTTAACTTGTTTCCCTGTAGTTTGGTGGATGTGATTCTTAAGTAGTATAGAAGACTCTTCTGGGAAGACAAGTATGGATACAGAGGACCACTGTAGGTACTGACAGGCTGTTTTGCTTTGATTTTTGTTTGTATATTTTTCCCCACAGTTCATTCTTAATTTTAGGCACTTAATGTGTGTCAGATATGCTAGAAGTATTTTTTATGTTTTCATATTTATTGGGGCTCAAGACAACCTGTCATTTATACTATTATCTATGAATGAATAATCTGCAGTAAAGAGAGATAACCAGCATGCTCAAGAATCATGTATTGAAAAAAAAGCATACTAATTTTAAATATATGAGTCTTATTATATCAAATTGTTGTCCTTGGAGAATCCTGACAGTTTAGCTCTTTCAGTGCAAGGAAATCCAAACAATAAAAGGGAAGACTGCAAAGAGGGGTGTTTTTTTCCCTTAAATATTTTCACATTTAGGTAGGTAAGGAAAAAATGGGACTAAATGAAATAGTTTAACAGAAATATGTCTCAGCCTCTGACATATCAGCATTTTAATATTAATCAGTTTAATGAAGTGATATTAGATGCTTATGAGAGAAAATTAATTTAGTGTCACAAATATTATAAATGGATTATTAAAGATTAGAATTATTCTAATGAGTTTGTAATTACTGAAGTCAATATCTTTAATTTCAAAAGTCAACTTACAGTTAATTGAAATATTTCCATCACTAATTCTAACATTATAAATTCATCCCCTCCTTAGTGACAGGGTATTCCTTTTATTCTTTAATGAATTCTTTCCCTAGCCTGTTCCCAGATCCTTAATCTCTTCAGTTTCTAAAAATGGAAAAAAAAAATTAAAAGAGCAAGTAATGTCACATTACTTTGTTAGAGTAAATTTCAATTTATAGAAATTTCCTTTTACTGGGAAGTAAATATACTATGTATAAAATGTCCTTTTTAAAATGTTTATTTATGGGGGGGCCAAGATGGCGGCGACCTACACTACACATTTTGTTTTGTTTTTTTTTTTGTTGTTGTTGTTGTTTTTGTTTTTTCGAGACAGGGTTTCTCTGTGTAGCCCTGGTTGTCCTGGACTAGCTTTGTAGACCAGGCTGGCCTCGAACTCACAGAGATCCGCCTGCCTCTGCCTCCTGAGTGCTGGGATTAAAGGCGTGCGCCACTACGTCCAGCTCGCATTTTGAACGTGGGAAAAAAGAGCCATAAAAAACACAGAGTTATTGGGCACTGTGCAAAAACCAGAGGGGCTAGACCCCCCCGGGAACATTCACAGCTCCCAAGGGACTGTTAAAAGACCCGGGATTCAGGAACTCCCATTTGGAGAGGCGCCTGGTAAGATCGACCCCAAATGACAGCAGGCAGAATCAGAGGCCACTTGGCGATCCATCACTAGCCTACTGGGCTCCCCACACCTCAGGAAGAACTTTCAGCCACTTAAGAAACTTTGCGGGATAGTGGAAGTCTTAGCAAAGAACAAACAGGGTGCTCAGTGGGTGGTACGCAGCCACTGGAGAAGCGGAGGGCGGAGGTTCCGAGAGAGTGGGAAGCCACCAGCGGGCGGGAGGGGCTGAATCCCTGCGCACTTACGGGAGCGCGGCTGGGGAGGGAGCCCGGCGCCGGCAGGGCCAAATCCCTGCGAACCCACAGCAGGACAACTGGGGAGGGAGCCAGGCATGGGCGGGGCCAGGGATCCGTGCACCCACGGCTGAGCTGCTGGGGCGAGAGGCCCACTCAGGCGGCCGGAGGATCCGGGGCTTGGTGCACCCACGGCCGAGCAGCTAAGGAGGGAGACCCGTGGCTGGGCAGACAGGGAGGGAATCAGGCACAGGGGTCAGGCCTGTGGCGAAAAAGCCTAGTGAGAAACCAGAAATCAGGGGACCATAGCTGTATTCTGGAAAATCCAGACATATTAGGGGTGGAGCCAGACTCTGTCAGCCTCCGTGACGACAAACAAAGCCCACAGAATCTATGCCTGGGCAAACAGGTCCATACCATCAGAACCATTACAGGCTGATAACTCAGAGTGCAACGTAGAGAAGTCTGAATTGGGAGCAGTGAAACAATCCCGGTCCATTACTCACAACCTGGGAATAGGCTGCACCAGCTCACATTGCTTCAGGCGATTAAAACCACAGTGACCCTGAAATCCCCCTGTAAGCAACGACAGATAGCCAAGTAACTCGTCCCCTGCACCAAAGCATCCACTGTGGATCCAAGCACAGAAACTGACAAGAACAGACACAGCTAAACGCATCCAATGGCCAAAGTTCCAAGAAAAAATAGAAATCAAGGAAATATGATTCCAACAAAGCAGAATTATCCTAGCTCATCCAATTCGGATGACCTCAAACCAACAGAAACACATGTAAACGTTAACAATTCTGCATTATGGAAAGTGATAGAGTCCTTTCAAGAAGAACTTAAATCTATGAAGGATTTCAAAGAAGCCACAATTTTACAAGTCAAAACAACGAACAAAAACATTAAAGAGCTCCAAGCCAAGGTGACAGAGCTTGAACAGGAAAAGGACAAAGCAATGAAAGATTTTCATACAAAAACAAGCAAGCTGGAGAAGGAAATGTACAAAACAAACAAAACAATACAAGACATGAAAATAGAAATAGAAACAATAAAGAAAACACAGTCAGAGTTAAAAGAGGAAGTGGAGAATCAAGGGATGAGAACACGAAGTATGGATGTGAGTATCAAAAATAGGATGCAAGAGATGGAAGACAGGATCTCAGGCATGGAAGATTCGATGGAAGAAATCAGTACAACATCCAAAGAAAATGAGAAGGCTAAAAAAATCTCTCACCCACAACATCCAAGAAATCAAGGACTCAATGAAAAGACGAAACCTAAGAATTATAGGTATAGAGGAAAGAGAGGACTCCCAACTCCAAGGTCCAGGAAATATCTTCAACAAAATCATAGAGGAAAACTTCCCAAACCTGAATAAAGAGATGCCAATAAAAATCCAAGAGACTTACAGAACACCAAACAGATTAGATCAGAAAAGAAACTCCTCTCACCACATAATAATTGAAACACCAAATGTATAGAACAAAGAAAGAATATTAAAAGCTTTAAGAGAAAAAGGTCAAGTCACATACAATGGCAGACCCATCAGAATTACACCTGACTTCTCCTCAGAAACTTTAAAAGCTAGAAGGGCCTGGTCAGGTATACTACAAGTCCTGAGAGATCATAGGTGCCCAGCCAGACTACTTTACCCAGCAAAACTCTCTATCAACATAGATGGAGAAAACAAGATATTCCATGACAAAATCAAATTTAAACAATATCTACCCACAAACCCAGCCCTACAGATAATCCTAGAAGGAAAATCCCAACCCAGAGAAGAAAACTCCACCCAAGAAAACAAAGGGAATAGAAAACCCCTCAGCAACTAAACCAAAAGAGGCACAGGACCACCACCTATACCAAACTAATGGGAAATAACAACCCCAGGTCACTAATATCCATCAACATCAATAGACTCAACTCCCCAATAAAAAGACACAGGTTTACAGAGTGGATCCACAAGCAAGACCCTTCCTTTTGCTGTATAAAAGAGACACATCTAACTACCAAAGATAGACACTGCCTCAGAGTAAAGGGCTGGGAAAAGGTTTTCCAAGCAAATGGACCCAGGAAGCAAGCTGGAGTAGCCATCCTAATATCAAACAAAACAGACTTACAACTGAAGTTAATGAAGAAAGACAAAGAAGGGCACTATATAGTCACTAAAGGGAATATTCATCAAGAGGAAATCTCAATACTGAACATCTATGCCCCAAATACAAAGGCACCTACTTTCGTAAAAGAAACACTTCTAAAACTTAAAGCGCATGTCGATCACAACACGTTAGTAGTGGGAGACTTCAACACCCCACTCACAACAATGGACCGACCATCAAGACAGAAGACAAACAGAGAAATATTGAGTCTAACAGAGATCATGAAACAAATGGACCTAACAGATATCTACAGAACGTTTCACCCAAACACAAAGGAATACATCTTTTTCTCAGCACCCCACGGAACCTTCTCCAAAATCGACCACATAGTTGGTCACAAAGATAGTCTCAATAGATACAAGAAAATTGAAATAACACCTTGTATCTTATCAGACCACCACGGAATAAAGCTGGTCTTCAACAGCAAAAGAATCAACAGAAAGCCTACACACACATGGAAATTGAACAGCTCCTTACTGGATGACCACTGGGTCAGGGAGGAAATAAAGAAGGAAATCAAAGACTTCTTAAAATCCAACGACAATGAAGACACAACATACCCAAACCTATGGGATACATTGAAAGCTGTGCTACGAGGAAAGTTCATAGCACTAAGTGCTTTCAAAAAGAAAATTGTGAGAGCTCATATTAGTGAACTAACAGATAAGCTTGGTGAATTGGAAAAAAAAAAAGAAACAAACACTCCCAAGAAGAGCAGAAGGCAGGAAATCATCAAACTTAGGGCTGAAATCAACAACTTAGAATCTAAAAGATCTATACAAAGAATCAATGAAACCAAGAGTTGGTTCATTGAGAAAATCAACAAAATAGACAGACCCCTAGCCAAGTTAACTAAAAGGCAAAGGGAAAGAACCCAAATCAACAAAATCAGAAATGAAAAGGGAGAAATAACAATAGACATTGAGGAGATCCAGAAAATATTTGGGCATTACTTTAAAAATCTATATTACACTAAATTTGAAAACCTAAGCGAAATGGACAATTTCCTCGATAAATTCCACATACCAAAATTAAATCAAAATCAGATTAACAGCTTAAACAGCCCAATAACACCCAAGGAAATAGAAACAGTCATTAATAATCTCCCAACCAAAAAAAGCCCAGGGCCAGATTGCTTTAGCACGGAATTGTACCAGACTTTCAAAGAGGAACTAACACCATTACTTTTCAAACTCTTCCACCACATAGAAACAGAAAGAACACTGCCAAATTCATTATATGAGGCCACTGTTATCCTGATTCCTAAACCACACAAAGACCCAACAAAGAAAGAGAACTTCAGACCAATCTCCCTCATGAACATAGATGCAAAAATACTTAATAAAATACTAGCAAACCGAATTTAAGAACACATAAAAGTATCATACACCATGATCAAGTAGGCTTCATCCCTGGAATGCAGGGATGGTTCAATATACGAAAGTCTATCAATGTAATTCACCACATAAACAAGTTAAAAGAAAAAAACCACACGATAATCTTGCTAGATGCAGAAAAAGCATTTGACAAAATCCAACACCCCTTCATGCTAAAAGTTCTGGAGAGAATGGGCATACAAGGACCATACCTAGAAATAATAAAGGCAATATACAGCAAGCCAGTAGCCAACATCAAATTAAATGGAGAGAAGCGTGAAGCATTTCCTCTAAACTCAGGGACAAGACAAGGATGTCCACTTTCACCATATCTCTTCAATATAGTACTTGAAGTCCTTGCTAGAGCAATAAGACAACTAAAGGAGATCAAAGGGATAAACATTGGAAATGAGGAAGTCAAATTATCCCTATTCGCAGATGATATGTTAGTATACATAAGCGACCCCAAAAACTCCACTAAAGAACTCTCACAGCTGATAAACAACTTCAGCAAGGTGGCTGGATACAAAATTAACTCAAAAAAAATAAGAAGCCCTTCTTTATACAACAAACAAATGGGCTGAGAAAGAAACAAGGGAAACAACTCCCTTCACAATAGCCGCAAACAACATAAAATACCTGGGGGTAACTCTAACCAAGCAAGTAAAGGACCTGTACAACAAGAACTTCAAGCCCTTGAAGAAAGAAATGGAAGAGGCCTTTAGAAGATGGAAAGATCTTCCATGCTCATGGATAGGTAGGATCAACATAATAAAAATGGCCATCCTACCAAAAGCAATATATAGATTCATTGGAATTCCTATCAAAATACCAACACAATTTTTTATAGACTTGGAAAGAGCTAGCCTCAACTTCATATGGAACAACAAAAAGCCCAGAATAGCTAAATCAATCCTGTACAATGAAAAAACATCTGGAGGTATCACCATCCCAGATTTGAAGCTGTACTACAGAGCAACAGTAATAAAAACAGCATGGTACTGGTATAGAAACAGACCAGTGGATCAATGGAATCGAATTGAAGACCCAAACATGGACCCACACACCTATGGCCAACTAATCTTTGACAAAGAAGCCAAAATCACACAATCGAAGAAGGACAGCATCTTCAACAAATGGTGCTGGTCCAACTGGATGTCCACTTGCAAAAGAATGAAATTAGACCCATACCTATCACCTTGTACAAAACTTAATTCCACGTGGATCAAAGACCTTAACATAAAGCCGGCCACACTAAAGATACTGGAAGAAAAATAGGAGAAACCCTCGAACTCATTGGCACAGGTGACAACTTCCTGAACAGAACACCAACAGCTCAGGACCTGAGATCAACAATCAATAAATGGGACCTCATGAAACTGAAAACCTTCTGTAAGGCAAAGGTCACTGTCATTCGAACAAAACGGCAAGCAACAGACTGGGAGAAAATCTTCACCAACCCCACATCTGATAGAGGGCTATTATCTAAAATCTACAAAGAACTCAAGAAACTAAATGCCAAGAAACCAAATAATCCAATCAAAAAATGGGAGATGGAGCTAAATAGAGAATTCACAAAGGAGGAATCCCTAAGGGCTGAAAGACACCTGAAGAAATGTTCAACATCCTTAATCATCAGAGAAATGCAACTCAAGATGACCCTGAGATTCCACCTAACACCTGTTAGAATGGCTAAGATAAAGAGCTCAAATGATAGCGCATGCTGGCGAGGGTGTGGAGAAAGGGGAACCCTACTCCATTGCTGGTGGGAGTGCAGGCTTTTGCAACCACTATGGAGGTCTGTCTGGCGATATCTTAGAAATCTACGAATAACCTTGCCTCAGGTCCCAGCCATACCACTTCTGGGTATACACCCAAATGACCTCTCATGGAGATATAGGGAAGTCTCCTCATCTATGTTCATAGCAGACTTATTTGTAATAGCTAGAAATTGGAAACAACCCAAATGTCCCTCAACTGAAGAATGGATTAAAAAACTGTGGTACATCTATACAATGGAATGTTACTCAGCTATCAGAAACAATGAAATCATGCAATTTGCAACCAAATGGATGGATCTAGAGAAGCTCATCCTGAGTGAGCTAACCCAGTCTCAGAAGGATGCACATGGCATCTATTCACTTATAGTAGGATTTTAGCTATATCGTACAGGATATCTGTACTACAACCAACACACCAAAAGGAACATGGACATAAACTATTTTTTTTTATCTTTTTCTTTTTCCTTCTCCTTTTTTTCTTTTTTCTTTTTCCTTTTCCCTTCTCTTTTTCCTCTTTTTTTTGTTGATATTCTTTGTTTTTGTGGGTTTGTGTGTTTGGTGGTCTTTTTTTAGTATTCCCCCAGTAGCAAGGAAACATCTTTCACTGGCAGTACTGCCTCGTAGGCCCCCGGTGAATGAAGAGGCTCTTGGCCCTCATATGACTCCTGATCTGTGGTGAGAGACTGTTAGGCAGGGACACTCCACCCCAGAGGAACAAGACGGAAGGGTCAGGGGGTAGAGCATGGGAGGGTGGGGCTGGGAAGTGGGAAAAGAGGACAATATGATAAAGATGTAACCTGAAGCAACAAACAAATAAATTTATTAACTAAAAAAAAAGGGCAGGTGGCAGGGCTGAAACACTGTGAATGGAGTAGAGGACACAGCCCTTCGGCCTGATTTTGCAGACCTCCAGGTGTTGAGAAGACGTGGAGCTAAGGTAAAATACAAGAGAATTGTCCTGTTGGCCCATGCCTCTGACTTCAGCGGAGACGGGGGGGGGGGGGAGAGCATATGTATTCTGGAGTCATATGGAGCGGGTTGGTGAGGGTGCATATTCTTGGTCCCACCATTCAAGAAGAGTACACCCTTGGTCCCAGCTCCCAGCACACTGGAGACAGAAACGGGCAGATGCCAGAGCTCAGGGTCAGCCTGATGCAGGGCAAACTCTAAATAGAGAAACACTTCGATCCAGGAGTGGTGGAACACATCTTTGATCCCTTCAGATGGGAAACACAGGTCTCTGATCCAAATAAATAGAGTTCAGAGACACATACATGGGATTTGGAGGGACCTAGGTTTGGAGGCTACTTACAAAAGGCCTTCTCGATGCAGGCAGATTGTCCTTTGGGATCTCAAAATATATACACTGGAGCTGGTTTAGCTCCAAGGTGACAGAATGATTTCTTCTTTAACCCGGATTGAAAGATAATGCTTTGTATGTTGTCGGAAGGCCAAAATTGCTTCAGGAGAAGTATTACCTAGCCCCCCCTCCCCCCCAAAAAAAGAGGGTAATTGTCCCAGGGTTGGGATTGGGGCAGGGCTCTGTTCTTTTCTTTCCAGGAGAATCGAAGCATCCATTAGGGGAGCCCAGGGATGGCTGGACAGCGGAAACCTCAGCAGAGAGCAGAATCAGGCACCAAGGAGGACGAGTGACCCAGTTGATTCAGCCTGGCAGACTTCCTCAATAGCTGTCTCCATCGGGGGCCTGCAACCACCACAGCAATCCAGTGTCACTGGGACCGCTCAGCTCTACACAATGCCCCAGCCGGAACCTCAGTGAAGCCTGCAAGATCAGCTTCTGCCTACAAACTCCTTAGGTCATCTAAACAGCTGAGAACAGAAGGACTGAACATAAAAGGATTGTACTAACATTTTTAACCATTTTTTCCATTTGGGTTCGGGCCCAAACAGGTTTACTATGACCCAAATCAGCAGGAAGTCACTTTAAGAGAGGGACGTCCCATGCCCAGAGAGTGGGGAGGGTGTTTCTCCGCCCTTCTTTTTGGTTATTTGAAGGATAACTGAAAACTCTGATATTTAGGGGAAGAGATTACAAGCTGATAAATGGTCCTGTTTAATGGGTTTTTGGAGGTTAGCCCCAGGGACTTCCTACTTTTCCTTTTCTGTATCCTTCTTCCTCTCCTATGTAGGAGTGCATAGGCTTGAGAAAAATGGGACACAGACATAGCACAGGAAGGTCCAAGAAGAAGGGGCAGATTATTGAATATGCCCTTATACCTTTGTATATTGATACAAAATTAGTAGTATATTTGGCTAAAGTGGTATTGACCATTGTTTATTGTGCAAAAATATGATTGCATTGGATTACATCGGTATTGATCTTTGTATATTGATACAAAATTAAGATTATAGTTGGCCACAATGGTATTGACCCTTGTATATGTACGTAATATTAAGATTGTATTGGATTACATAGGCATTGATCTTTGTATATTGATACATAATTAAGAGTATATTTAACCACAATTGAATAGATCTTTGTATATTGATACAAAATTAAAGGTAACGCTTCCTAATGGTTTCATACCTAGAGATACTTAAAAATAAAATGTGAAGCTCTGGCCTCTTGATACCAACCGTCTAAAACTGTCTAGGATAGTTAAGTAAAACAATCTCGTAGTCAGGCAAACATGTCACTTTGTTAGCTACTATGACAGTCTATCACAGATATTCTCTAAACTACCCAGTAATCAAGTTGCTAAGAGACAAGAAACATTTGCTTATCTAAATACAAGAGATGGATAGGGCATCTTCAAAAACCCCAAGAGATCTGCAGAATATGGCATTCAAAGATGTTATCTTAAATTAAAATTTTCTTTTTTTTGATATTGAGACATATCAGCTCCTGACAGCACCCCCTATTCTACTTCAAGTAGAAGATAAGCATCGAAGAATCTCCAGTGTGAGATGGTTGAATTAGTGCAAGCCTATCTCTTGGCATAAAAAACCCCTTGCTCCAACTGCAGACAGACTGCTGTCCAAAAAGGACAAAACTTGGTAGCAGGGAAGTCGACAGCCTAACCCTGCCAAGACAGGGTAGGTAAGTCCTTCATAATCCCTGCTCTACAACAAATGTCTGTCAGAGGAACAGGACCCAAAGGCTGAAGACTGATGCAGGAATGTATGGAGAGAAAATGGGAACTGTCCAGGCAGTCACTGGTATGTCATTTCTTAGTTTTGGAAGCTGCAGGCCCTGCACTTCCTATATAAGCAGATATATTTATCCCTCTCAGGTCTCTGAGGTGGTTGAAGAATAGACAGCTAGAGTCTCATGTTAAATTTTGAGTTGTTTAGGAATCAAGAGGGTGTTATAGATCTAAGAAGATACTCTTAAAAGTGTGTTGCAAGTTAGTATGAATGTTGAGTCAGATATAGACCTTTAAACTCATGGAGATGGTTAGATAGTAGAATGTTAAAGTCAGGGGCCAAATATTTATAAACTGGCCATTGGGAAGGTATACTGGGCCATTTACCTCTCATAAATGTGGCATATTTATACCTGTTGTTTTGTATAGTATTTACTGTTATAAGAGAAGGAACCATGTGTTGGACTGAAAGGGGAAACTTCTGGGGGGAAGAGGGTGGAAGGGCAGGATAGGAAGGGGGAATAGGGAGGGGTTTGTGAATGAGATGAAACTTGAAGAAAAAAAATAAAGTATTTAAAAAAATGTTTATTTATTACTTCAAGTTACATTTCCATCACAGTCCTCTCCTTCCACCTCTCCCGGGCCCACCTTCCCACCCTCTCTCCCTTCTCCCATCTATACTACTCCTCCTGTGTGTGGTGCCCCTACATATCAGCCCCCTCAGTTCATGAGTCTTGTGAGGGCTAAGAGCTTCCTCTTGCACTGGGGGCCTACATGGCAGCCCCACCAGCACAAAGTGTCTCAGTAACAGATAACAAAGTCTATGTTCCTGCTCCTTTGGGTCTGTTGGTTGTAGGATAGTTATCCTGTACTACATGGCTAAACTCAAGTTATAAGTGAATGATGTCATATGCATCTTTCTGGGTCTGGATTAGCTCATTCAGGATGAACTTTTCTCGTTCCGTCCATTTGGCAGGAAATTGCATGATTTTCTTATTTCTGATGGTCTAGTAGTATTCTATTGTGCACCACAGCTTTTTTATCCATTTGATCTTCACTAGGCATGATATGGTATCTAGTGCACCAGTTTTGTAACATTGTAAATAAACATTAAACATGCATGTCAGTTTTTTTTTCCAGTAAAACAAACCTCAAATATATGCTTACTTGCTATAGTGGTTAATATTGTCAGAACATGATCTACAATCTGGTACATAAGAGTCTGGGCATCTCTTTGAAGGATTTTCTAGAATAGTTTAATTAAGGTGGGATCACTCACCAGAACTGTCCAACTGATAAAATGTGAAAATGTGAATGTAAGCTTTTAATTTTAGACTCTAAATATAAGTTTCATTTATTTTTATTTAGCTAGCATTTATATATATTTGTGTGTGATTGTGTGTGTGTTTGTGTGTGTGTGTGTGTGTGTGTGTGTGTGTGTGTGTATGTGGTATATGTTCACCAGAGTGGGTGTTTGTGTGTGTGCTTGCCTGAGAATATACATGGATGACAGAAGAGGCTATGGGGTGACTCCCACATTGCCCCAATGAGACACAGTTTCGCACAGAAACCAGAGCTAGGATAGCAGCCACCCAGCCTCAAAGATCTTTCTGTATTCACTCCCCACAGTCCTGGGATAACATGGTTATGTGGGTGATAGGAATTCAAGTTCAGATCCATATGCTTATACAGAAAATACTTTTTACCCACTGAGCCAAATCCTTCGTCTCCTAAACTTTAAATAACAGTATATGAGAAAATGCTTACAATGAAGACAAAAAGTAGCTTTGAGAAGTACCACACTTTTAAGGTTGAGAGACTGAAGACATGGCCCAGGAAGTAATTAATACATACTGAATAAGGGAAAACCAATATTCTAATGTAGTGTCAAATGGTATATCAAGCACCTCCTAGGGCAGGCCCCATGCCCAGGAGTAGCTGATCAATATAAAACAGACATAAAATAACATAAAACTACCTATTATGTGTGTATGTGTTTATACATTCTTTCTTTGGTTTGGTTTCATTATTTTCTGCCTTAGTGTTTTTTTTGTTACTTTTTCATTTAAATTTTTGTAGGGTTTTTGTTTTTGAGAGAGAGAGAGAACATGAAGTTAGAAGTATGGAGAGGTGGGTAAGACCTGAGCAAAGTTGGGATAGGGGAAAGTATATAATAAAAATGTATTGTATGAAAAAATGTAAAAGAAAATTAGAATGAAAAAGAGACATGTAGCCTAAAGGAAAAAGTGTTTATCTAAACCAAGCTTTAAAAAATCACTCTGGTGGAAGTTTAGCATGGTTCTTTTTTTTTTTTTTTTCTGGTGGTAGGTGCCCATGCTCTCTGAGCCTGTCACTATTTCTGTTGGTTTCATTGGTTTTTAGAGCACAGCACACTGTCTTTCCTTTGCATGTGAAAGCAGTTTTTGAAGTCACGTTTTGGATCATGATAATCATTTTTCATTGTTGATCATGTAAAGTTGCGAATAGAAACTGCAGTTTTTCCTGTACTGATTGACTTTGTCCTTCCATCTCGCAGCGCTGGGAGTTCAAGCACCCGCAGCCTTTCCTCCGCACTCTGGAGTTCCTGTGGCAGGAGGGGCACAGTGCCTTTGCCACCTTCCAGGAGGCAGCTGATGAGGTAAAAGCAGTCTTCTGCTATGCTGCTGTCTTTCTTCAGGCCCTGTTTTATTGTGTGGCTTATGCTATGTAATACGTACTTGAAAACAGAAAGCTATTTCAAGAGTAAACAGATTGTAGAAACCCCTTATTGAAATTTTACTAGTAAATTTATGGTGTTAAATTTTTGTTTGATAGACAGTTTATCTTTAATTTTTAGCAAAATTACAGTCATATGCTTAAAATTAATAATTTCTAAGGTTTTTGCTCTGATTACTGTCTATCTCTCGAGCATTTTTTCCCTACATTCCAAATTTTTATACACTTGAATGTTACTCAGCCTCACTGATTTTTTTGTTGCACATCTTCCATAAATCTCACACTGACTTCTTTAACCTTCCCTTAATTTTATTGTTGTTGGAAGTACTGTCAAACAAGTTGAGGTAGTGTACATTGACAAGGCTATAATGAATAACATGCCATAAATGTTGCTACAGGTCTTACAGATCCTTGAGTTATATGCTCGAGTGTATGAGGAGCTCTTGGCAATCCCTGTTGTAAGAGGAAGAAAGACTGAAAAGGAGAAGTTTGCAGGAGGAGACTATACAACCACAATAGAAGCCTTCATATATGCCAGCGAGCATGCTATCCAGGTACGGAAGTGCTACAAGTCCATGGCAAGTCCAAGCACAGCCCATGTAAGTTCAGCAGTTTCTATACTTCGTTTGGACAGCCAATATAGAAAACAGTATTGAGGTTTTTGGGTTTTTTTCCTTTATTTTTTTTTCTTCAAGTTACATTTCAATTGCAGTCCCCTCCCTATTCCCCCTCCACACCCACCCTCCCACCCTCAACCTCCCATTCTCTTCCCTTTTTTTTTCTTTTAAGTTTAAGGTATATCTTATTTCCCCCTACAGTTTCCCCTTTCAGTCCAACAAATGGCTCTTTCTCTTATAATAACAAATACAATACAAAACAACAGAGGTAATTAGGCCACAGTTATGAGGGTTATATGGCTTAGCGTACATTCCCAATGACCAGTCCATATGTATTTGGTACCTGACTTAAACATTTTACTATCTAAACATCTACATGAGTTTAAAGGTCTATATCTGACTCAACATTCACACTAACTTGCAACACAAATTTAAAAGTATCTTCTTAGATCTATAACACTCTCTTGACTCCTAAACAACTCAAAATTAAATTATGAGACTCTAGCTATCTGTTCTTCAACCACCTCAGAGACCGAGAGGAATAAATATATCTGATTTTATAGGAAGTACAGGGCCTGTCTTCCCAAACTAAGAAATGACATACCTGTGGCTGCCTGGACAGTCCCCATTTTCTCTCCATACATTACAGCATCGATCTTCAGTCATTTGGCCTCGTTTCTCTGACAGACATTGATTGTAGAGCAGGGGTTATGAAGGAATTACCTATCCTGTCTTGGCAGAGCTAGGCTGTTGACTTACCTGCTTCCAGGTTTTGTCCTTTTTGGACAGCATTCTGTCTACAATTGGGGCAAGGGGCTTTTCCTACCAAAAGCTAGGCTTGCGACTAATTCAATCATCTCCCACTGGAGATTCTTCGATGCTCATCTTCTACTTGGAGGAGAATAGGGGGTGCTGTCAAGAGTTGATATGTCTTGATATAAAAAAATCTAAAGTTACGAAAACATCTTTGAATGCCGTATTCTGCAGATCTCTTGAGGTTTTTGAGGAGGCCCTATCTATCTCTTATATTAGGGTAAGCAGATGTTGCTTGTCTCTTGCCGGTTTATTTCTGATTAGCTTAGAAAGTAACTATAATAGGCTGTCATAGTACCTAACTGAATGACCAGCTTGCATAACCTTTAGTTTGCATTTCTTAATTATCCTAAACAGTTTATGACAATTAGTAGTAAAAGGCTGAAACATCACATTTCATTTTTTTTCTTTACCTCCTAACCCTTCCATCCCATTTCTCTGGGGTGGGGTGTCCTTATATAACAGTCCCTCATCACAGTTGAGAGGTCATATGAGGGCCAAGAGCCTCTTCATTCATTGGGGATCTATGAAGCAGTACCATCAGTAAAAAGTGTCTCATTGCCCGGGAGAGAGAACTACTAAACAAACAAACCAATAAGCATACAATAGATAAAAAAGACTAAAAAATAGAAAAATATATAACTAATATATAAAAAATAAAGAAAGAATAAAAATTAAAAATAAGAAGTGTATGTCCAAGTTCCCTTTGGTGTGTTAGCTGTAGTATCGATACCTTCTACTATATAGCTAAAATCTTACTATAAGTGAATAGATGTCATATGTGTCCTTCTGAGTCTGGGTTAGTTCACTCAGGATGAGCTTTTCTAGTTCCATCCATTTGGCTGCAAATTGCATAATTTCATTGTTCCTGATAGCTGAATAATATTCCATTGTATGGATGTACCACAGTTTTTTGACCCATTCTTCGGTTGAGGGATATCTGGGTTGTTTCCAGTTTCTAGCTATTACAAATAAGGCTGCTATAAACATAGATGAGGAAACTTCCTTATGATTCCGTGAAGAGGCATTTGGGTATATACCCAAAAGTGGTATGGCTGGGTCCTGAGGCAGAGCTATTCCAAGTTTTTTAAGATATCGCCAGACTGACCTCCATAATGGTTGCACAAGCCTGCATTCCCACCAGCAATGGAGTAGGGTACCCCTTTCTCCACACCCTCGCCAGAATGTGCTGTCATTTGAGTTTTTGATCTTAGCCATTCTGACAGGTGTGAGATGGAATCTCAGAGTCGTCTTGAGTTGCATTTCTCTGATGATTAAGGATGTTGAGAATTTCTTCAAGTGTCTCCCAGCCATTAGGGATTCCTCCTTTGTGAATTCTCTATTTAGCTCTGTCCCCATTTTTTGATTGGATTATTTGGTTTCTTGGCATTTAATTTCTTGAGTTCTTTGTAGATTTTGGACATTAGCCCTCTGTCAGATGTGGGGTTGGTGAAGATTATCTCCCAGTCTGTAGGCTGCCATTTTGTTCGAATGACAGTGTCCTTTGCCTTACAGAAGTTTTTCAGTTTCATGAGGTCCCATTTATTGATTGTTGATCTCAAGTCCTGAGCTGTTGGTGTTCTGTTCAGGAAGTTGTCGCCTGTGCCAATTAGTTCGAGGGTTTCTCCCACTTTTTCTTCTAGTAGATTTAGTGTGACCGGCCTTATGTTAAGGTCTTTGACCCACTTGGACTTAAGTTTTGTACAAGGTAATAAGTATGGGTCTAACTTCATTCTTTTACAAATGGACATCCAGTTGGACCAGCACCATTTGTTGAAGATGCTGTCCTTCTTCCATTGTGCCGTTTTGGCTTCTTTGTCAAAAATTAGGTGGCCATAAGTGTGTGGGTCTATTTCTGGAACTTCAATTCGATTCCATTGATCTACTGGTCTGTTTCTATACCAATACCATGCTATTTTTACAACTATTGCTCTGTAGTACAGCTTGAAATCTGGGATGGTGATACCTCCAGATGTTTTTTCATTGTACAGGATTGATTTAGCTATTCTGGGCTTTTTGTTGTTCCATATGAAATTGAGGCTAGCTCTTTCCAAGTATATAAAAAATTTAGTTGGTATTCTGATAGGAATTGCATTGAATCTATATATTGCTTTTGATAGGATGGTCATTTTTATTATGTTGATCCTACCTATCCATGAGCATGGAAGATCTTTCCATCTTCTAAAGGCCTCTTCCATTTCTTTCTTCAAGGGCTTGAAGTTCTTGTTGTACAGGTCCTTTACTTGCTTGGTTAGAGTTACCCCCAGGTATTTTATGTTGTTTGCGGCTATTGTGAAGGGGGATATTTCCCTTATTTCTTCCTCAGCCCATTTGTTTGTTGTATAAAGAAGGGCTTCTGATTTTTTTTTTGAATTAATTTTGTATCCAGCCACTTTGCTGAAGGTGTTTATCAGCTGTACGAGTTCTCTGGTGGACTTTTTGGGGTGGCTTATGTATACTATCATATCATCTGCAAATAGGGATAATTTGACTTCTTCGTTTCCGATGTTTATCCCCTTGATGTCCTTTAGTTGTCTTATTGCTCTAGCAAGGACTTCAAGTACTATATTGAAGAGATATGGTGAAAGTGGACATCCTTGTCTTGTCCCTGAGTTTGGAGGAAATGCTTCAAGTTTCTCTCCATTTATTTTGATGTTGGCCACTGGCCTGCTGTATATTGCCTTTATTATTTCTAGGTATGGCCCTTGTAAGCCCGTTCTCTCCAGAACTTTTAGCATGAAGGGGTGTTGGATTTTGTCAAATGCTTTTTCTGCATCTAGCGAGATTATCATGTGGTTTTTTTCTTTCATCCTGTTTATATGGTGAATGACAGTTCTTGTTATCATGGTGAGCTAAGTTTGTCAGTGAAAAAACTGCTTTTTATGTATTTTTAAATGTTATAACAATTTTATGTTGTCTTTTAACAAGACAACATATTCCCATCATAGCAAAGCACAATTTTATTACTTTTATGTATGTGAAAATTATCTCATAACTATTAAGTTTTTCTTAATGGGTTCACACTGACTTTTTCAAATTATGCCTCTGAATTAAATGAAATCTGCTTTATAAAAACAAAAGAAAGTAAATCAGTTGAAATAGACTTCAGTGACTACTATGCAAATGAGGATAAATCTCACATTTAGATTTCTAGAGGAAATTATAGTTGAAAATCATAAATAGGTTTTCTTTGTTTTGTTTTACATTGAACTAAGAAGTTAGAAAACTCTCATTTTAAAACCCAACTAACTATGGATAGTGAGCTATTCTTGATAACATCTTGTTTCTTTTCTTTTATATACAGCCTGATCTTCTTAGTCTTCCTCTCAAATATGCTTCATTCCTCTGTGGAGTCCTCTTGCGGAAATCAAGCAGACTTCAGCTTCTTCCCATCATAGTTGGTCTACATTTTATACTTCATTGCCCTGTTGGCACTTACTTATGCTTCAAACTTACTTTCTCTTTTACTTACGTTCTGTTATTCACAGTTGTGGTATGAGTTTACTAAAATAACCAATTGTGAGAATGTTTTTGTTTAATCCTAGGTGGGCTGCTTAAGACAAGGGTATAAAGTATTAATTGTCTCCTGAGCTAACAGGAATGTGG
This sequence comes from Lophiomys imhausi, assembly GCA_907164525.1. Classification (NCBI taxonomy): domain Eukaryota; kingdom Metazoa; phylum Chordata; class Mammalia; order Rodentia; family Muridae; genus Lophiomys; species Lophiomys imhausi. Next base: position 11,554,823 of record CAJQZJ010004752.1, read on the forward strand.
CTTAACCAGCTGAGCAAGTTTAACTCTGAGAACTTGGGAGAAAGGAATAAAAAGCCAGAACCCAGAGAAGAAAGGGGGCTCCACAAATGAGGGGATAAAAAATGCCAGAGCCCTGAGGAGAAGGGGGCTCTACAAAGAAGAGATAAAAAGTCAGAGCCCTAGAGAGAAGTGGGCTCTACAAAGGAAAGAGAAATAAGCCAGAGCCCTGAGGAGAAGGGGGATACAAAGCGAAAAGAGGAGCTCCACAAAGAAGTAAGCTTCACAAAGAAGTAAAACAGAATGGGCTTTACAAGGAAGTAAGAGTAAAGAGGCTCTACAGAGAAGTAGGAAAAAGCTCTACAAAGAAGAGAAAGAGCTACAAGGTAGAAAGTGGTTGCTGCTCTCCCAGTTGCTGCTGCTCCCCCCAAAGTGCTTTTTGTTCTTCCTGTTGCTATCTCCTGGTTTTCTGATCTTCTGGCTTGCTGGACTTCTACTTAGACTGGTATTATCACCCAAAGAACCCAAGGACCCTAATAAAAAAGAAGTAGCTTAAAGAGAACCCTGTCCTTGTTCCCTCTAACCTTTCTCTCCTACTTAGGGTTGGGGGGTTGAAGGGAATGAGGGTTGGAAGGGAGGTAGAGGTATTAAGCACAATAAATTAAGTACAGTAAAATAGAGTGTATATATTGGATAATTAGAAAGCTTAGGTTACACACAGTTATCTACTAAAATACAAAATTCATCCCATTAGTAGTCAGGAAGTCTCCTAAGTACTGTTTGTTAACCATCTTTGCTTTTTATTTTAACTTTATTAGTCAATAATCATGGACTTATTCCCTTGCATACCAATGTGATTACTTGAAGAAGTGCAAAGCCAAAATTGTGTATTTTATGCAAAAATATGTATTATTTCCCAAAATGCATTGGTATATGGCAGCAACCATGATCATCTTCAGAACAAAGCTGAGTTGTCCTGGAGGCTTTTAGTCCAGCTCCCATTTAAGAATAAAAGCACCTGAATGCTCTTGGGAATCAAGCTATGCTGATTCTAGGACCCTGGAATAATTCTACTAGTCAAGTGTCAGTAGCCAATTTTTTTTTTCAGTTACTACTCATTTAAATATTTATATTTAATTCTACTGAAAGAAACTTGCTTTCTTCCATTTCTATTTAGTTCATTTCTAAGTATGCATAATGTGCATGTTAAATTTTAAGTTTTAAAGTGGATTTAGCACAAAATGACAGCCTACAGACTGGAAAAAGATCTTCACCAACTCCATATGTGACAGAGGGCTAATATCCAAAATCTATAAAGAACTCAAGAAATTAAACACCAACAAGCCAAGTAACCTAATAAAAAAAAATGGGGAACAGATCTAACAGAGAACTCACAAAAGAGGAATCTAAAATGGCCAAGAGACACTTAAAGAAATGCTCAATATCCTTAATCATCAGAGATATGCAACTGAAGACAACTCTGAAATTCCATCTCACTCCTGTCAGAATGGCTAAGATAAAAAACTCAAAAGACAGCATATGCTGGCGAGGTTACAGAGAAAGAGGAAGACTTCCACAATGCTGGTGGGAGTGAAAACTTGTACAACCACTATGGAAATCAGTCTGGTGATATCTTAGAAAACTTGGAATAGCTCTGCCTCAAGACCCAGCTATACCACTCCTGGGCATATATCCAAATGATTCCTCACCAGTCCACAAGGACATCTCCTCAACTATGTTCATAGCAGCTTTATTTGTAATAGCTACAAAGTGAAAACAACCCAGATGTCCTACAACCGAAGAATGGATAAAAAAACAAACAAACAAAAACAACTGTGGTACATTTACACAATGGAATATTGCTCAGCTATTAGAAACAAGGAAATCATGCAACTTGCAACCAAATGGATGGAACTAGAAAAACTCATCATGAGTGAGCTACCTTGAACTCAGAAAGATACACATGGCATATATTCACTTATAACTGGATTTTACCCATTATAGTTTAGGATAAGCATCCTATTATCAAGAGACACAAAAGATCAGGAACAGGGACTTGCTTACCTGTCAGTGGGATACCCCACCCTAGTGGAACTGCCATGTATACCTCCTGTGCAAGAGGAAGCTCTTAGGCTTCATGTGACTAATGAACTGAGGGGAACTGATACACAGAGACACCCCACACTGGAGTCATTGGAGGGGTGGGAGAGGGAGTACAGGGTGGAAGGGAGGGACTGGGATGGGGTGGAGGGAGGGGGTGGCAATGGAGACATAATTAAGTAATAAATAAATGTTTAAAAAAAGTGTGGATGCTGAAAAGTTGGTGGGTTAACCAGCTCAGTTACCACTCAGGCCAAGATCCAGTTAGCCCATAAATGAACTGCTACAGTATGTGAAGGGGTCTGTCCTACAGAAACAAGGCTGCAGGATCTCCATGACACAGGGAAACAACAGTATATCCAAGAGGAGTCCCAGTCAGAATCTTGTATTGATAGTGGAACAGAAGTCAAAGGCCTTGAACCAGACCAATGACTCATTGCAAATGATAGTTGCAAGCAAAGAAGTGTGGACAAAAAGTTATACTGTGGGACACATTGTGACACATTACAGCCTCCACAATGAGCTTTTTTGTTTTGTGGAGACATAGCAAGTATTGGTATGAAGGGACAGAGAGATGAGTGGGATTGAGGTATGTGATGTGAAATTCATAAAGAATCAATAAAAATCAAAAAATAAAAATAAAATTCCTCAGAGACCAAAATGGCAATTACTGAACTTGAATGGGTTTGAGCAGGTTCTCTGCATATATGTTGTGGTTGTTTAGCTCAGGTTTTTGTATAGGACTTGTAACAGTGGGAATGGGGTATCTTTGACTCTTTTGCTTTTCCTTAGGACCCTTATCCTCCTACTGGGTTGCCTTGTCCAACCTTGATATGAGGGTTTATGCCTAGACTTACTGCCTCTTTTCATACTATGTTTAGTTGATATCCTTGGGAGGCCTGCTCTTTTCTAAAAGGGAAGGGGGAACAATGAATCTGGGAGGGAGGGTAGGTGGTAGTTGGAGAAATTAGATGAATAGAGGAAAGGATCCAGTGATCCAGTGTTGGGGTAGTGTTAAGCATTCTAAATGTTAATTAATTGGTCCTGTTTGCTGTCTGTTACTTATATTGACTCTGATTGGTTAAATAAAATGTTCAGGTCTGAGATTGAGCAAAGACAGAGAAAGATGGAACTTCGTGAGATTAGAACAGGAAGCCTGCACTTTAAACAGAGGACTCATGCATTCCAGCCAGGAGCAGAAGGAAGAAGGAGGCACACACCATGGGTTAGAAAAAGGAACCTCATTCCACATGGTCAGGAACATCAGCATAGCATGGATAAAGGCATTCCAAGGGGACGTATGTATATATGGGATCATATTTGGGTAATAGAATTAAGAGCTAGTTTAGGTGGGCCAGGATTGCACAACCCAGGCCTAGGCTTGTTAAAATTCATGTGGTGTCTACGTGCTCATTTATAGTGGATGGTTAAGGATTAGCCACCAAACCAATTAATAATAATCTAAATACAGGTTAAACAATTTAATTAATTTTTTTCCCTATGACACTCAACTACGGCTTAGAATCCATGCTGACAGCCTGAGAAGGCCCGTATGAAAGCCTGTTTCCTAGCCAAAGAGCAGGAAACCAAACTCAAATGCATTTCAAAGGTGCAGCTACCTTAACAAAAGCTGTTGCCTTGCAGCAAAGTTGGAGAGCTAAAGCTGAGCTCTCCTTATGTACTAAAAAACTGGCACCTTTCTAAACAGAATTTGAGAACAAAATTAATCGCCTAGATTAAAAAAATGGAGGAATTCATAATGCATCAATATGTTTGGATTCCAATTGAGTTTGTTCCTTCTAGCATGCAAATGATTTTTACACTGACAATTGTGATTCTGTGTATATTTTTTGAAAAAGTTCAGACTAGGATAGGCTTAAAGGAAAGAATTTGCAGATGGACTTCTAATGACAATGATAATGAGGGGAAGAAGGAGGCCTTTCCTGATAGATAAGACAAAACTGAGGACAGCTAAGAGTTCCCTGAGTACCAGGTGCTTGTCAGGAGTTTCTGGTATCAGCCCACCAGTGAAATGCAGCTAAAACTAGATTCTAAGGAATAATGAACAGAGCTTTAATCACAGCATGGGATGGCATGGTTAGACATGATAAAACAAGGCTGCTTACTAAAGACAGTCTAGAATTCAAAAATGACACATTTTTCCCTTGATGTTAAGTTTAATAATGTCCTTACTGCTCTAATGGATAAATGCTCAAGATCTTAAATTTACATAAAGAGAAAAAGGTGACAAGCCAGTCTCCTTAGTTGTGGGGCTCCCACAGGAGGACTGGTTTCAAGAGGGATTTTGCCCCTAAAAGAGGTATGTTAATTGCTGGGTGTGGTGGTGCACACCTTTAATCCCAGCACTTGGGAAACAAAGACAGGTGGATCCCTGACCTTCACCAAGGTCAGCCTTGTCTATAAAGTGAATCCAGGACAAGGATACACAGAAAAAAAGAGAGAGAGAAAGAGATATATTATGTTAATCAATGTAAGGACCCAGTATGAAAATAAGTTTGTAGTTTGTGATTTGATGTAGGAATCAGCAACATTGCTTGTACCACTAGTGGGAAAACCAACTACTTTAACACTGTTTTTTAATGAATTACATAGTCTACAAAGTCTTTTATTCTCTAAAGTTCTATGATCATGAACTCTCAATTATAAATTGATTAATATTTGGGGGAAGGAAACAAGGTAAGGAAACTCAAATGTTTCTTGCTATCATTGTAGACACAACCTTCAGGGAAATCAGTTGGTCATCTTATAGGCAGAGCCCAGGAGAAACCATTTGTCCAGGAACAGGACACCACAGCTCTCCTGCTTCTTTTACATATTCTCACATTGAAATTTGGTTTTTTCTTCTCTATAAAGATTCTAATGTAAAGTTACTTGAAAAATGAATGTGCATTTTCAGTATTTTCAGTATAAACTTATTCATAAAATATATTCATATATCGTCAGTGTGTTATGATTTATAAGAAAGAATGTGAACAGCAATTTAATATTGCCATGTGAAGTCTAAGATAACCAACATGGAATTTAGAGGTTCATTAAAAAAAAAGTCACTCCACACAACAGATCTTCATGACACTGTATAACAGACTGATTTTAAATGTAGTATAGTGATTAATCTCAGCGAGCAGACATTATTATGTATAATTAGTTTTAGTGAGTCAGAAAAAATATTATCTATAGTAATTGATGATAATCCAGCTATTAATACGTGAGTCAATAATTAATTTAAATTACTTTGAAAACATGGGAAGAGTTTATGCCATTTTAGTAGCTTAAATGGTCCTTATCTTGACAACTGTCAGCAGTGTTTTGGCTATCAAATTTTATTTAACTCCTTTTTCCTCTCATGGATTTATATCCAAACTTTATTATACAATAATTAGTGTTGAAATGTAAGGTACAATATATTGGTTGCATTGTATAAATAGTTTTGAAAGCCTATCATCAAGCAATTCTTCCTCTAGAATATTTTAGAAAATAAATTGTATTGTAAACAGTGATTTTACCTCTTTGTCCTCTGAGACTGGGATTATTTTAGAACATTAATCAGTTAATTAATTAATGTATTCATTTATTTATTTATTCATTCATCATGTATAACCCTGTGTTATAGATACATATACACAGAGACATGCTCCCCAGAAGAAGCTGTAGTTACGGAAATAGAAGGGTTTTTGTTTTGTTTGTTTTGTTTTGTTTTTCTTCTTTATATTCCTTGGTAGCTCCTTGGGTTGTTAACTCTGAAAAAAAATTTTTTTGATTTGGTTTTGTTTGGTTTGGTTTGCTGTGGTTTGCTGTGGTTTGCTTTGGCTTGGTTTGGTTGGTTCAGCCTGCACTTCCCAGAAATTTGTCAGTGTATGTTTTCCTTCATATAACTATTCAGATATCACAGGCACAATCATTTCTCTCAGCAAGTAACAGCCTCACTTCATAACACAATAGTACTTTTACTTGTAGAAAAATAGATATTTAAAGTTGTCATCGACTGCCACCACTGACAGTACCACCTGTACAGGGGGCTGGGAATTCGAGAGACAAAGAACACAGAGAGAGACACCAAGTCAAGTCAGATCTGATCAAGGTGTCAAACTTTACTGAAGATCCAACTGCTTATCTAGGGTGAGAACAAGTAGGCGTGGCAGAATCACACCTTCACTTCATTACAGAATCAAACAACAAGTAGGCATGGCAGAATCACACCTTCACCTCATTACTGAATCAAGCAACAAGTAGGAGTGTCAGAGGCACACCTTCACTTCATTACAGAATCAAACAACATGTAGGAGTGGCAGAATCACCCCTTCACTTCATTACAGAATCAGGAACACAGCAAGTACCAGCCGCAGGGAAAGTCCCAGGTGAAAGGCCAAACTGCATCACTCAGGTGCAGGTTAAGTGCTTTAACCACAAATAATGCACTAAATGGCTGTTCTGGAAGGGGCTGCATCATAAAGTCTCCAGTTTCCTTGAAATTAAGTAGGTTTGGGGGCATTCCTTTTTCATTTATATATTTATACTGACTGCAACCTATATTAGGGCAGTAATTCTGACCTATTGAGTCTAGGTATTTGAGTTCTTTAATTTTTTTACTGAAAGCCCAAGAGATCCCAATCACACACACACACAAACACACACACTATAGGGAACTAAGGAATACTAAGATTGGGAGACAAAGTCTTCTCCAGAGATAACTACACCAATTGGTTGTTAAATACCAACTGGTCAGCCAAAATTGAGCATGTTATATCTAGGGAGATATATATATATATAAACAATTAATGCAAAAAGAGGGAAAGATATGAAAGAGAGCTAGGAGCAGCAGCATATTGGAGGGATTGGAAAGGAGGAAAGAGAAAGAAGAAATGATATGATTATACTATAATCTTAAAAATAAAGGAAAATAATAAAAAACAAAGAATACTTTTGTGATTTTGTGAGTCAAAGAAGAGTTTTCAAGAGTGATTTTTGTTTGCTGTTTCCTGCTAACACCCGTAGTAGAATTTGATGCTTTTCTATATTTCATATTTGTAAACATTGAAAATATCACTTAGAGAAACACAAAGTAGCTTCCAGTGTTGTTGAGCCAGCAAGTGAATTTCCTGACTCAGGCTCCTAAAGAACAAAACACTTGACTGAAGCTGGACATTAGGACCTGCCAGTGGTTAGAAGAAAGACACACAGACTTATTATTTTGTATTATAGCTTAAGTCTTAGCTTGAACTACCTGTCAGCTATCTCATGTAAATTAATTAACCAAGTATTCTAAGCCACGATCCACCACGTGGCCTGTTATCTTTCTGAAACTGCAAATTAATTAATTAATGTAGTTATTAGTAAGTATAAATGTAAGATTAGGCTGGCGGAGTAGCCGGTGGCTTGGTAGAGTAGCCGGTGGCTTGGCAGAGTAGCCGGCGGCTTGGCAGAGTAGCCAGCGGCTTGGCAGAGGAGCAGGCGGCCTGGCCCGAGTGCCTTAACCAGTTGCCTTACTTATCCTGGAGAAAGAGCCCTGGGACCAAGGGTGGCCTACACCACCTGTAACCTAAACTCTATTAATTAATATAAGTTGTTATATTAGGCCGGTAGAATTACCGGAGGCTTCAAGGGAGATTCTCCTGGGCTCAAGGGCAGTCTGGGAGTCCAACAGCCCGGGACTGCTTGGACTGAGGGCCTATAAGCTGCCACAGTCTTTTCCCCAATAATTAAATACACCAAGACCTTTTAATGTTTTAATGCTTAGCCCTTAGCTGGGCAGACTGTCAATTAGCTACACTAAATTAACCCAGATCACCAATCCCAAACCGCCATGTGCCCGCGATTACCTTCCAGCATTCTCCAGATGTCTGTCTCCTTCTGTGTCTCCAGGCAGAAAGAGAAAGAGTATCTGTTCTGATCTCAGGAAGTCCCACCTTCCTATACTCTTTCTGCCAAGCTAATTGGCTATACGCTACTTTTATTAACCATCAAGAAAATGCCTCAGAAGGGGAGGTAACCAGATCTCAGTATTGAATTTAATGTATCAGAAACAATATTAGACCTTTTCTCAACACCGTTCTCTCATTCAGTCTCAGCACCTGTCTCTCTCCATGTCACACTGGTGAAAAATCTCCAAATCTGATTCTTATTCCAGAGACCCTCTCAGCCTTGATGTTTCATCTTTTCTCTCCTGTCTAGCTACTGACCATCAGCTCCTTCTCAAGCCAATCAAAAGGTGAGGAACTTTAGCCCTCTGTCAGAAATGGGTTGGTGAAGATCTTTTTCCAATCTGTAGTCTGCCTTCTTATTCTAATGACAGTGTCCTTTGCCTTACAAAAGCTTTTCAGTTTTATGAGGTCCTATTTATTGATTGTTGGTCTTAGAGCCTGAGCTATTGGTGTTTTGCTCAGGAAGTTGTCACCTGTGTCAATGAGTATGAGGTTTTCCCCACTTTCTCTTCAATTAGATTTAGTGTATCTAATTTAGTGTACCTAGATTTAGTGAAGTCTTTGATCTACTTGGACTTGAGTTTTGTACAAGACAATAAATATAGGTCTATTTACATCCTTCTATGTGTTGACATCCAGTTAGACCAACACCATTTGTTGAAGATGCTTTCCTTTCTCCATTGTAAGTTTTTGGCTTCTTTGTTAAAATTTAAGTGACCATGGGTGTGAGAGTTTACTTCGGTCTTCGATTCGATTCCATTGATTCACCAGTCTGTTTCTATGCCAGTACCATTGTGTTTTTATTACATTGCACTGTAGTATAGCTTGAAATTTGGGATGGGGATACCTCCAGATGTTCTTTTATTTTACAGGATTGTTTAGCTATTCTGAGTTTTTGTTTTTTACATATGAAATTGAGGATTGTTCTTTCAAGGACTGTGAGGAATTGTGCTGGTATTTGAATAGGAATTGCATTTAATCTGTATATTGCTTTTGGTTGAATGGTCATTTTTATTATGCTAACCCTACCTATCCATGAGCATGGGAGATCTTTAAGTCTTCTGATGTCCTCTTCGATTACTTTCTTAAGGGACTTTAAGTTCTTGTTGTACAGGTCTTTCACTTGCTTGGTTAGAGTTACATCCAGGTATTTTATATTATTTGTGGCTATTATGAAGGGTGTAGTTTCCCTAATTGCTTTCCAGGCCCATTTATCTCTTGTGTAAAGAACTTAAATGCCAAGAAACTAAATAACCCATTCAAAAAATGGGGTACAGATCTAAACTGAGAATTCACAAAAGAGGAATCTCTAATGGCCAAGAGGCACTTGAAGAAATGCTCAGCATCCTTAATCAACAGGGAAATGCAAATCACAATGACTCTGAGGATTCCATCTCACATACTTCATAATGGCTAAGATCAAAACCTCAAGTGATTGCAAATGCTGGCAAGGATGTGGAGAAAGGGGAACACTCCCCCATTGCTGGTGGTCGTCCAAACTTTACAACCACTATGGAAGTCAATCTGTAGATATTTCAGAAAACTGGGAATAGTTCTACCTCAAGACCCATCCATACCACTCCTAGGCATATATCCAAAAGATTCTTCACCAAACCACTAAGACATCAGCTCAACTATGCTCATAGCAAATTTATTCATAATAGCTAGAAACTGGAAACAACCCAGATGTTCTTCAGCTGAATAATGGATAAAAAAATGACAACTTTACACAATGGAATACTAATCAGCTATCAGAAAAAAGGAAATCATGCAATCATTGTACCAAAGGAACAGAAAGCTAGCATAACTATCCTATGAGAAACTCCACCCAGCAGCAGATCAAAACAGTTACTGAGATACACAGTCAAACATTAGGCTGAACTCTGGGAGGAGTCATGTATAAGAGAAGGATAAGCAATAGAGAGACCTGGAGAGGACAACATAACCACTTTAAAGTCAACAGAACCAACAAATCTAGGCCCCAAGAGGCTTAAAGATACTGAAACACTAACCACAAAAAAAGAAAGAAAGGAAAAAATAGCATATATACACTACACCTAGCCCCCTCTATACATACATACATACATACATACATACATACATACATACATACATACATACATACATACAACTGATCCTCATAAAGATCCCTTAGTTATTGGAGGGGGTGGAGGTCTCTATCATGGACTCTGTTGACTGTTAGTGGAACACCTTACTGTAGTTGGGCTGACATGTAAGGTCCCAGTGCAAGAGGAAGCTTGTAGCCCTCATGTGACAGATGAACTGTGTGGGGTTGATATGAGGGGAAAACCCCTCACCCAAGAAAAAGGAGGAGAGGGAGAGGGGAAGAGGGTGAAATGCCAGAACTGGGATGGGAGATGGGAGAGGAATTTGATTGGGATGTAACTTGAATTAAAAAAAAAAAGTTGAGGGAAGAAGAATGTTGACAAAGTGCTGAGGCAGGTGGTGACCCATAAGAATAACAATGTCCAAAATCTAGGCAGTACTCAGCTATCTGTCTGCAAAGAATTAAGAACTTAATAATACAATGACAAATGCTGTTTGTGTGGAAACTGCTGGACAGGAAATAAGGAATAGGCAAATACAAGAATATTCAGTGGTTATCTTAAGAATCTGTAATCATGAGAATTTTTTATGAAGAATTTGAGTTACTGTTGAAAAGGTCTGTGCTTATCATAAAATCAAAAAGCAAAGAATTGTATGAGAGACCAATGTCATCACTGCCCAAGCTCTTCTCATTTAAATAACAGCATCCTAGAAGGTAACCAACTTTTGTACTTCCTCACTTTGATTTTTTTATTATAATATCTATGAGGAGTACAAAGCTCTATATTCAGAGAGGGAAGAGCTTTTCTGACTAGGTGAAGTAACCTATGATTAGCTCTAGAAGGATTTCATGCTATTACACTTGAAATAAACGTCAGTGAAAATAAAGTGCTATAAAAGCACATCTATTTTTTGTGGATCAATTGAGGAGAGCAATGATCACATAAATAATGAGGCAAAATTCAACTCTTCTCAAACAGCACATTTCTCAGTGAAAATTTGAAAGGCATGTCTTTGATTCAAAATAAAGGTTTCCTGAAGTTTTTTCTTAAGGCAATAGTCAACCAAAACAAAAGTAAGAATGGAGAACCAAACAAGGATGAGTCACTCCACAACTTCATTGCACATTTGTGAATATATGTGGTAAAGAGTTATTTACCACATGAAATGAGAGATTTATGAAGTCCTTTTATTCCTTTCTAAAAAGAACAAGTTTTTGAAGTTCCAAAAACTCTACATTTAAGAAATGTATTGATAAAACACCTTGTTATAGGAAATGCTGTTTGAGTGGAAATTACTGAACAGGAAATAACGAACAGGCAAATGTAAGAACATGCAGTGGCTATCTTAAGAATTTGTAATCATGATTTTTTCATAAAGAATTTGAGTTGTTGATTGAAAAGGTCTGTGCTTATCAAAAAAATCAAACAAGTAAGTACTTGTATTAAAACGAGAGAAAAATCACTTTTTCTTATAGCCTAGCAAATTGCAATCAATATCCTGCTTGCCCAATAGCTGAGATATTTTTATCAATTTATCTGCAATTACCAAAGAAATATCATGCTGAGGTAATTACATGCTGTTCCCACTTTTTGAAAAGTAGCATTTTGTAAAAGTATGCTTGGATATATCTATTAGCCCTGCAGAAATTCAAAGGGAAGCTCTAGAAACTGCTGAAGGAAAAGCATTAAACTTTACAATTTCATTTAAAAGTTCTATAGAGTTTAGAACTAACTTATAAACAGTTATAAAACAGGCTCATTTATGGGTATGACTTTCACAATTTCAGCTATACCTCTCTATAAACACCTATACAGAAAAGATGTATAACTTTGCTTATTTTGTCTAAGATGTCTGATGCTTGTTTGCTAATTATAAATCTTTGGTTTCATATGTTTTCACAATACATCATAAGTACAGAAGAAGAAATTATCATCGATACTTTTTTATGTACATTTATGATGTCTCATGTACTACATGAAGCATTTCATATGACTTAGTACATTTTATCTACAACTCAGATCTCACAGGTAGATATGCTGCTATCATCTCAAGGGTGCAAAGGAGATATAGCACAGACATTTTCATCTCCCCTTTGTAGAGTTCTTGAAAATCACATGCAAGCTGTGAAGCCAATGGTCCTATCTGGAGTCCCAGAGCTTTACTGCAAGGCAATATTTCTTCTGATATAAATACTCAACCAAGTAAGAACAATAGTTGCCCAACACAGTCACTTTTCAGGGAATTCCAGGAAAAACTACAAAGAATATTATATTTACTATTACACATAAATAAATAAATAAATAAATAAATAAATAAATAAATAAATAAATAAATAAATGAAAAAGTATTTTATGCAGCTTGGGAAAAATAGCAATATAGCGTCAACACAGCAAACTAATATAGTGCCAAAATCTCACTAATTGTACCTTCAGAAAGGTTGTTTAAATGCAGCATGAATGTAGCATGTTAGAGATTACTATTCCTTGGACATGATGGGTAAAGTGTAGGATAAAGACTTTATCTAAAACAAAATATTGTTTGATGTTTATGGAGTGAGTTGTTTCCATGTTGTGGCGTATGATGCTTTTAAATAAAAATATCCTATTTTAATTTACTGAGAAAATCATTGTTGCAGCATTTAGAGCTCTGGAGCTATAGTGTTTTGTGATTATTGCAGCTCCAAGTGAGAAAGTATCTTTGATTTGTAGGAAGACATTACTATGGTAAATAGAGGAAAACTGGCATGCCTGAATATTGATGAATATTTTAGGCTCTAATTTTTTTATCATGAGTTTTCCCATGGGTCTTATCTTCTTACTATCTTTTATTAATTATTGTTAGCAGGAAAATATAGCCAATAAAATTTGTTTTTATTTAATTTTATATTTTTACTCCTTATTTGAGAATGTCTTACAGTGAATTTTGATCATATTTAACTCCAATTCCCCTCCTTAATTCCTCCTAGAGACACCTTCACCTCCCTATTCCCTCTGCATTTCATGTTTTGTTTTGTTGTGTTGTGTTTTAATGAACCATTGAAGTCAATTTGTGCTGCCAGTATACTCCTGTAGGTGGAGTCCTGCACTTGGAAATACCTCCTTAGTGAAAACTAACACTTTTCTAACAGAAGCCACCTACTATGCATGCCTCCTTAGTTAGGGTGAGAGTTCATAAATCCCTTCACACTTAGTGCTAGAGTACTAACTGGCTTGATTTTGTGCAGGCAATCATAACTTTTGTGAGTTCATGAGTCTGGCATCTGTGTCATGTCCAGAAAACAGTGTTTGGGTCTTGTCTTCCTGAAACTTTGCCTCATAAATCTTTAGGCCCCTTTATTTTTTCATGATAACCTCAGGCTCTTGAGTAGAAGATGTGTTTTAGATGTCCCATTATTGCTCAACACTACACTGACATGGGTACTCTACACTAAGCAGTTGTGGATTTGTACATTAACCACCATCTGCTGTACTGAGAAATTTTCCTGAGATTTGCACTCATCAAAAGGTAGAGAGATATTTATTTTAATGACCACTTGATACTATAACCTTTTAGTAGAATAATAAAATTAAGTCACACCCCTTCCTAGGCCTGTGATCTTCTCAACTACAAAGAAATGGCCAGATGAATAACCTTTCACTTTGTGTAATGCGTTTATCATGTATAGGAGTTTCTTGGTGGAGTCAGTCTTTGTATCTCCCTTATAAAGAATCATGTAATCATCAAATAGGGATACTTTAACTTCTTCTATTCCTACTTGTATTCCTCAAATTTCCTTTTCTTGTTTTATCACTTTAACTAAGATTTCAATCATTATATAGAATAAAAGTGGTGAAAATGAAAACATTTGTCTCATACCTGTTCGTAGTGAGAATGATTTTAGTTTTTCTTTCTTAAAATAATGGTGACTAGAAACTGGAAATATTCCAGATGTCCCTCAACCAATGAATGGATTCAAAAAAATCAAAAACACTGTGGTACATTTATATAATGGAATACTACTCAGCCATCACAAACAAGGATATCATACAATTTGCAGCCAAATTAATGGAAATAGAAAAGCTCATCCTGAGTGAGCTAACCCAGACCCAGAAAGATGCACACTTCTAACTAGATTTGAGTCATATAGTATAAGATAATTATCCTACAACCAACAGACCTAAAGGAACAGGAACATGGAATTTGTTACCTGTGAGTGGGACACTTTGCCCTAGTGGAGCTGCCATGTAGGCCCCATTGCAAAAGGAAGCTCTTAGCCCTCATATGACTTATGAACTGAGAGGGACTGAGATGTGGGGGCTACCCACACTGGAGGGGTAGGATAGTTGGGAGTGGGGGTAGAGGGTGGGAGAGTAGTACCGAGCAGGGTGAAGGAAGGGGGTTGTGATGCAGATGTAACTTGAAATAATAAATAAACATAATAATAAAAAAGTAATAATAACAATTTTAGAGAAGCCTCAATGGGGTCCTAAGAAAAATAGGTGTTGTTTGATATTTAGGAGAAATAGTCTTTAAATATCTGTTAGGTCTTTTGATTCAGGATATTATTTAATTCCAATGTTTCCTTGTTAATTTTGTGTATTTCATTTTCCACCTTATCTGTATAAATGTGCAAGTCAGGTATTGATGTCATTCATTTCTCTTGCGATTTTTAAATTTAGTACTATTTTCTTAATAAATGTCTATATCTATGTAATTGTAATTATCTATATAATTATAATTTCATATATGGATTGGCCCCTTGATAAAAATGATAATGATAAAAATTGGTTTTAAGTCTACTTTATTAGATAATATAGGCATTTCATGCTTGTCTTCTGGTTCCACTTGCTTAAGATAATTTTACCTTTCTTTTTAATCTAAGATCATGTTTATGTTTGGTAGTAAGGTGTGTTTTTTGGAGACAGTTAAAAGAAAGGTTCTGTTTTCTAATTTTATCTGCTAGTCAGTGTCTTTTGACAAAAAAAAGAGAGAGAGACATCATTGATATAGAGTTATAATTGAAAGCAAGTTTTATTCCCTGTCTGATTTTGCTGATTTTGCAGTGCTTTGGACTTTCTTGGTTTTCTTTTGCTTAAAGAATGAATGGCAACATTTACTTTATTCTTTCCTGTAGTTCCTTGAGTATATTTATCTTTCTCTTCAGATTGAAATGTCCCTTCCAGCATCTTCTACAGGGCTGAATTCCACTACATAAATTTCTTTAGCCTGCTTTATGATAGGGAGATTTTCTTCTGCCGTCAATTATGCCAGGTTGTTTCCCTAGGTATGCCAAGTTGCACTGGCTGTTTCAATCTTTCTGAGTTTAAAAGGCACCAGCCCAAGCTCCTGCTATCGTGCTGAATTGTGCCAAAAAGTCACCAGTTGTACAAATAAATGAGGCTTTGCATGTGACTTGTTTGCTCCCTTACAGCTCTCCATACACTTTTTTTTTGTTTATTATATGTACTGTTTTCTCTACAATATGGTGGGAAGACTTTCTATTGTGTTTATTTAATTTAGAACATTCTATTTAATGTTCTATATACCTCTTATATCTGGTGGGTCATATATTTCCATAGTCATAGATATGTTCAGCATGATTAAAGATATTTTCTATATATTTTGTATAAAATTTTTCTCCTCCCTTTTTGCTTTCAATATGTAGATTATTATTTTTCACACAGTTCTTGCATGTTCTACTATGTATATGTATATATATATATATATAAATATCATTGAAAATAATCAAGTTTGTAGATGTTTATAAAGACACATAATTAGAGAATGTCAAAATATAAATCTGTTACTCCTTTATGAATTAACTTCTTAATTAAAACCTATTTCAAGCAATGTTCTCATTAATAGTCTGTGCAATAATGCATGATATTTATAATTCCTTGGGAAACATAAAATTATGATGTACTTTATTGTACTCATTTAATAATTCACTTTATGATAATTTCTAGAAATGATAAATTTGAACTCAAAAACTTACAAATTTTATTCCATTAAATATTTTACTGTATTGGTAAATTTGATGGGAAAATTGCCATATTTGTTAATGATTTATCCTAGGAAGAGGTCAAAAGAATTTTACTGTTTTTTAAAAGCATATAGAGATTTTTAACTGAATTTTTCAAAAAAGAAAATAAATTCGAAAAAGATGGATTTAAAGAAACACTGAAAATATACTATACAGAATCCAGCAAGACAAAAATGAGAGATACAGATACAGTTGTGTTGCTTTCAATATTGCTTTAGTATGTAACGCTTATAATTCATAAATAATTAGTGTTCATATTCATTACTAATTTTAAGATTAAGGGTGAAATCTGCCTTTTATTAAAGTGATTTTTTTTTGTTTACAATAGGGTAATGGCAAACAATCTTGGTCCTCTGCATTTATTTATACCTTGTTTCATTCAATTGCCTTCCTTCTCTGTGATGTGTACACAAATCAAACAGGAGGTTTATGCAATATGTTTTTATACAAGTTAACACCTTGTTAAGACACATTAAACTCACTAGGGTTTTTACTAAATATAAGGCTATTTCTAGCACTTTATTCTGTGTTTCTTTTTTTCTATGTTTCCTTTTTCATGCATTCATCTCTCTCTTTTTAATGTTTATTTATTACTTCAGGTTACATCTCCATCTCAGTGTCCTCTTTCTGCCCCTCTCAATCCCGCCCTCCCACTCTCTACCCCCTATTCCTTCCATCACACTCCTCTGGAGTGGAGTGTCCCTACATATCAGTCCCCTGCCACAGTTCAGCAGTCATATGATGGCCAAGAGCCTCCTCATACACTGGGGGTGTACAAGGCAGCACCACTAGGGCAAAGTACCTCACTGATAGGAAACAAAGTCTATGTTCATGTTCCCTTTGGTGCATTGGTTGTAGTGTATTTATCCTGTACTGTATGGCTAAAATCAGATTATAAATCAATAGATGTCCTGTGCATCCTTCTGAGTCTGGGTTAGCTCACTCAGGATGAGGGTCTCTAGTTCCATCCATTGGGTTGTGAATTGCATGATTTCATTGTTTCTGATGGCTGAGTAGTGTTCCATTGTAGATGTACCACAGTTTTTTATTCCATTCCTCAGTTGAGGGACATCTGGGTTGTTTCCAGTTTCTAGCTATCACAAATAAGGCTTCTATGAACATAGATGAGGAAACGCCCTTGTGGTTTGGTGAGGAATCATTTGGATGTATACCCAGAAGTGGCATTGCTGGGTTGTGAGGTAGAGCTATTCCAAGCTTTCTAACATGTTGCCAGACTGATTTCCATAGTGGTTGTACCAGCTTGCACTCACACCAGCAATGGAGGAGAGTTCCCCTTTCTCCACAACCTCGCCAGCATGTGCTATCATTTGAGTTTTTTATCTTAGCTGTTCAAACAGGTGTGAGATGGAATCTCAGAGTGGTCTTGAGTTGCATTCTCTGATGATTAAGGATGCTGAGCATTTCTTCAAGTGTCTCTCAGCCATTAGGGATTCCTCCTTTGTGAATCCTGTTTAGCTCTGTTCCCCATTTTTTGATGTAATTATTTGGTTTCTTGGCATTTAATTTCTTTAGTTCTTTGTAAATTTTGGATATTAACCCTCTGTCAGATGTGGGGTTGGTGAAGATTGTTTCCCAATCTGTAGGTTGCCATTTCAAATGACAGTGTTTTTTGTCTTACAGAAACTTTTCAGTTTCATGCAGTCCTATCTGGGTGTAACTCTAACCAAGCAAGTGAAAGACCTGTATGTCAAGAAGTTCAAGTCCTTGAAGAAATAAATTGAAGAGGCCATCAGAAGATAGAAAGATCTCCCATGCTCATGGAGAGGTAGGATCAACATAATAAAAATAGCCATCCTACCAAATGCAATATACAGATTCAATCCAATTCCTATCAAAACCCACCACAATTCTTTACAGACCTGGAAAATCAATTCTAAACTTCATATGGAATAACAAAAAACCCAGAATATCTAAATCAATCCTTTGCAATAAAAAAAAAAAAAAAACATCTGGAGGCATCACCCTCCCAGATTTCAAGCTGTACTATACAGAGCAATAGTAATAAAAACAGCCTGGTACCGGTATAGAAAAACACCAGTGGATCAATGGAATGGAATTGAAGACCCAGAAATGAACCCACACACCTATGGTCACTTAATTTTTGACAAAGAAGCCAAAACCACACAATGGAAAAAGAACAGCATCTTCAATAAATGATGCTGGTCTAACTGGATGCCGACATGTAAAAGAATGAAATTAGACCCATACTTATCACCTTGTACAAAACTTAAGTCCAAGTGGATCAAAGACCTTAACATAAGTCCTGACACACTAAATCTATTAGAAGAGAAAGTGCGAAAAACCCTCAAACTCATTGGCATAGGTGACAACTTCCTGAACAGAACACCAACAGCTCAGGATCTAAGACCAAAAATCAATAAATGGGACCTCATGAAACTATTCTGTGTTTCTTAAAATGCCACTAATATAATCGTCTGAGATACCAAACCAACCTTTAAGAAAGTATTCTGTTTTTGTTAAACTGTCAGGTTCCACTTCTCCCTGAAATTATTTCACTGCTTTCTACACAAAGACAGCATATATTCTTCCTACTCAGACAGCTTCTCTAGCATTTCACACTGGTGAGCAGGGCTTGCAGAAGAATGACTAACTGGAGGTCTCCTGCTGTGCACAGTCAGCAAGCAGCACTGAAGTTGGTATAGCAGATGTTTCTCCTTAGGATCTTTAACGACTATAATTGGGTGGAAAAACATTGTGTTTCACTAAATTCAATTTGCTACCTGCTTTCACTTGCTGGAAATTTTGTAATTTAAACTCACATGAATATATTGTTTTGAACAACTAGGCTCATCAATATATGATACAATCATGTGTGAACAAAGCATTATAAATGGTTGACATCAGTAAAAGATAGATTTTCAGAAATTCAGAGAAGTCTATTTGAACTTGGATTAACTCTTTGTTTTATCAGAAAGTCTTAATTGATTCTCAGATTTTTAAAATCTAGAATTTTTCTCTTCAGATTACTTCTATGTCTTTATCTTTTAGCCTTGAATGCTAAACATTGCATATTTTCCATACACACACACACACACACACACACACACACACACACACACACACAATGTTTTTAAGCTACTAAATGTTCAACACAGGGCATCTCAAAAGCTAAGCAAGTGCTCAACAATTGAATTATGTCCTCACATTTTTATGTATTTTATATTTTTTTGTGGCAAAATCTCATAAATTGTCCAGGCTGTCATTGAATTCGGTCTGTAATCTAGATTGACTTTAACCTTCTGATCCTTCTCCTTCAATCTTCCAAATACCTTGAATAACAAGCAGAAATCATCAGGCCCAGTTAAAACTTCAATAATATAAAATAATATTGTACTAAATGCATATTTACTCACCTATGTAGTGGTATGTTACACAACATAAGTTGATAAAAATATGGGGGGATCCAAGATGGCAGGGGTCTGCATGGACGCATTTTGAATGTGGGGAAAGCAGCTATAACACCACAGAATTATAAGACGCTGAACAATAATCTGAGTGGTGCAAACCTGCTGTGTTTCACCCAGCGACCCTGGGACTATTAAAAGTCCCTGGGCAGGAGTCTCCTCTCTTCTCTCGGACACTCAGAAAAACATACCAGCAGAAAACGCAGAAGCCGCTGAATCTGGGAATCATCACCAGGAGAGGGACAGGATAAGAGCCACTCAAATACCCAGCGAGCAGCTCCGAACCCTAGACAGGGTTATTCACCAGCCAGCCTCCTGGGTGATTCCATGCAGGCATTCGGACTGTTTAGCAGAAGATTAGCAGAGCCATGGGAATGGGATATACTCTGAGTGTAACCAATATGGCTGCGGGCCACAGCATAATCTGAGTGGCAGGGTAGCGGCAGGTCCACAGCCACATTTTGGCAAATGCAAGCATATTTGGGCTTCGCCAGAGGGGTGCTGGACATACATGCAGGCCCCTCTATTGGATTTGCAGTCACTGGGAAGAATACTGCAGCTAGACAGAGCAGCGGGATACACTTCCGGCAGTGGGTTATGCTGCAATTCCACTTCAGTATACTGGAACTTGGAAGACAGTGGCTCCAGTTGTCAGTATCCAAAGTCAGCCCCAGACAGTCGTAGGAGGAGCGGTGAGAGTGACATTAAGTTGAGCGGCCATTCGGAAGGCTTGGGTACAAGCCGTGGGCAGGTTGTTGGGTTAATATCAGCCTCTTTTGCCAGTGCTGGCCCTTCTGGTGGAAACCAGATCTTCAGCATATATAATTCCACCCCTAGAGCAGTGAGGTTTTGGCCTGGGGGCAGTGCTGAGTGACTCAGCCTAAGGGCTTAGTGCTTAGGGCTGAGAGGCACAGAGGTGCTCTGGGGACAATCTAGACAGGCACAAGCCCATATGGGCTGGCACAGCAGGACTGGAATCACCAGATAGGAACACTGAGCACCTCCCACTGGGAAACTGTACTCCCTCCCTGTTGGATCATTTCAGGACTCCAGCTAGTGAACTCAACCCCCCAACTTAGGATATCCAGTGTCCATAGCATCTGTGCCTTGACACCGAGGACCATACAAGCAGAGCCGCTACCTGCTGAATACCCAGTCTGCAACAAAGAGAGCTCTGACTCATGAGCAGTGAAACAATCCTGTGCCATTCCTCATTGCCTGGGAGTAAGCTCCACCAGCTCACAGTGCTTCTGGTTATTAGATGCACCTTGACCCTGAGAACCCCTTGAGAGCAGCTGGGGAGGACCACGTACAGGATCTGACAAGTAAGCTTCAGGGGAGCTACAGCCCCACACAACAGTCTATGGCCTACCAACCTTCACTGTCATATATACAAAGACCAGTTGGATCCCAGGAAGCTACAGGAACACATCCCACCACAAACCCTCCCCTGAATCCCCAAATGGGACAAAACAGGAAGAGGTGAGCTCTGGGAGACACGATGAGAACAAACCTCAACACAAGGCCCCATCCAGCCTGTGGAAAGCTATAGACCATGAAGCTATATGACCTCTACACCAAAGCGCCCCTATTGGCACCAAGCCCAGAAGGCACAAGGAACAAACAGTTAAGAACAACCAAATGGCTAAAGTTCAGTGAAAGAACAGATGCAACAAAACTCAGGGAAATATGACTCCAATAAAATGCAGCTATGCTAGTACAGCAAGCTCTGGCTACTCAACCACAGCTGAAACACATGAAAATGTTGACAAAACTATATTCTAAAGTGTAAAGTCCTTTCAAGAAGAATTTAAATCTCTGAAGGAACTCAAAGATTCACAATTTTACAAGTGAAAGCAACAGAGAATACCATTAGAGATCTCCAAGCCAAAATGGCTCAACTTGAACAGGAAACAGACAAGGCAACAAGAAAATTGGAGCAAGAAACTTATGAAATGAATAAAATATTTGAAGACTTGACACTGGAAAGAAGCAATAAAGAAATCATAGTCAGAGATAAGAGTGGAAGTGGAGAATCAAGGGAAGAGAACAGGAACTACAGACATGAGTATCAAAAATAGGATACAAGAGATGGAAGACAGGATCTCAGGCACGGAAGATACAATGGAAGAAATCAGTACAACAACCAAAGAAAATGAGAAGCTAAAAAAGCTCTCACCTATAACATCCAAGAAATCAAGGACTCAATGAAAAGATGGAACCTAAGAATTATAGGCATAGAAGAAAGAAGGCTCCTGACTCCAAGGTCCAGGAAACATCTTGAACAAAATCATAGAAGAAAATTTCCCAAACCTAAAAAAAGAGATGCCAATAAAATTCCAAGAGGCATACAGAACACCAAACAGATTAGATAGATCAGAAAAGAAACTCCTCTTGCCACATAATTATTGAAACTCAAAATATACAGAAAAAAAGAAAGAATATTAAAAGCTGTAAAAGAAATGTGTAGGTAACATATAATGGCAGACCCATCAGAATTACATCTGACTTCTCCCCAGAAACTTTAAAAGCCAGAAGGGCCTGGGCAGATGTCCTACAAGCCCTGAGAGAACATAGGTACCCAGCCAGACTACTATACCCAGCAAAACTTTCTATCAACATAGATGGAGAAAACAATATATTCCACGACAAAATCAAATTTAAACAGTATCTACCCACAAATCCAGCCCTACAGAAGATCCTAGAAGGAAATTTCCAACCCAGAGAAGATAACTACACCTAAGAAAACATAGGAAACAAAAAACTCCACTGCTAAACCAAAAGAAAGACAGAACCACGACCTACACCAAAATAATAGGAAATAACAACCTTTGGTCATTAATATCCATCAATATCAATGGACTCAACTCCCCTGTTAAAAAGACACAGACTTACAGACTGGAAACATAAACAACACCCTTCATTTTGCTGCATACAAGAAATGCGTCTCACTAACAAAGATAGATGCTACCTCAGATTAAAGGGCTGGGATAAAGTTTTCCAAGCAAATGGACCCAGGAAGCAGGCTGGAGTAGCCATCTTAATATCAAACAAAATAGACTTCCAACTGAAGTTAATCAAAAAAGATAGAGAAGGACATTACATACTCATTAAAGGAAATATTCATCAAGAGGACATCTCAATATTGAACATCTGTGCCCCAAATACAAAGGCACCTACATTTGTAAAAGAAACGCTTCTAAAGCTTAAATCACACATTGATCCCCATACATTAGTAGTGGGAGACTTCAACACCCCACTCACAACAATGATAGGTCATCAAGACAGAAACCAAACAGAGAAATAATGAGTTTAACAGAGGTCATGAACCAAATGGACCTAACAGATATCTACAGAACGTTTCACTCAAACACATAAGAATATACCTTCTTCTCAGCACCACAAAGATCTTTCTCAAAAATTGACCATGTAGTCAGACACAAAGAATGCCTCAACAGATATGAGAAAATTGAAATAAACCCTTGTATCTTATCAGACCACCATGGAATAAAGCTGGAGTTCAACAACAACAGAAATAACAGAAAGCATACACTCACTGAAACTGAACAACTCTCTATGTGATGACTACTGGGTCAGGGAAGAAATTAAGAAGGAAATAAAAGATTTCTTATAATCCAATGAAAATGAAGGCACAACATACCCAAACCTATGGGACACAATGAAAGCAGGGCTATGAGGAACGTTCATAGAACTAAGTGCCTTCAAAAAGAAAATTGTGACAGCTCATATAAGCAAATTAACCCCAGAATTGGAAGAACTGGATATAAAAGAAGCAAACACTGGCAAGAGGAGCAGAAGGCAGGAAATCATCAAACTTAGGGCTGAAATCCACAACTTAGAAACAAAAACAATGATACAAAGAATCAATGAAACCAAGAGTTGGTTCTTTGAGAAAATTAACAAAATAGACAAACCCTTAGCCAAATTAACTAAAAGGCAGAGGTAAAAATCCCAAGTCAACAAAATCAGAAATGAATAGGGAGAAGTAACAACAGATATTGAGGAAATCCAGAGAATCTTTAGGTCCTACTTTACTCCACCAAATTTGAAAACATAAACAAAATGGACAATTTTCTTGATAGATTCCACCTACCAAAGTTAAATCAAGGTCTGGTTAACATATTAAAATGCCCTATAACCCCTAAGGAAATACAAACACTCATTAAAAATCTCCCCTCCCCCCCAAAAAAAGCCCAGGGCCAGATGGTTTCAGCACAGAGTTCTACCAGATCTTCAAAGAAGAGTTAATACAAATACTCTTCAAACTCATTCACAAAATAGAATCAGAAAGAACACTGCCAAACTCATTCTATGAGGCCCCAGTCACCCTGATTCCAAAGCCACACAAAGACCCAACAAAGAAAGAGAAATTCAGACCAATGCCCCTCATGAACATAGATGCAAAAATACTTAATTAAATACTTGCAAACTGAATCCAATAACATATCAAAAGTTTCATACATTATGAACAGGTAGGCTTCATCCCAGGACAGCAAGGATGGTACAACATAGGAAAATCCATCAACATAATTCACCACATAAACAAGTTCAAAGAAAAAAAAAAAAAAACATGATCACATAGCTAGATGCAGAAAAAGCATTTGACAAAATCCAACACCCCTTCATTGCTAAAAGTTCTTAAGAGAATGGGCAAAAAAGGACCATACTTAGAAATAATAAAGTCGATATAGAGCAAGCCATTAGCCAACATCAAATTAAATGGAGAGAAACTTGAAGCATTTCCTCTAAACTCAGGGACAAAACAAGGATGTCCACTTTTGCCATATCTCTTCAATATAGGACATGAAATTCTTGCTAGAGCAATAAGACAGCTAAAGGAGATCAAGGGGATACAAATAGGAAACAAAGAGGTCAAATTATTCCTATTTGCAGATGATATGATAGTATACATAAGCAACCCCAAAAATTCCACCAGAGAACTCTTAGAGCTGATAAACACATTAAGTAAGGTAGCTGGATATAAAATTAATTAAAAAAATTCAGAAGCCCTTCTTTATACAACAAATAAATGGGCTGAGAAAGAAATTAGGGAAACATCACCCTTCACAATAGCCACAAACAATATAAAATACCTGGGAGTATCTCTAACCAAGCAAGTGAAAGACCTGTACAACAAGAACTTCAAGTCCTTGAAGAAAGAAATTGAAGAGGCCATCAGAAGATGGAAAGATCTCCCATACTCATGGATAGGTAGGATTAACATAATAAGAATTGCCATCTACCAAAAGCAATATACAGATGCAATGCAATTCCTATCAAAATACCAACACAATTCTTTATAAACCTGGAAAAAGCAATTCTCAATTTCATATGGAACAACAAAAAACCCAGAATAGTTAAATAATCATGTACAATAAAATAACATCTGGAGGTATCACCATCCCAGATTTCAAGCTGTACTACAGAGCAATAGTAATAAAAACAGCATGGTACTGGTATAGAAACGGACAAGTGGATCAATGGAATCGAATTGAAGACCCAGAAATGAACCCAAAAAACCTATGGACACTGAATTTTTGGCAAAGAAGCCAAAACTGTACAATGGAAAAAGGACAGCATCTTCAACAAATGGTGCTGGTCCAACTGGATCCACATGTAAAAGACTGAAATTAGACCTGTACTTATCACCTTGTACAAAACTTAAGTCCAAGTGAATTGAAGACCTTAACATAAGGCTGGACACACTAAATCTACTAGAAGAGAAAGTGAGGAAAACCTTAGAACTCATTGGCACAGGTGACAACTTCCTGAACAGAACACCAACAGCTCAGGATCTAAGACCAACAATCAATAAATGGTACCTCATGAAACTGAAAAACATCTGTGAGGCAAAAGGCACTGTCATTCAAATAAAACAGCAGCCTACCAATTGGGAGAAAATCTTCACCAGCCCCACATCTGCCAAGGCTAATTTACCAAGAACTCAAGAAATTAAATGCCAGGAAACCAAATAATCCAATAAAAAAATGGTGAACAGAGATAAACAGAATTTACAAAGGAGGAATTCCTAATGGCTGAGATACACTTGAAGAAATTCTCAGCATCCTTAATCATCAGAGAAATGCAACTCAAGATGACTCTGAGATAACATCTCATACCTGTCAGAATGGCTAAGATCAAAAGTTCATATTAAAACATATGCTATCAAGGTTGTGGAGAAAGGGAACCCTTCTCCTTTGCTGGTGGGAGTGCAGACTTGTGCAACCACTATGGAGTTCAGTCTGGTGATATCTTCGAAAACTTGGAATAGCTTTACCTCAAGACCCAGCTATACCACTTCTGACTATACATCCAAATGATTCCTGAATGAATCACAAGGAAGATTCCTCATCTATGTTCATAGCAGCTTTATTTGTAAGAGCTAGAAACTGGAAACAACCCAGATGTCCCTCAACCAAGGAATGGATTAAAAAAACTGTGGTACATCTACACGATGAAATACTACTCAGTTATAAGAAACAACAAAATCATGTAATTTGCAGGCAAATGAATGGAACTAGAGAAGATCATCCTGAGTGAGCTAACCCAGACCCAGAAGGATGTACATCACATCTATTCATTTATAGTTGGATTTTAGCCATATAGTACAGGATAACTATACTACAACGAATGCACCAAAGGGAACATGAACATACACCTTGTTTCCTGTCAGTGAGACACTTTATCCTAGTGGTGCTGCCTTTGGGGGACTGTTATTTAGGGAGACTCCACTCCAGAGGAGTGGGATGGAAGGGATGGGGGGGTAGAGGGTAGGAGAGCAGGACTGGGAGGGGTCAAAGAGGACACTATGATGGAGATGTAACCTGAAGTAATAAATAAATAAATTTTAAAAAATATATGCAAAATACATATATAATTATTTCTAATGTGCTATATCTTTGTAATTCCAACATGTATTTTAATTTGCTTTTTATTTTAATAAAGAAAATCAGTTTTGATGATTTTTTTTTAAATTTCATAGTTTGATATGTGAAAATATTCAAAGAAAATATAAACATAAATCAATTAATTTTTACATATATAATGTGACTTTGAAATTTTGTTGTCAGTTGACAGTGGTTGAACAGAAAAGGCTGTGACTTGGTTCTAAAAACTTATCAGACCACCTTTAAAGAGAGACTAGGCCAGGAGAGACTAGAGTCAGGAGGGCCTTGGAGCCTAAACAATCCTAAAGCAATGATGGGTAGTACCTCACACTGATGATGATGGATTTCATGCACCTATCTTTAGATCTCTTTAAACTTCGACCTCATGTGAAGAGCCTAAACATTGACTTGGGAAGGCATCACTATATATCTTTGTCCTTCTCCCATTTAAAGTAAATTCTATACTACCACATCACTATTTCAATAAATGGTTATATACATATATATACATATATATATATATATATATAGTGAATGAACTTCACATCATCTAGTACTTACTTCTTGGTTGCATAATACATTCATAAAAATCTAGATTTATGCCTCCTGAGTGTGTCTGTGTTTGTTCCTGTGTGTGTTGATGTGTGTCTGTGTAAGTCATAAATTATAAAGGTCATTATAATTATTAAAGAGGTCATGAGAGGGGAGAAAAAGATATTTTTTGTTCAATTTATTTTTTTCAAGTTGCATCTCGATCAAAATCCCCCCTCCTCCTCTGTAAAATCCACTCTCCTTCACTTCCTCTTCCCCACCCCTGTCCTCTCCTCCTTCGATGAGGGGAGTGGAGTTTTTCATAGGATAGTTATGCTAAGTTCCTATTTGAGTCTGTGGATTGTAGGATGGTTGTCCTCTGATATATGGTTAATATCCACTTTTAAGAAAATATATACCATGTGTATCTTTCTGGGTCTGAGTTTCTCACTTAGGATGAGCTTTTCTAGATCCATATATTTGGTTGCAAATTGCATGATTTCCTTGTTTCTGATAGCAGAGTAGTAGTCCATTTTGTAAATGGACCACAGGTTTTTTTTGTTTTGTTTTGAGTTTTTATCCATTCTTCAGTTGAAATACATCTGGGTTGTTTCCAGTTTCTGGCTATTACAAACAAAGCTGCTATGAACATTGTTGAGGTGATGTCCTTGTGGTTTGCTTGAGTATCTTTTGGATATATGTCCAGGAGCATATCTTGGGATTGAGGTAGAACTATTCCCCATTTTCTAAGATATTACCAGACTGATTTCCAAAATGATTGTACAAGTTTGCATGCCTACCAGCAATGGAGGAGTGTTCTTCTTTCTCCACATCCACACCAGCATGTGCTATCTCTTGAGTTTTTGATATTAGTCATTTTGACAGGTGTGAGATGGAATCTTAGTGTTGTTTTGAGTTCCATTTCCTTGATGATTAAGGATAACAATTCTACAACCCAGGGACCCAAAGGAATAGGAACATAGCATAGCTATCCTATGAGAAATTGCACTCAGCAGCAGAACAAAGCAAAGATTAAGGCTCACAGTCACATATTAGGTGGAACTCTGAAAGCCCAATATAAGGAAAAAAAAGAAGAAATAGAGAGACCCAAAGAGATCAAGGACAATGCATGAAGATCAACAGAACCAATCAATCTAGGCCCCAAGAGGCTTATAGAGACTGAAACGCTAACAAAAAAAAAAAAAAAAAAGGAAAAAAGCTTAGACTAGACCTAGTTCCCATACACAAATAATAATGATAGGCAACTTTGTTGTCATATAGATCCCTTAGCAAGTGGGGCAGGCAGTCTCAGTGATGGACTTTGTTACCTTTTAGTGGAACACTTTACCTTAACTGAGCTGTCATGTCAGGCCTCAGAGTAAGAGGAAGCTCTTAGCCATCATGTGACTGATGAACTAAGTGAGGGTCGTATGTGGGGGCCCCTCACACTGGAGGATAACGATAGATGGGAGAGGGAGTTTAGGCTAGGAGGATGGGACCAGAAGGGGAGGAGGGAAGGACCTGTGATCAAGATGTAACTTGAATTAATAAATAAATGTTAAAAAATTTAAAGCAAATTAAAAAATTTTGATCATTTCTTCAAGTGTCTCTTAGCCACTAGAGATTCCTATTTTGTGAGCTATCAGTTTGGCTCTGTACCCCATTTTTGATTGGATTATTTGGTTTGTTGGTTTTTAATTTCTTGAGTTCTTTATATATTTTAGATATTAATCCTCTGTCAGATGTGGGGTTGGTGAAGATCTTTTCCCAATCTGTAGGCTGCCATTTTGTTCTAATGACAATGTCCTTTGTCTTACAGAAGGTTTTCAGTTTCATAAAGTCCCATTTATTGATTGTTGGTCTTAGGGCTTGAGCTATTGGTGTTCTATTCAGGAAGTGGAGGATATAAGAATTATAAGTATATATTATATATATTTAAATACATATACATAGAAATTTTTCTTATTAATATATATACTAATAAGAAAATCAAGAGAATCTTGTAAGTAATGATTTTCAACTTTATTAGGAGCACACCTCTGTATGTATCTGTGACTCTTATCTTGATTAAGGGTAAGACACTTCCCCAAATTGGACTTTCCCTTTCTATGGTGGTTCAGAAATAAAGAGGTCAGAATGGAAAATGATTCTTCTTCCCCATTAATTTATTTCGTGTGTGTATGTGCATCAACTCTCTTGATGCCACTGCTGCTGCTTTCTTTTCTGCTATCCAAACCAAACTTCTTTGACTTTCTACCACGAGCTCTCTAGGAATCCCCAGTGGCTTTGATAAATGATTAAGTCTGATATATTACGCTGTGTTGATTGAGCAGTTACATAGTTATCAGCCTCCCAAGCATTTAGACATCTTGTTTTGGACTAGGCATCCCATATCATGCAGCCCTCTTTAATAAACTGCCACTGAAATACATATTAATTCTACTGGTTATCTTCCTCTAGAGACCCTCAGAAAACCCAAGATAATTAAAAATTTAAAAAGAAAGTAGGATGGATAACTAGCTAGAGGAAAGCTTGTAATCAAGTTAAGGAATAGAGAGGGTATAGGGGTGTGATGAGGGAGGGGAATGAATGAGAACACATATAACAACACAAACATATGATGACTATATGACCAAACCTATCACTTTCTAGGCTAACTTGAAATTTCAATAAAAATAAAAGATGACAGACAGCCTACATATTTTAATACAATAAAGACCTTAAAACAGCATCATTTCTATTACAGAACATTGTAAGCTCTTGAAGACTATATATTTGGAACGTGTACTTAGCATTTGAAGTGTAAAGACATCAATAATTTACTTTTAGGATCTCACTAATTGTAGCTGGCATGTTATGTATTAAGGGCTATATTTCTGAAATAACTTACACACAGTTACTTTCCAAAAAGTTCATAAAATAAGATTTTAAACATAAATCCAGAGACTAACTCAGTTTTGTTTTCCCATTGCATATTAAATTTCAACAGAGAAGATTTTTCATTCAGAATAAAAGCCTCTGGGCACTTGACAGATTTTCTTCTTAATAAATACATTGTTGACTAAAGAAAAGATTTGTAGGGCTTGATAATGGGTTCAGAATACATGGGAAATCTGTTTTCTATCACTTAATATAATCATTAAGGTCTTTTTTATGACAATGGAAGTCACATGTTAAGACCCTAAATAATTATACACTTTAATCTTTGTTTAATTCATGTCATTCTTTAAATTTTGAAAATAAGATAAGATGCCCTTTAAATGACTAATCAAGAATGTAGTGCATACATTTATCACACATACACACACACACACACAAATTTAAAGTACCTCAACAACAGAATACATAGAAATATGTTAATCTGTCAAAGACAATGCTTATTATCAGAACATAATCATCATATTTCTGATCCACTAATTGCAGTCGTTGTTTAGTCTCCACTTCAGTTCTAATATACAAAAACCTCAATCTTACTCTACAAGTTTCATAAATACTCTCAGTACTCAGCACCAGACAGATAATGTACTCTCTTTGTCCCTCCCTCAGAATTTGTGTCTTCTACTTCTCAATGCATCAGTGCTATTGAACTTATCTTCTCTACAACCATTCCTAAAGCTATCAGAAGTTTGTGTTGAAAGCCAGAAACCTGCTAATATTCTCTCAGTTAATTTCAATATGCAAATTGAATTCAGTGACTCATTTCCTAGCTCTAACATTTTTTTTGCTAAACTGAAGGGTAAAAGAAAGTCATTAACTTAAATTTAAAAAAAAAAGCAGATAAGAGGGTCAGGGGGAAGAGGATAGGAGGGTGTAACTAAGAGAGGGGAGAGGAAGGGGCTATGATTGAGATGTAACTTGAAGAAATAAATAAATATTTAAAAAAACAAAAGAGAGAAAAAGAATTGCAACACTATAACCACAAAATAACCAAAACAACACTCTCTTATTATGAGAAGATATTATATAATATCCCATGGGATAAATAGCTTATAATACTTTGTTGAAAACTTATAGCAGTGATGAATTCTCTATACATTAAGTGATAACTTCATTAATGTATACCTTTAAAATTAGAAAATTTTATTGATATTTATTTATGTTCTCTACAAATGGTGACAAGGTGAGGAGATGTGAAATTTAAAAAGAAAAGAATAATGAGTTAACATATGCCATAAACAAAACAAAATAAATAACATAGCATGCTAGTTTTTTTAAAAAAGGAAAACAGTAATTAGATAAAGAATTAGATAGAGCAGTGGGAGACACACAATGAACATTTCAGGGTGGGATTACCAGTTTTGGTGCATTTACTAAAAGCATTTCTAGTGAAGAAAACAGCAGAGATTTTTTGGTTCACTTTGTTTCCAGTTCTCATTTCAAAGGATATTTTGCATGTGTGTGTGTGTGTGTGCATATGTGTGTTTGTGTCTGGGTGTGTACTTGTGTGTGTGTGTGTGGGGGGGGGTATATCTACTGTGTGTACAGATACCAGAAAGAAACTTGGAATGTCATTTCTATCTTTACAACTTTTATTAAAGACAGTCTCTGACTGATGCTGAAGGTCAAAAATTAGACTTGCTGACCACCCAGCCCCAGGAATCCCCTTCCACCATCCTCACTACCTCAAGAGACAGAATCACAAGTGCTCATCGCCACATTTGGATTTCTATGCCTGTGCTGGGATCTGAACTCAGCCCCTCATACTTATACAGTATGAAGTCTCTACTGAGCTATCAACCTATCCCTTGTTTTTGAGTATTTTATCTGGGATATGACAGTGTTTTTGACGTCACTTGTTCACTTGTATGTTGTCTAAGATCATGCCACTGCTTAAGTGATAAATACTTTACTTATAGTCTATCATATTTGTCTATTTAATTTAAAAAAATCAAAACTAAACTCCAACCTATAAAAACACACTATTTCTAAGGAAATGTTTTGATTAATATTACCTAAAAGATTATAATATAATAAAATGGACTGCATTTTAATATGTCACAAGACTAATATAAATTTCATAAATTCATATTTTATAGTATAGATTCAAAATAATTTTTAGACTACCACTGAGGTAGTTCATGCTGACCTCAAACTAATGATTCTCTTGTCTCAATCTCTAGATTGCTGGCTATATGCTGCCATGTCCAGCTAAAGAAACACATTATCATAATGGTTTCAAATACATGAAAGCGGCCAAATGATCTTTATTATTTTGTACTTATTTATTATATGGAAAATTCTTCAAATTATCCTGCAGAAAGTACAAAAACTAGAACAAAGATTTGTGAAAATAATAAAAGAGATACAATTAAATAGGTATATCTTTTAAAAGGGAAAATCTAGCTGAAATATTATTAAAGAAGAAAAATTAGTACTTGAGTATCATAGTAAATTCAGAGAGGTTTCACTAAATGAATAATAAACATATGTAAGATGTCAACAAGGAGACCAGTGAAAAATGTGATGCATCAAAAGTACTGTCATCATTTCGACTAGAACAGAAAGGAAGAGAATATGAAAAGAGGATAAAAATAGAAATTTCCTTCATTGGGAAAGTTCAGTCATTATTTCTTGTCTTATTAGTGAATGTCTGCTGATGTAAGATGCTTTACAATAATCACATCTTTGCATGTATAGCTTTAATATTAGTTCCCATCTGAATTTCATGACAAAATACTCATTTGTGCATATTTATGATCCCATTAACATTTTATCCATTCTGATACCTTCAAAATGCTGACTATCCTACTTAATAAGATTTACATCACTGATGATAAACTAGCTGGTTCTTTGAACTGAGATACTATTATACATGATAAATACAGGTGCCATTCTTCATTTTGTAAATGCCGTTATTTTTTTATTTTTTATTTCTTCAAATTACATCTCAATCGCAGTCCTCTCCCTATTCCTCCCTCCAGTCCCATCCTCAACTCCCAATCCTCTTCTCTTTTTTTTAAGTTTAAGGTATATCTTATTTCCCCCTACAGTTTCCCCTTTCGTCCAACAAATGGCTCTTTCTCTTATAATAATAAATATAATACAAAACAACAGAGATAATTAGGCCACAGTTATGAGGGTTATATGGCTTAGCGTACATTCCCAATATCCAGTCCATATGTATTTGGCACCTGACTTTAACGTTCTACTATCTAACCATCTCCATGAGTTCAAAGTTCTATATCTAATTCAACATTCATATTAACTTGCAACACAATTTTAAAAGCATCTTCTTAGATCTATAACACTCTCTTGACTCCTAAACAACTGAAAATTTAATTATGAGACTCTAGCTATCTGTTCTTCAACCACCTCAGAGACCTGAGAGGGATAAATATATCTGATTTTATAGGAAGTACAGGGCCTGCAGCTTCCAAAACTAAGAAATGACATACCAGTCGCTGCCTGGACAGTTCCCATTTTCTCTCCATACATTACAGCATCGATCTTCAGTCATTTGGCCCTGTTTCTCTGACAGACATTGATTGTAGAGCAGGGGTTATGAAGGACTTGCCTACCCTGTCTTGGCAGAGCTAGGCTGTCGATTTACCTGCTTCCAGATTTTGTCCTTTTTGGACAGCATTCTGTCAAAAGTTGGAGCTAGGGGCTTTTCCTATCAAGAGATAGGCTTGCGACTAATTCAATCATCTCCCACTGGAGATCTTCGATGCTCATCTTCTACTTGGGGTAGAAGTAGAAGGAGGTGCTATCAGGAGTTGATATGTCTCGATATAAAAAAATCTAAAGTTATGAAAACATCTTTGGATGCCATATTCTTCAGATCTCTTGAGGTTTTTGAAGAGGCCCTATCTATCTCTTATATTAGGGTAAGCAGATGTTGCTTGTCTCTTAGATGTTGCAGCTTTATTTCTGATTAGCTTAGAAAATAACTATAATAGGCTCTCATAGTACCTAACAAAATGACCAGCTTACATAACTATTAGTTTGCATTTCTTAATTATCCTAAACAGTTTATGACAATTAGTAGTAAAAGGCCGAAACATAACATTTCATTTTTTTCTTTACCTCCTAACCCTTCCATCCCATTTCTCTGGGGGGGGGGGGTGTCCTTATATAACAGTCCCTCATCTCAGTTGAGAGGTCATATCAGGGCCAAGAGCCTCCTCATTCATTGGGGGTCTACGAGGCAGTACCACCAGTGAAAAGGCTCTCATTGCCCAAGAGAGAACTAAAAAACAAACAAATAAGCAGACAAACAGATAAAAGAAGAAGAAAAAATAGAAAAAAATACTAAAAAATATAAAAATAAATAAAAAAACAAAAATAAAAAGTCTATGTCCAAGTTCCCTTTGGTGTGTTAGTTGTAGTATCGATACCTTCTACTATATAGCTAAAATCCTACTATAAGTGAATAGATGCCATATGCATCCTTCTGAGTCTGGGTTAGCTCACTCAGGATGAGCTTTTCTAGTTCCATCCATTTGGCTGCAAATTGTATAATTTCATTGCTCCTGATAGCTGAATAATATTCCATTGTGTAGATGTAAGAACAGTTTTTTAACCCATTCTTCGGTTGAAGGACATCTGGGTTGTATCCAGTTTCTAGCTATTACAAATAAGACTGCTATAAATATAGATGAGGAAACTTCCTTATGATTCCGTGAAGAGGCATTTGGGTGTATACCCAGAATGGTATGGCTGGGTTCTGAGGCAAAGCTATTCCAAGTTTTCTAAGATATCGCCAGGCTGACCACCATAGTGGTTGCACAAGCCTGCACTCCCACCAGCAATGGAGTAGGGGACCCCTTTCTCCACACCCTCACCAGCATGTGCTGTCATTTGAGCTTTTGATCTTAGCCATTCTGACAAGGGTGAGATGGAATCTCAGAGTCATTTTTAGTTGCATTTCTCTGATGATTAAGGATGTTGAGCATTTCTTCAAGTGTCTCTCAGCCATTAGGGATTCCTCCTTTGTGAATTCTCTATTTAGCTCTGTCCCCCATTTTTTGATTGGATTATTTGGATTCTTGGCATTTAACTTCTTGAGTTCTTTGTAGATTTTGGATATTAGCCCTCTGTCAGATGTGTGGTTGGTGAAGATTATCTCCCAGTCTGTAGGCTGCCATTTTGTTCGAATGAAAGTGTCTTTTGCCTTACAGAAGCTTTTCAGTTTCATGAGGTGCCATGTATTGATTGTTGATCTCAGGTCCTGAGCTGTTAGTGTTCTGTTCAGGAAGTTGTCACCTGTGCCAATGAGTTCGAGGGTTTCTCCCACTTTTTCTTCGAGTACATTTAGTGTGAGCAGCCTTATGTTAAGGTCTTTGATCCACTTGGACTTAATTTTTGTACAAGGTGATAAGTATGTCTCTAATTTCATTCTTTTACAAGTGGACATCCAGTTGGACCAGCACCATTTACCATTTGTTGAAGATGCTGTCCTTCTTCCATTGTGCCGTTTTGGCTTCTTTGTCATAAATTAGGTGGCCATAAGTGTGTAGGTCTATTTCTGGATCTTCAATTCGATTCCATTGATCTACGGGTCTGTTTCTACCTATACCATGCTGTTTTTACAACTATTGCTTGGTAGTACAGCTTGAAATCTGGGATGGTGATACCTCCAGATGTTATTTATTGTACAGGATTGATTTAGCTATTCTTGGCTTTTTGTTGTTCCATGTGAAATCGAGAATAGCTCTTTCCAAGTCTATAAAAAAGTGTGTTGGTATTTTGATAGGAATTGCATTGAATCTATATATTGCTTTTGGTAGGATGGCCATTTTTATTATATTGATCCTACCTATCCATGAGCATGGGAGATCTTTCCATCTTCTAAAGGCCTCTTCCATTTCTTTCTTCAAGGGCTTGAAGTTCTTGTTGTACAGGACCTTTACTTGCTTGGTTAGAGTTACCCCCAGGTATTTTATGTTGTTTGTCGCTATTGTGAAGGGAGTTGTTTCCCTTATTTCTTTCTCAGCCCATTTGTTTGCTGTATAAAGAAGGGCTTCTGAATTTTTGAAATTTTTTTTATCCAGCCACTTTGCTGAAGGTGTTTATCAGCTGTAAGAGTTCTCTGGTGGTATTTTTGGGGTTGCTTATGTATACTATCATATCATCTGCAAAGAGGGATAATTTGACTTCTTTGTTTCCAATGTTTATCCCCTAGATCTCCTTCAGTTGTCCTATTGCTCTAGCAAGAACTTCAAGTACTATATTGAAGAAATATGGTGAAAGCGGACATCCTTGTCTTGTCCGTGAGTTTAGAGGAAATGCTTCACGTTTCTCTCCATTTAATTTGATGTTGGCCACTAGCCTGCTGTATATTGCCTTTATTATTTCTACGTATGATCCTTGTATGCCCGTTCTCTCCAGAACTTTCAGAATGAAGGGGTATTGGATTTTGTGAAATGCTTTTTCTGCATCTACTGGGATTATCATGTGGTTTTTTCTTTCATCTTGTTTATATGGTGAATGATGTTTATTGACTTTCGTATGTTGAACCATCCCTGCATTCCTGGGATGAAGCCTACTTGATCATGGTGTGTGATACTTTTGATATGTTCTTGGATTCGGTTTGCTAGTATTTTATTAAGTATTTTTGCATCTATGTTCATGAGGGAGATTGGTCTGAAGTTGTCTTTCTTTGTTGGGTTTCTTTGTGTGGTTTAGGGATCAGGGTGACTGTGGCCTCATAGAATGCGTTTGTCAATATTCTTTCAGATTCTATTTTGTGAAAGAGTTTGAAAAGTATTGGTGTTAGCTCCTCTTTGAAAGTCCAGTAGAATTCCATGCTATAGCCATCTGGCCCTGGGCTTTTTTTGGTTGGGAGATTTTTAATGACTGTGTCTATTTCCTTAGGAGTTATAGGGCTGTATAATCTCTTTATCTGATCTTGATTTAGCTTCGGTAGGTGGAATCTATCAAGAAAATTGTCCATTTCACTTAAGTTTTCAAATTTGGTGTAGTATAGATTTTTAAAGTAGGATCCAAATATTCTCTGGATTTCCTCAATGTCTGTTGTTATTTCTCCCTTTTCATTTCTGATTTTGTTGATTTTGGTTTTCTCCCTCTTTCTTTTAGTTAATTTGGCTGAGGGTCTGTCTATTTTGTTGATTTTCTCGAAGAACCAACTCTTGGTTTCACTGATTCTTTGTATAGTTCTTTTTGTTTCTAAGTTGTTGATTTCAGCCCTAAGTTTGATGATCTCCTGCCTTCTCCTCTTGGGAGTGTTTGCTTCTTTTTTTTTCCAATTCACTCAGTTTAGCTGTTAATTCACTAATATGAGCTGTCACAATTTTCTTTTTGAAGGCACTTAGTGCTATGAACTCTCCTCATAGCACAGCTTTCATTGTGTCCCATAGGTTTGGGTATGCTGTGTCTTCATTTTCGTTGGATTTTAAGAAGTCTTTGATTTCCTTCTTTATTTCTTCCCTGACCCAGTGGTCCTCTAGTAAAGAGTTGTTCAATTTCCATGTGTGTGTAGGCTTTCTGTTGATTCTTTTGCTATTAAAGTCCAGCTTTATTCCATCGTGGTCTGATAAGATACACGGGGTTATTTCAATTTTCTTGTGTCTGTTGAGGCTATCTTTGTGTCCAACTATATGGTCAATTTTGGAGAAGGTTCCATGAGGTGCTGAGAAGAAGGTGTATTATTTTGTGTTTCGGTGAAACATTCTGTAGATATCTGTTAGGTCCATTTGGTTCATGATCTCTGTTACACTCATTATTTCTCTGTTTGGCTTCTGTCTTGATGATCTGTCCATTGTTGTGAGTGGGGTGTTGAAGTCTCCCATTACTAAAGTGTTGGGATTGATGTGTGATTTAAGTTTTAGAAGCATTTCTTTTATAAATGTAGATGCCTTTGTATTTGGGGCATAGATGTTCAATATTGAGATGTCCTCTTGGTGGATATTTCCTTTAACGTGTATGTAATGCCGTTCTCTGTCTTATTTTTTTTTATTAACTTCAATTGGAAGTCTATTTTGTTTGATATTAGGGTGGCTACTCCAGCTTATTTCCTGGGTCCATTTGCCTGCAAAATCTTTTCCCAGCCTTTTACTCTGAGATAGTGTTTATCTTCAATAGTGAGATGTGTTTCTTGTATACAGCAAAGAGATGGGTCTTGTTTATGGATCCAGTCTGTAAGTCTGTGTATTTTTATTGGCGAGTTGAGTCCATTGATGTTGATGGATATTAGTGACCACGGGTTGTTATTTCCCATTATTTTGGTATAGCTGGTCGTCTTGTGTTTCTCTTTTGTTTAGTTGCTGTGGAGGTTTCTATTTCTAGGAGTCGAGTTGCCTTACTCCACCCCTATAAGGTGAGTCATTCAGCCCTGCCTCCTAGATGTAGACCTAACTACTCCAGGGGGTGGAGCTGTGTACAAGTAAGCTCCGCTGGAAGGGCCAGTACTAGCAAAAAGTCCGATATACAACAGTTTCAAATGCCTCGCAATTTGCCCGGGGTTAGCTCCTGTGGTGGGTAAATCTGCCTTTACCTCCAATAGCCTTGCCACTCCCACGGCCTGTAAACTGGCCAGTGATGTCACTGCAGTGGGTTGCAATCTGCAGTCTGAAGTCACTTTGCAGCGGAGCTGTGCTCCCTTCCAAGGGTCGCAACGTTTCCTGTTATTCTTTCTTTAAACACCTAGAAGTGCCTTTTTTTTTTTTTTGCTAAGTGATTATTATCTTTCCTTTAAAATTCAAAGTCTTCTACTCTTCCAAGTATATAATATAAACACACAAACCCAATGCTATCTTTTAATGGGATCCAATAAACTCTATTAGCTAGAAGAAATTATCATCTGCCCAATTGTAAATTGAAACTGATTAGAATGCTGTGGAATTTGCATCTCAAAGGATTTTGCTTATCCCTAAGAACATTTGGTTGAAAGTCTGGTAGGGAATCAAAATAATGGCTACAGGACACTATATATCTAAATATCTGACCCTCTTAGCCTCCAAACTGTGAGCCACGATAAATTTCCTTTCATATGTCATTTCATATGTCATGACAATAGTCATTAAATGATTTAAAAATAATACAAAACTTTTGTTGAAAAATACAAAGTGGAATTGATATATAATAATTACTGAATGCTTTCTTACTACAATAAACTGCTTGCCTACAGTTCACAGTGAGAAAGAAGATATGAATGACATTGGTTTAATACCTATAATTAGTTCTTATAGATATCGTCATACTTGTCTAAAGTGGTTTGCAGCTTTAAAATATTGTCACTGCATGAATTACAGCACTGAAAGATAAATGTATTCATAAGATGCTATTCAGATATCAAGGCAGACTGCATTCAAGGTTCTAATACACAGTGGCATTTTTTTCTTAGGACATTTTCTAATGCTGTAATAAAACACCTCTGCGTGAGCCCATATGAAAGGAGACTTATTATGGCTCACAGTTTGGAGGCTAAGATGATCAGGCAGATACATCTAGCAAAGACCCCAGACACCAATGCTTCTACATGCTGCATAATCTCTTGATCACACCATGGGCAAACTTCTTAGTGATAAGAAACATTATCACTTCACATCATATTTTTTTTAATCACAAAAAATTATAAAGAGACCTGTACCCTGTCTCTTTCCTTAATATGTGTGTGCATTGCTAAGGAACACTGTACCCTCTGCCCATGGGTACTTTAATAGCTCAGTGTTTTAGTTTCAAATCTATGCAGACTGACTGGCTATTGGTGTCTCCTCATGTTTCCACAGAAATTTTAACAGTCACCTCAGATATAATAATGCATAATATATAAATTAATTTTTATACCTATAGAAATATGAACATAGCCTTAACATTCACATCATTTCATAAAAGAGCTGCTATACATTTACTTAACAATGAATATGGTCAAATATTTATGGTCAACATAGCTATCATCATCATCATTCATTGTGAGTAACAACACCCAAATGAACATTAAAGTTGCCACTATTTTTATTTTTATTATGAGCCTTCAGGATTATTTCCATTATCATAGTTAATAAGTCATAGAACTAACACCAGTATTTAAAAATTTCTGACTGAAATATTGCTTCCATTCACCTAAACTAGAATGAAACATAGTCAACACTCACCCAGCTTGATAGACAATATATTTGCAATGAAATGACTGGAAAGGAGTTTGGAGAAGAGAATGTGGTAAATTCTTTGTTAATTTTCCTTTTGTTTTTGTCTGTATGAATGACTCTTGCTGTATCATATTCTTTTTTTTTAATTAAATACTTTATTTTTTTTTCTTCAAGTTACATCTCAGTAACAAACCCCTCCCTATTCCCCCTTCCTATCCCGCCCTTCCACCCTCTTCCC
>CAJQZJ010004752.1:11605101-11624478 GCA_907164525.1 Lophiomys imhausi
TGTCACAATTTTCTTTTTGAAAGCACTTAGTGCTATGAACTTTCCTCGTAGCACAGCTTTCAATGTATCCCATAGGTTTGGGTATGTTGTGTCTTCATTGTCGTTGGATTTTAAGAAGTCTTTGATTTCCTTCCTTATTACTTCCCTGACCCAGTGGTCATCCAGTAAGGAGCTGTTCAATTTCCATGTGTGTGTAGGCTTTCTGTTGATTCTTTTACTGTTGAAGACCACCTTATTCCGTTGTGGTCTGATAAGATACAAGGTGTTATTTCAATTTTCTTGTATCTACTGAGACTATCTTTGTGACCAATTATGTGGTCGATTTTGGAGAAGGTTCCGTGGGGTGCTGAGAAAAAGGTGTATTCCTTTGTGTTTGGGTGAAACGTTCTGTAGATATCTGTTAGGTCCATTTGTTTCATGATCTCTGTTAGACTCAATATTTCTCTATTTGTCTTCTGTCTTGATGATCTGTCCTTTGTTGTGAGTGGGGTGTTGAAGTCTCCCACTACTAATGTGTTGTGATCGACGTGCGCTTTAAGTTTTAGAAGTGTTTCTTTTACGAAAGTAGGTGCCTTTGTATTTGGGGCATAGATGTTCAGTATTGAAATTTCCTCTTGATGAATATTCCCTTTAATGAGTATATAGTGCCCTTCTTTGTCTTTCTTCATTAACTTCAGTTGGAAGTCTGTTTTGTTTGATATTAGGATGGCTACTCCAGCTTGCTTCCTGGGTCCATTTGCTTGGAAAACCTTTTCCCAGCCCTTTAATCTGAGGCAGTGTCTATCTTTCATAGTTAGATGTGTCTCTTGTATACAGCATAAGGAAGGGTGTTGCTTGCGGATCCACTCTGTAAACCTATGTCTTTTTATTGGGGAGTTGAGTCCATTGATGTTGATGGATATTAGTGACCTGGGGTTGTTATTTCCCATTAGTTTGGTATAGGCGGTGGTTCTGTTCCTCTTTTGGTTTAGTTGCTGATGGGTTTTCTATTCCCTTTGTTTTCTTGGGTGGAGTTTTCTTCTCTGGGTTGGGATTTTCCTTCTAGGATTTTCTGTAGGGCTGGGTTTGTGGGTAGATATTGTTTAAATTTAATTTTGTCATGGAATATCTTGTTTTCTCCATCTATGTTGATAGAGAGTTTTGCTGGGTAAAGTAGTCTGGCTGGGCATCTATGATCTCTTAGGACTTGTAGTATATCTGACCAGGCCCTTCTAGCTTTTATCGTTTCTGGGGAGAAGTCAGGTGTAATTCTGATGGGTCTGCCATTGTATATGACTTGACCTTTTTTCTCTTACAGCTTTTAATATTCTTTCTTTGTTCTGTACATTTGGGGTTTCAATTATTAAGTGGCGAGAGGAGTTTCTTTTCTGGTCTAATCTGTTTGGTGTTCTGTATGCCTCTTGGATTTTTATTGGCATCTCTTTTTTCAGGTTTGGGAAGTTTTCCTCTATGATTTTGTTGAAGATATTTCCTGGACCTTGGAGTCGGGAGTCTTCTCTTTCCTCTATACGTATAATTCTTAGGTTCCGTCTTCTCAATGAGTCCTTGATTTCTTGGATGTTGTGGGTGAGAGATTTTTTTAGCCTTCTCATTTTCTTTGGATGTTGTACTGATTTCTTCCACTGAATCTTCCATGCCTGAGATCCTGTCTTCCATCTCTTGCATCCTATTGTTGATACTCACATCCGTATTTCCTGTTCTCATCCCTTGGTTCTCCACTTCCTCTTTTAACTCTGACTGTGTTTTCTTTATTGTTTCTATTTCTATTTTCATGTCTTGTATGGTTTTGTTCGTTTTGTACATTTCCTTCTCCAGCTTGCTTGTTTTTGTATGAAAATCTTTCATGGCTTTTTCCTTTTCCTGTTCAAGCTCTGTCACCTTGGCTTGGAGCTCTTTAATGGTGTTGTTCCTTGTTTTGATTTGTAGAATTGTGGTTTCTTTGAATTCCTTCATAGATTTAAGTTCTTCTTGCAGGGACTCTATCACTTTCCATACTGCAGAATTGTCAATGTTTTCATGTGTTTCTGTTGGTGTGTGGTCATCCGAATTGGATGAGCTAGGGTGGTTCTGCTTTGTTGGAGTCATAATTCCTTGATTTCTATTTTTTTTTTTTGACCTTTCGCCATTGGATGCATTTAGCTGTCTGTTTTCTGTGCTTGGAACCACAGTGGATGATTTGGTGCAGGGGACGAGTTACTTGGCTATCTGTCCTTGCTTACAGGGGGATTTCAAGGTCACTGTGATTTTAATGGCCAGAGGCACTGTGATCTGGTGCAGCCTATTCCCAAGAAGTAATGGACCAGGATTGTTTCACTGCTCCCAATTCAGACTTCTCTGTGTTGCACTCTGAGTTATCAGCCTGTAATGGTTCTGATGGTATGGGCCTGTTTGCCCAGGCACAGATTCTGTGGCCTTTGTTTGTCGTCCCGGAGGCTGACAGGGTTTTGCTCCACACCTGATATGTATGGATTTTCCAGGATATAGCTATGGTCCCGATTTCTGGTTTCTCTCTAGTCTTCTCGCCACAGGGCTGGACCCTGTGCCTGATTCCCTTCCTGTCTGCGCCGCCACGGGTCCCGTGGGTACCCCAAGCCCCGGATCCTCCGGCTGTCTGAGTGCACCTCTCGTCCCAGCAGCTCCGCCGTGGGTGCACGGACCCCTGGTCCCGCCCACGCCTGTCTCTCTCCCCAGATGACCTGCCGTGGACTGGCGGGGATTTGGCCCTGCCCGCCGTGCTCCCTCCCCAGCTGTGCTACCGTGACCGCCTGCCTTTGTGTTCCCAGCTTCCCGCGCTCTCTCGGAACCTCCCGCCCTCTGCTTCACGAGCTGCCACGGACCACCCGCTGAGCCCCCTGTTTCTTCCTTGCTAAGGCTTCCACTATCTCACAACCTTTTCTAAGTGGGTATAAGTTCAACCTGATGTGTGGGGAGCCCAATAGGACAGCGATCTATGGCCAAGTGGACCCTGATTCTGCCTGCTGTAAGTTGGGATCGATCTTACCAGGCGCCTCACCAAATGGGAGTTCCTGAATCCCCGGTTTAGTGGCCTCCGTGTCTGTGAGAGATTGGGAGAGCCTTGCCCTGGGACTTTTAACAGTCCCTTGGGAGCTGTGAGTGTTCCGGGGGGGGGGGGGGTCTAGCCCCTCCGGTTTTTGCACAGTGCCCAGTAACTCTGTGTTTTTTATGGCTCTTTTTTCCCCACGTTCAGAATGCGTCAGTGTAGGTCGCCGCCATCTTCGCTCCCCCGCTGTATCATATTCTAATAGTGTAAAATTCTGTTTTCTGCTTTCTTTTCTTACACACTTTCCTTCCCTCCAAAGTTTCCCCTCACAGTGTCCTATCACCTTTCCCTTCCACTTCTGAGTGCAAGACCTGAGTATATACATCCCTTCCTTTGGGAAGCCTGATTGGATCCATCAAATGTAAATGAACAATCTTTCCCAAGGATCCTTTATTGAAACATGTTTCTTCCTTATTGAGCAACTTCCCTTACATTAGAGTTACTCACGTAATTCCCTACCCTTACTTCTATGCCTAAGCCTTTTCTTTTATGAGGGCAGATCCTTTTTCCTTCTGTTCTTCTCCTCCATTGTGAGTGTATCTTCCATAATTGATGAGCATGTTGATATCAGTTAAAAATATTCATTGACTAAATCTCACTGTCTTTCATAATCCATAAGAACAGCTTCAAATTTCTTTGTAAATTCCATAGTTAATTTCAGTTAATTCTTTCCAGCATATAACAGGCAATGAAAACAGGAGTTTAAGCCTTAGTCTTTGATTCTGACTCTACTCCTTTCACTTGGGAAATGTATGTCCAATAGTCAATTACTGCTTGAAATATATTAATTTATATCAAACTAAATCTATTTTTGGTCAATTCTCTGCTATCTTCACTTTTCTCACATATCCAACATTAATTTAGCCCTGATGATAATATATGCATCAGGCATAAAGTTAGGTTCATATTCCCTTACAATTAATTTACGTGTGTTTTTCTCCTATGGAAAACAATAATAGCTGGCTCCACAAGCTGGAAGCCAGAAGATATGCAATAGGGATACATACACCACTCATTCTCAAACATTTTCTCTACACAAAAAAATAGAATCAATTTCCCCATCTGTGGATAGAACTGCTGCCTTATCAGTTTAGGATTTTGTATTTTCCTTCAGGATTAAATGTTATAACTGA
This sequence comes from Lophiomys imhausi, assembly GCA_907164525.1. Lineage (NCBI taxonomy): Eukaryota > Metazoa > Chordata > Mammalia > Rodentia > Muridae > Lophiomys > Lophiomys imhausi. Next base: position 11,609,296 of record CAJQZJ010004752.1, read on the forward strand.
GATTCCTTGAGCTTATGTTAGATATTATGAATGAATCTTCATAAATATAAATCTTCATTCTGTACTGCTCTTAGTTCAACTTCTCTACTGCCTCCAATTATCTTCAAATCAAAATTCATACTCCTTTATTTTATAAAATACCGTTTTTTGCATTTTTTCTATGAATTAATTTATTTATTCACTTTACAGTTTGACTGCAGACTCCTCCCTTTTCTCCTCCAAGTACCAGCCTCACTTCCCCCATCCCCTCTCCTCTTCTCTGAAAAGAAGATTACCCTTTTTCCGTGCCAAACCTCCCTGGCACATCAAGTCACAGCAGGACTAAGCAAGTCCTCTCCCCGCTAAGGCCAAACAAGACATCCCAGCTATGGGAAAGAAATCCAAAGGCAGGCAACAGAGTCAGAAACATATCCCACTCCAATTGTTAGGGGACCCAGTGAAGAGCAAGATGCACATCTACTACATATGTGTAGGGGACCATGAATACTGTTTGGTAGGTGGTTCAGTCTCTATGAGCCTCTGTGGTCCTAAGTTAGTTTCCTCTGTAGATCTTCTTGTGATGTCCTTGATCCCTCCAGCTCACTCAATCCTTCTTCCCAAATTTACACAAGACTCCCCAACACTCCACCTACTGTTTGGCTGTGGGTCTCCATATCTGTTTCCATCATCTGCTGGATGAAGCCTCTCAGGAGACAGTTATCCTAGGCTCCTGTCTGCAAGCATAGCAGAGTTATTAAAAGTGTCAGGTGCTGTTTTTCTCCCATGGGGTAGGTCCCAAGTTGGGCCACTCATTGATTGACCATTCCCTCAATCTCTGCTCCATCTTTACCTCTTTGCTTCTTGTAGGAAGGACGCATTTGGGGTCAAAGGTGTATGGATGGTTTGGTCTCCTCTTTCCTCCACTGGAAATCTCACCTGGCTACAGGAGATGGGGACTTCAGGCTACATATCCCATGCTGCAAGGAGTCTCATCCAGGGTCACTCACATAGACTCCTGGGAGCCTGTCCCATCTCAGAGATGCCTCCTACTGGTTTCCATTCTCTTTCTCAGTACCCCCCATCTGCTCTTGCCACACCTGATCCCTACCCTCATTCTCCTTCCCACCCCCTTTCCCACTCAGGTCCCTCCCTCCATCTACTTCAGAGTTCTATTTTGTTTCCCCTTCTGAGTGAGATTCAAGCATCTTTGCTTGGATCCTCCTTGTTACTTAGCTTCTTTGGGTCTGTGAACTGAACTGTGGTTATCCTATACTTTATGGTTAATATCCACTTATAAGTGAACACATGTCATACATGTCTTTCTGGGTCTGGATTATCTCACTAAGGGTAATATTTTCTAGTTACATCCATTTGCCTACAAATTTCATGATGTCCTTGTTTTTAATAGCTGTGTAGTGCTATTAAAAATTCCATTGTGTAAATATACTACATTTTTAAAATTCACTCTTCAGATGAGGGGCATCTAGGTAATTTCCAGTTTCTGGCTTTTATGAATAAAGCTGCTATGAACATAGTTGACCAAGTGTCCTTGTGGTATGGTGGAATATCTTTTGGGTATATGTGCAGGAGTGGTATAGCTGGGTCTTGAGATAGAACTATTCCCAAATTTCAGAGAAACCACCTGGATGATTTCCAAAGTGGTTGTACAAATTTGTACCCCCACCAGTAATTGAGTTCCCCTTACTCCACATTCTTGCCAGCATGTGCTGTCACTTGAGTTTTTTTTTTTTTTTTTTTTTTTTTTTTTTTTTTTTTTTTTTTTTTTGGTTTTTCGAGACAGGGTTTCTCTGTGTAGCCCTGGCTGTCCTGGACTCGCTTTGTAGACCAGGCTGGCCTCGAACTCACAAAGATCCGCCTGCCTCTGCCTCCCAAGTGCTGGGATTAAAGGCGTGCGCCACCACCGCCCGGCAAGTTTTTTTTTTTTATTCAAGGTATATCCCCATCGCAGCCCCCCTTCCTCCTCCCCACCCAGTACCACCCTTCCACCCTCTCTCCTTTGTCCTCCTCTTCTCCTCTGATGAGGGGAGCCCTCCACATATCTACCCACCTTAGTTCATCAAGTCACATGAGGGTTAAGAGCTTTCTCTTGCCCTGGTGCCCCAGAAAGTGGCCTAGCTAGAGTAAGGTGTTCCACTAGTACACAACAGAGTCCATGTCACAGACATCTACCCACCCAGCTCCACTTGCTAAGGGTTCTGAATGAAGACCCCACTGCCTATACAGGCCCAGGTCCAATCGGTAAATGCATGTTGTTTGGTGGAGGAGGAGTTTCAGTCTCTGTAAGTCTCTAGCGGTCTAGGTTGGTTGATTCTAAGTTATTTATCTTAGTCACTCTGACAAGTGAAAGATGGAATCTCAGAGTCATTTTGATTTCCATTTCCCTGATGATAAGGACTTTGCCATTTATTTTTTTTTTAGGAAAGATAGAGCAGATTCCGATTCTACTGTGTTTATGAGCTTTCTGTATGTTCCAATCATCCTTAGGGTTGTGAGCCTCTGAGAAGGATGTTTTAAGTAATCATCTCTGTCCAAAGACATTGTCTTGGGATTTATCTCAAGGCATTCCTTCTCTCAGAAATGCTTTCTTATGCCTTCAAGAAAATTCCCTATGTCTTACACAGTGAAACATTATTTGAAAATTTAGAGAGAACTTACCATATGCTATGTCATTATGTTATTTTTCTTCATCTTTAGAAATTGGCTTTTTGACAATAGTATCCACATCTTTATTATTTTGTTTGTTTGTTTTAGATATTTTCTAAACACATGTTTTTATTATCATCAATTCTGTTTTTTAATATATTTTTAATTACTTCAAGTTACATCTCCATCACAGTGCCCTCCTTCCACCCCTCCTGGTTCCACCCTCCTACCCTCTCCACACTCTCCCACCATCCCACTCTTCCTATGTAGAATGTCCCTATGTATCAGTTCCTCTCATTTCAACAGTCATACGAGGGATAAGAGCATCCTCTTGCACTGGAGGCCTACATGGTAGCACCCCTAGGGCAAACTTTCCCATTAATTGGTAGCAAAATCTATGTTTCTGAACCTTTTGGTGTGTTGGTTGTAGGATAGTTATCCTGTACTATATGGTTAAAATCCAATTATAAATGAGCAGATGCCATGCGCATCTTTCTTCTTATAGTTCATGAAATCGACACATTGTCTGGTGTGAAGATGAGATTTGCCTCCTCTCCTCTTTACATTTTTCTGTTTCCTCTTTCCATTCTACCACTCTCTTTCTCTCTCTCTCTCTCTCTCTCTCTCTCTCTCTCTCTCTAGTGAATCTCCTTTCTTCTCCCTCCCTGCCTTCTACCCCCCTTCTTGACTTTCCTCCTCTCTTTTACTAGAATATAGAAACTAAATTGCCATGATTGGAATAGCAATTATCAATGAAAGACTATATCTATTTAAAACAGAAATGAACATTTTCTGCTCTCTTAATAAGAATTTTAATAGACTTTTCCATCTTAAAATCTTCTAACTCATTTCTTAATTTTGGAAGCTGCTGGCTCTTCACTTACTGTCATTTTATCCTTCTCAGGTCTCTGATGTGGTTGAAGACTAGATGGTTATAGTCACACAGTTAAATTTTAAGTTGCTAAGGAATTAGAAGTATGGTCTAGGTCTAAGAAGATGTTTTTAAGTTGATAAAGCAAGTTAGGATAAAAAATGAATTAGGTATAGAACTTTAAACTCATGGAAATAGATAGATAATAGAATATTAACATCAGTTGTCAAATATGTGTGGACTGGACATTTGTAAAGTATGTTATAACTTATAATTTTCATAATTGTGGGATAATTATGCAAAAAAGGAATTGGGGGTTGGGGGAGAAGGGGGAGAGAGGGGAAAGGGGGGGCCAGGAGGGGGGGAGGGAGGGAATGGCAATGGAAAAGTAACCTGAAGTAATAAATAAACATTAAAAATAATCTTTTAACTCTCAAATTCTACAGCACTTGTTATTCTGATTTTTTGACAAATGTAGTAACTTTCAAAAAGAGTTTGAGCCCTCAAGGATCATGACATCATCACATCTTACCTCAGGAAAGGCATTTTCCAAACCTTAGTTACAAAATAAGTACAATTATTGTGGCTCCGTTAACTTACATTTTCCTTCTTTTTCTTTTCTTTTCTTTTTTCTTTTTCTTTTTCTTTTTTTCTTTTTGGTTTTTTGAGACAGGGTTTCTCTGTGTAATAGCCCTGAAACAATATCCTGAAACTCACTCTATAGACCAGCCTGGCCCAAACTCACAGAAATCCACCTGCCTCTGCCTCCCGAGTGCTGGGATCAAAGGCTTGCGCCACCATTCCCGTCACATTTTCCTTATTTTCTCTTTTGGGTCCACAGGGTTAGTATGTGAGAGACTAGTATGTCAAGGACATGTAAGCCAATATAAATAATAATTAAAATTCAATTGAAATTAAATAAGTACATCAGCACAACCACTAGAACTTTTTTGATAGATAAAGCACAAAAGCTGTCATGTAGGGCTCCAGTGCAAGAGGAAGCTCTTATCCCTCATATGCCTGCTGAACTGAATGGGACTCATATGTAGGACACCCCACACCGGAGGAGTAGGATAGGTGGGAGAAGGGAGAGATGGTGGGAGAGTGAAAAGGTGGGTGGGGGGTGGAGGGAGGGAACTGTGATGGAGATGTAAATTGAAGTAATGAATAAACAGTAAAAAAAAAGCCTATATGAAATGTGGAGTCATATTTATCTATATTAAAAATAACGTCTTAGCTTATTATATCTAATATTTTATAAGAAATTATTGCTTACCCTCTAGTATTTATGAGAGTATTGTAATAAGTTACAGCAATTTTATATGTTTTAAACCCTATAGATTATAATAAGGGACTTGAGAAAAACACAAATAGATTTTATGATTATACTTATCAGAAAAATTATTCCTGTGGTTTCTCCTATGATTAGCAAGGAAATTCTATAGTAATACTTAATAATTTCACATTCATATATTCATATATTTCTTCAATGGTAGTGGTAGTCCTTGCAATGATTTCTTCTTCATATTTGTAATCTAGGAGTGTTAGCTACTGGAAAAAGTTGAACCACATTGTGGTCTTAGTTCTTAAGGAGATTAGGAGGAAAGTCAGAGAATAGAAAAAATGAAAATAATTTCTGCACAAGGGAAACTGGCAGCCTACACTTATCCAGAATATGTGATGAAAAGAATTTCATTATATTCTGCTAAAAAGTAAGGTCAAATATAACTATCCTGCAATTGAGATTATGGTTTACCATTTCTTCTTTCTTGACATCAATTACTCAACACACTACCCTTTTCCCTCATCATAACGACGGCATTTTTGTGAAAAAAAAAAAAACTGGGACTCATCAATATTACCTGTGGGTATGACTGCTGAACTGGGGTGGGGGACTGTTATGTAGGGACACTCCGCTCCAGAGGAGTGGGATGGAAGGCATAGGGGGTAGAAGGTGGGAGGGTGGGACTGGGAGGGGTGGAAAGAGGACACTGTGATGGAGGTGTAACCTGAAGTAATACATATTTAAAGTTTTTAAACTTTTTTAAATTTATTATTTTATTTAAATATTTTAAAAAATATTTTAAAAATATTACCTGTGCGTGCATATTATCAGTCAATTTATTTATTTTTTCAATAAAAATCAATGTCCAGATTCATGTCTAAGTTTTTCAAATAAGTAAGGCATGTGATTATTAGAGATCAACATGGTGTTATTATTAGTATATATAATTTCAAGTCAATTCTAAAATATTGTCTTGGGAAATTTAAAGTAAAGGGTTGTTTATAAGCCATGATTTTGACTAAACAGGCATTCACATAATAGAGCCCACACTAACTGCATCCCTAATTTAATAAACTATCTTCTTTTAAACCTACAATCTCTCCTAATTTCTCTTTTGCATTTATAATGGCATGCAAGTGTACAAATTTATGAAGACTCAAACAGCAGAATAAATCCTATGTGAACAAAAGGAATATTTTTCTTTTTTGTCTGTAGTTGAATTTTCCCATACCGAAAGCAAAATAAAGGTCATTTTTCTCTTCTCTTCATCGCAACATTACTCAATTCAGAAATTCGGTATAGCTGTGATTTACTTTTTTCCACTCTATTAGTCAAAATTGTACATCTAAGATTACGCATGATCAATTCAATTTCAGAAATATTGTAAATGTCATTTGTACAGCAGGGTTTGCCATACTATTCTATTACAATTACTCTCCTGGAGACATAGTTGTTATTACATTGACTATATACATAAAATTATTGCTGGTGTTCTGCACACAGTCAAAAGTCACTTCTAAGTGAGATATTAAAATGATCCATTATTACTTGTGAATCCACATGTAAATTTAAAAATTAAAAATTTTATCCCAAACTATGTTTACTGAACACACACAATATTGCATTAACTATATAATACAATAATATCTATATGGAACAAACTAATCTTATTTTTTGAATTTTCTACCCTGATTTTTTTAATTTAACTCTATTTTATACATTATTTTTGTACTTATGACATAAATTTTTGATCTTGTAGCTCCAAGTCATATTTTTTCACTTTTATGCCTTTTTCATATTTAACCATTATTTTATAAGATAATAAATATCACTTTTATGGAAAGCTTGTAATAAGTGTATGTTTTTTTTATCTCCAGGCTAAGACAAGAAACAGTAAAGTGTTTACAACAGGATTTTGTTCTAAAATGTTTTACATAGTCTCTTTTTATTCTTTTTTTTATTCTACTTTCTTCCTCTAGATTGCATGATCATTTGTAGTAGAGTTATGTCAAACCTTGATTATTTTGACTCAAATTTTAATTCAATGCATATTTATAATAGTCTACCACATAACATCTTAGTCATAAAGGATAGAACTAAGAAGTATAAACAATCTGTCAGATTCAGACATAAATCCAGATACCAGTAGACACATTTTTTGACACATTTTTTTTTTGTTTTGTTTTTTTGTTTTTTCGAGGATGGGTTTCCTCTATGTAATTTAGCCCCGGCTGTCCTTGACTCACTTTGTAAACCAGGCCAGCCTTGAACTCACAGAGATCTGCCTGCCTCTGGAGTGCTGGGATTAAAGGCTTGTGCCACCACACCTGGCAATTACAGGCAGCTGCAAACTGCCATGTGGGTGCTGAGAGTTGAACCCCAGTCCTTTGGAAGAACAGCCAGTGCTCTTAACCGCTGAGCCAGCTGTGCAGCCCTGGACACATGATTTTTGACAATTGAGTGTTACTCAGCTGTTAAAAAAATATACCATCATAAAATTTGCAGGCAAATGTGTGGAACTGGAAAAAAAATATCATCTTGAGTGAGGAAATCCAGATCCTGGAAGAGAAATCTGGGATGTATTTGCTTTTATGTGAATATTAACCAATGAATAAATGATAACCGACCAATAATCCATAGACCCAGTGAGGTTAGTTATAGAGGAAGTGACTAGGGAAAAACACATGGGTCTCCCTGTAAGGGAGAAATAGAGTAGATTGTATGAGTGGACTAGGAATGAGGAGAATGGGAATGTGGGGGTGTGGTGGGGAGATGGAGGGGAATGATGTTGAAGGAGTGAATACAGGGAAAGACAGCTAGAATTGACAAGCATTTGAGGCATGATGTGGTAACCTAGAGCAGAAGAAACTTCCTAAAATATATGAACAGCATCCTAAAGAAATTTACAAATAATGAGGGAGACAGAGTCTCACCTGATCATTTCCTACACCAAACAAAGCTTCCAGTGCCAGGGCTGAATTATGTTCATTTGAGTGGTTGATCAAAGGTGCTCTCCACAAACTGACAGCTATTGCTAAAGACAAGATTCAAATAACTCATTGAACATGGAGAGATTTAGCTGGTACCTACATAGAACTTTGCCTCTATGTTCTAGTGTCTTTGTTACCACTCTCCAAGCTACCAAAAGAGAAAGGTGAGCACCAATCCAACCACAAAATATTTGATCTACAATCTGTCCTCCCTGAAAAATGAGCTAGAGCACTGGTGGCACAATTCTTGTTGAAGTAACCAATGGATGTCTGATTTGACTTAAGACCCACTTCATGAGCTGGGACCCATACCTTACACTGATTAGGTAACTAGCAACCATAGTTTAGATAGTCCAGAGACCACTTTAAAAATAAAATATTGCTGGTTTTAAAAAGTAACAATAAAGTAACTCCTAATGATAAAAAATAAAGAAGTAAAGAACAACAGCTTAAAATCTTAAATTTTTCTCAGAGTAGATTTCTTTTATATACACTCATAAGAAAAAGTGATAAATATGTGGGTTAAGTCCTGTTAATGTCTACATATCCAAAATCAACATACTGTGCATGATACATACACATAACTTCCATTTGCTAACTAAAAACTAAAACAGGGCATTGATAGTAATGCAAAATTAAAGACAGAGTGCTGGTTAAAGAACTCTCTAGGAGAAAGTGCTTGTAATCAAGCCTGATGACCTGAATTTGCTCCTCAGGAGCCATGTGGTGGAAGGAGAGATCTGACTCTCAAAAATTGTCCCTCTGACTTCCATATGTCCCCCAATTAAAAAAAGTTATAATAGAAAATTAATTTCATTGGGAACTTGGTTGCCAGCTAATAGGCTTTGGGATTATTTCACTGATGTGTTCAAATTCTGAGTAGAATCATAGAAGACAGAGCTAAGTGTAATGGAACAATTTACTGTAGCAGTGTCCTTGAGAGGCACATCTTGTTCTCTATCTCTCTCTTGTCCATGGCTCTGCTCTGCTTCTCCACTTGCCTCCTGTGTACCATGTGGTAAAATGCTTAGCTCCAGTGACCACTACAGTTGACTTGGCTCTGACTCTCAATGGTCTAGAAACAATGAGCTTGTTTATATTGAATGAAAGCACCAAAACCATGACCTAAGATAACTTAAATCTTCATTTCTTTTAAGTTTTTATGTTCAGAAGGACCACTAATGCAAAGTGCACACTGTGACTGATACACAAACATTAGTATGCTTCTCTATTGTTTTTTTCTTTAAACAGTTTTATTTGACAGTCAACAAACTGATATATGTCTCTCTAAGGATACTAACAGTACATACTATTCATTACTGCAATATTTGATTTTGAGAGGAATTTTTTTTTTGCAAAGTCCTTTTAGTTATTCATGGTTGTGTCTACTTTCATTAGAATTTTGGAATAAATTAGTCGGTGCCCAACAAGCTCTTTAAATGAGACAAAGCATCATTATGTGTGGAAGTGTGTATTTGCTCTAATCCAAATGAGAACTAACCTTTCTTATTGTCACTTCTTGTCTTTTTTATCTCTATACCCGAAGGCTACATGTGTAATTCATCTGGACTACAGCCACTTCCCCATGCCTAGTCAACTCTACTCCCCACTTCTTACAGGAGTTATGTGTGTGTGTTAATAAACATTGCATCATCTTTATTTCTAAAAGATTTATATCCTTCCATGACATGTTCTACTTTGTACACTATCATATTCATTCCATACTCAAGTCTGCCAAAATATACCCCAGATTCTGTCAATGCATGTTCTTGCTTTAATCTCAATTTATCATCTAATGTCAGGGAACCTCTTCTTTTCAGTCTGAGGAGTAAAATTCCTTTGTCTTAATTAGGGTGTCTATTGCTGCAATGAAACACCATGAGTAAAAAAGAAAAGTTTTGAAAGATGAGATAATTTTGCTTAAGTTTCCACATCACAATTTATCATCAAAGGAATTCAGGAATGGAGCACAAGAAAGGTAGGAATCTAGAGGCAGGAGCTTATGTAAGATCAAGAAGGGCTGATGCTTACACATGACTTGCTCAGCTTACTATTTTATAGACTCAGGACCTCATACCTAGGAATGGTACCACTCACAATGGGACATCCACCATCAATCATTAATTTTAATGATGGTGAGGTTGTGGAGAAAGAGGAACACTCTTCTATTGCTGATGGGAATGTAAACTTGTACAACCACTATGGCAATATTTTAGAAAACTTGGAATAGTTCTACCTCAAGACCCTCCTGGGCATGCATCCAAAAGATTCCTCACCATACCACAAAGACATCTCCTCAACTATGTTCATAGCAGCTTTATTTGTAATAGCTTGAAACTGGAAACAATCCATATGTTCATCACCTGAAGAATGGATTAAAAAAAAAACATGTGATACATTTACACAATGGAATATGACTCAGCTATCAGAAACAAGGAAATCATGAAATTTGCTGTCAAATGGATGGAAATAGAAGTCCTCATCCTGAGTGAGCTAATCCAGACCCAGTTATATTCACTTATAATTGGATTTTAGCCATATAGTACAGGATAACTATCCTACAACCAACAGACAGAAAGGAACAGGAACATAGATTTTGTTACCTGTTGGTGGGACACTTTGCCCTAGTGGAGCTGCCATGTAACCTCCCAGTGCAAGAGGAAGCTCTTAACCCTCATATGGCTGATGAACTAAGGGGGGGAGCTGATATGTGGGTCACCTCACAACACAGGAGTAGGGTATGGGGAGAAGGGGTAGAGGGTGGGAGAGTGGGACCAAGAGGGATAGAGAGAGGGATAGAGGATGGAGATGTAACTTGAAGTAATAAATAAGTATAATTTTTTAAATCTCTTATAAGATATCTTTTTTTTAATAATTTATTTTTTATTTCTTCAAGTTACATCTCAATCACAATCCCCTCCCTACTCGCCCCTCCAGTCCCACCCTTCCACCCTCCCCCCCTCAACCCCCCCATCCTCTTCTCTTCTTTTTTTTTTTAGATTAAGGTATTTCTTTTTTCCCCCCAACAGCTCTCCCTTTCAGTCCAAAAAATGGTTCTTTTTCTTATAACTATAAATACAATACAAAACAACAGAAATAAATAGGCCACAATTATAAGAGTTATATGGCTTAGCATACATTCCCAATGTCCAGTCCATATGTATTTGGCACCTGACTTTAACATTCTACTATCTAACCATCTCCATGAGTTTAAAGTTCTATATCTAACTCAGCTTTCATACTAACTTGCCTCATAATTTTAAAAATATCTTCTTAGATCCAGAACACCCTCTTGATTCCTTTAATCATACTAATCGTAGTAACTGCTTAATATTGGCAGATAATGTAGCCCATTCTACTTGATTTCTTATAAGATATCTTATGGAGGCTTTTTCTCAATTGAGGTCCCCTCCTTTATAATGACTCTAGCTTGTGTCAAGTTGCATAAAACTGGTCAACATATTGCTCTCCTATATTTTATATTTTTAATGGGTCATATATTTATCTTTTATACAACTAAATATGTTAGCACTTAGGGTTAAACATTTTTGCTTTCACACCAAGCTATCATTTACCTTATCCAAGTTCACCTGGAAGCTCAATTACTACTGTAATAGTACAAAAAGGTTGGATGTTTAATCAATGATTAGGTAATAGTGACTTTTTTAAATAAATAAAATAGAATCAATGATGTTTGGCTTCAAAATTTCAGACCAAGAAGTTTCTGTTTCCTGTCAACTCATATAGTCTGATGTTTTGTATTATGTAAAACATAGTAAGGTGTATCATAAGTTGGATATCAATCTCTCTTCTGAGCATACAAGGTCCATATCTTCATGACTTGTGAGCGAGGAAATAAATAAACTAAAGTATATTTATTAATTACTTACATGCACCAGATGGAATGGTATGCCTTATATAAAACCACAAGTTCGGAAATGATTTCATCTTAAGTTTCCAACTTCAAACATAAGTGCTAATTATAGGAACTTAAAGAAGAGATGGAAAGGTAGAAGTAATTATTATTTAGCATTTGAATTACTTGGTGTCAGTGACATGAAGAGCTAAGAAATAGGTATGTGCAGGTGTGTGTGTGTATGTGTGTATGTATGAGAGAGAGAGAGAGACAGAGAGACAGAGACAGAGACAGAGAGATAGAGAAAGAGAGAGAGAGAATCTGGCTATATGAAAATAAATGCTATGGGAGAAAGATTTTTTCATATATTTAAAAATAAGAGCAGCACATGATAAACTTTTTGTTCCTGTGGTGCTATATAGTCTATACTATGTAGGAAAAAAAACCAGTAAAAGTAAGTTGATATGTGTTTCTGATTATTAGATATATTTAATTTGAGGTACAGGAAATAAACAGGCAACAAACTCTTTGCTACGTTTCTTCCAAGATTTGCATATGAACTGATGACAGTTAAGTGTCCACTTTTTTTGAGAGATTCATTTTAGTTCTTGAATTCTTCTGTGCAGAGTCCCTGCAGATCCATTGTGCTTTCATTTTTCTCCTTCAGCAACATGACCCCATGCTAGCTAAATGAACAGTTACTAATATTTCGTATTCATTAATCCTTGATTTATTATTATAACTTTACTCATGTTTATGCCTGTTCAGCCTGAGATATGTGTGATATCAGTGGTCAGTGTATATGAATTATTTAGTGTATAGAAAAAAATTTAATCATACTAATCGTAGTAACTGCTTAATATTGGCAGATAATGTAGCCCATTCTACTTGATTTCTTATTTATAAGAATGGAGGTGATAAAGATTGATAGCTCATAAAATTATAATAGGTTTTATAACAAGTACATATTAAAACTATCAAAAATTATTTAAAAGGTAGATATTTTTTGCCTTCTCACATAAAAATGGTAGATTAGTAAAAAAGAATTGTATGAATAAGGCACATTTACTTCACTTGGCATTTTCCTTCATACAACCTTTGTGCAATTGAAAAGAGAAATGTTTTTCATATTACCCCAAATGCATTTTTAATAATTAAATGAATATTTTACTCTGAAAAAATTAATGAGATTAAAATTTTCATGCCATATCTAATAGGATAAGATAAAATTAGAAACATCTTTTCAAGTTCTGAACCTGGCTCAGAACTTAAATCTGAAGCTTAATATTGCATGCAAGGCTTCCAATCCAAAATGTCTTGGCAAGATAGTAACATCAATTTGAAGGAAAAAACTGAAAAAAGTTCCTCAGACCATTGTATCAACAATTCATTCTTAATCTATCTACATCATATAAAGGATATTAAAAGTAAATCTTAATTCAAGTAGCTATTTCCTATACCTATCATGTCAATGTTTTCAAGATAATACTTGTCAGAAACTAAAGATACAAATATTGATAGATCAATTTTTGAAGAGAAAATATGCACTAACTGAAATATATGATGTCTGCCTCCAAAGTAATCTTTGCAATTATGAGAGGATTATTTAAAAACAAATGCAAATTTCCTTCCTGAATTAGTATTCACAGAGAAGTTCATACATAGATATTTGGAACAGTTTTTGTTGGTTTAGGTGGTCAAATGAAATTAGTTCCATCAAATTACCCCTAACTTGCAAGCTAAATATTTACTTGAACTATGATGTGCAGTATTTAGTGATTAATTTATATTATGCTTTCTTGTCACAAAATCAGGAATCTGTGCCAATAAAATTTTAAGAATGATTAACCTCTACATTTAGAAAGCAAGCAACAACCACATCTCAATCACATCTCTAATCCATCAAAGCTTGTCCCTTCACCAGAATCATCTCAGAATGGATGCAGTTCACCTGCAGCTCATAGTATTTTTTAGTTCATTTTTTCTTGTGATGTCTGCTATATATCATCTATTTTAAATTGAAAATACAGCATAAGACTGTTTCATATTCATATTCATTAATCCTAGATGTGTATGAAAGAAAAGTTTATTTTCATCGAAGCACCCTATAATATTAAGATAAATGAAGAAGGCAGGAATCAGTCTTTTACCTTCCAAACTATGACTCATGTCACTAGCACATTGAATTTCAAGTCACATCCAGTTTTCCTTTTGGAATTAGCATTGAAAGGGGAAGAAAATTACCAAAACATAATTTGATATACCAACATCTTATTTCAAAAGAAATCCTGACTTTGATTGTACACTCTCACAGTCCTCAAGGGTTTTCTTACAGAGTGGACAATGTACTGCAAATTCCAGAACATATTTTGGCCAACTCCTAAAGACTTGCTAAGATGAGGCAGTGATTCTGTTTAGAAGTATGATTGGTTGGCATCATTATTATCAATCAGGAACAACAGACAAAACTATGAGACAGCAGGATGTGTCAGGCTAACATCCTTTTAAGTACTCATTAAATCTTCACAGCACATCTAGGCATTATTTTAGTGGACAGCTAATACTCTAGGAAAGTTAAAGTAATTGGATAAAAATCTCACATCGAGAAAGATTTTAAAGAGATTCTAATAACATACCTCTAAATCTCACTATAGTCCTGTAACATATAATAACATAAAATAACATTATGCATATGAGTTTGTTAGCATGGGTTAAGCCAAGATCCATTTCAGGTTTAGAGCAACAGATCTGAATTTCAACATCTTTCACTGGAACAAATTGAGATCCTAACACACTATCATGTGTTGTAATGATTGATTCAGCAGAGAGGTTTGTATAGCTCATGTGGTGAAGTATCTCAGATTTAGTGTTTTTAAGATAAAGGGAAACAATGTAAGGTACATGATCAATACTGCATGGCATCATTGAAGAAAAGAAAAAGGAAGCTTATTCTCTTCATTGCTTTGTTAAGGGAAAAAACCGAGATTATCATAATTCATGTGTTTTCTTCAGAAACTAGAATAATTTAGAAACTATAGTTTTACATCATTCTCTAAAGTTTTGTGAGCACTATCAGGGCGAAAGCTATGCTGGTATATAAATATTCTACCTACAAAACTTACTCTACAAGAAACACCTTCCCTCTCTAAAGAACCCATTAAGGAAATGGTACATTTCCATAAATTTCATAACTGAAGATATTCTGTGCTTTGAATGTTCATATCCTTCCAGGTAATATATTCAAATTCTAACTACCAGCCAGTGGTATTTTGTGGTTGGTCATTCCATAAACTGATAGTTTATGAAAAAAAGACTCTACATTTTAAGCATAGTGTCTTTATAAGAGACTGTAAAAATACCCCCTTTTACCATAAGAGAGAATGGAAAAAGAAAGACATTGTCTCTAGAGATTGAGCCTCTCACCAAACTGAATCTGCAAATTCATTAATATTAGTTGTTCAATCAAGAATTTAGCATGTTTCTCTTAAAACATATATATATATATATATATATATATATATATATATATATATATATA
>CAJQZJ010004752.1:11624488-11797769 GCA_907164525.1 Lophiomys imhausi
ATATATATATATATATATATATATATATATATATATATATATATATATGACTGGTAAAACATACTTGTGTGTCTGTAGGAGTGTTCCCACAGAGTACTGACTTCTGAACAGTGTGTAAGAGTATGCAGTGGAGGCCTACCCCAAAATTGGCAACACCTTCCAACAGGTTAGTAACCCCGTATGGAAATTCTACATTTGAAGTCAGTCTGCAAGCCTACAAGCCTCTTTCTTATAGCTGAGTATATCCATCTCTACTATCATCTTATGATGGCATGAGACTCCAATTTCTTTCCTCATTTTAACAGGATTCTATGCCAGCTTCTCCCCCCAAAAATCCAGGTTTCCAGCATTGGATTATAATGCTAATATTTCTGGATTCATTAGGCAGCAGCTTGACTTTCTATCTTCTCACTTTTCGGGTAAGTACTGAAGAATTAATTATACAGCCCCATGTCATTAAGACAAAAAAATATCTTTAATAATGTGTAAGCACGCATACCATTCACTCAGATTCTGTAAAAATTCCACTCAATAGAATGACTGTAATCCTAGAGTAATGAATGACCATGAGACTAGAGAAACATATTCTGATATAGATTGTCCTATATTAAGATCAAATAGACCCAAACAGACAGGACTATCCTATAAAAAACTCCACCTATGTTTTTACAGAGTGTAAAAATATATATATTTGTTCATGAAATTGACAGTCAAGACCATTCATTGTACTTAAGAACTTGCTGATAGCTAGAATTACTGAGTTAAGCATCGTAGTTTATCTAGATTGGTGTAACCAAATATCACAAACTGAGTTGTTTTATGAGAAACATGCTAAATTCTTGATCGAACAACTAATATTAATGAACATCCCCGGTACAAGAGGAATCTCTTAGCTCTCATGTGACAGATGAACTGAGGAGGGTTGATAAGTGGGAGTTCCTGCCATCTGAGGAGAAGGAGACAAGGAGAAGACAGAGATGAGGAAGAGGAAGGAAGGGGGAACTTGGAGGAGAGGAGGGAGGGGACTTTGATAGAAATGTAACACAGTCTAAAAATGACAAAGAGCAAAAGCATTAAAGTTTAGAGAGAAGATGTGAAGTAGAAAGGCATTGAATGTCCTTGTTCAACATTTGTTTTACATTTTTTGTTTGTTTACCAAATCATAAATTCTTTACTCTTTACTCTACCTCTTCTTACAAATCTATTTCCTACAAACCTCATTTAATTATTCTTGTTTTCAATAACTGAGTTCTCTCGTGTGGACTGGAAACATTGTACCCCAAGTTTTGTGATTGTCTAATTCATACATAATGATAAACAATTGTTTATTTAAGTATAATGTACATGTAACACAATTGAATAGATAAATGTAAAAAGAAATATGGCTAATTAAAGTATTTACCCAGTATTTATATTATTGTTAATTGGTTCGGCAGCTGTTAATTCTTTAGCCAGACATTATAAATGAATACACAGAGACACCACGTGGATTTTAACAAGCGTTGGCCTGAATTGTGCAGTCCTAGCCCATCTAAGCTAGCTCTTAATTCTATTACCCAAATATGACCCCATATATACATACGTCCCTTTGGACTGCCATTCTCCACGATATGCCAATGTTCCTGGCCATGTGTAATGAGGTTCCTTTTTCTAACCCATGGTGTGTGCCTCCTTTCTGCTGCTCCTGGCTGGAATGCTTCTTCTTCCTGCTGCTTGTGGCTGGAATGCATTAATCTTCTGTCTAAAGCCCAGGCTTCCTGCTCTGATCCCAGGAAGTCCCACCTTTCTCTGTCTTTGCACATTCTCAGGCCTCGGCATTTTATTTAACCAATCAGAGTCAATGTAAGTAACAGACAGCAAGCAGGACCGATTAATTAACATTTAGAATGCTTAACATTACCCCAACAGATAAACAAGTGTGACATAATGTATCCTTCACTAAAATCTGTAGTTGAAGATATTTATTTTTATCTATACCATAAACAATAATCTTATTGTAAATATTGCCAAATTTTATAATTAGTATTTACAATCTGATAAGAATTATAATTGTATACAGTGTTCTGCCTACATGTATGCCTGCAGGCCAAAAGTGGACACCAGATCTCATTATAGATGTTGTGAGCCACCATGTGGTTGAGGGGGGAATTGAATTCAGAACCTCTAGAAGAGCAGCCAGCAAATTTTCAAACAAATGGATGGAACTAGAAAAACTCTTCCTGTGTGAGCTAACCCAGACCCAGAAAGATAAACATGGTATTTACTCTATTATAAGTAGTTATTAACCAGATAGCACAGGACAACCATCCTACAACTCACAGACCCAAACAGACAGGACTATCCTATGAAAAACTCCACCGAGCAGTGAGTCATGGACCCTGCTGCCTGTTGGTGGAACACATTACACTAAGTGGGCTGCCATATCAAACCCCAGTACAAGAGGAATCCCTTAGCTCTCATGTGACAGATGAACAGAGGAGAGTTGATAAGTGCGGGTTCCTGTCATCTGGGGAGAAGGAGACAAGGAGAGGACAGAGATGAGGAAGAGGAAGGAAGGGGGAACTTGGAGGAGAGGAGGGAGGGGACTTTAATGGAAATGTAACTCAAAAAATAAATTAATAATAAAAAAGAATTATAATTGAATAAGAATGTCTCCAAAGGGGACTGCCAAGATTGCTCAGAAGTTAAGAGAGTCTATTGCCCTTGCAAAGGACACGTTTCAAGGCCCAACACCTAGATACTGGCACACAACCCTCTATAACTCCAGTTCCAAAGCAGTTAACACACTTTTCTGGCATCTGCAGATACCAGAAATATACATGGTACACAGATATACTCTCAGACAAACACTTATACACATTAAATCATTATAAGACATTGGTCTCCACAAATACAAAAATCACTTATTTAATGCTTCTAATCTCTTTTTCATTATCATATAGTAAGTTATAATGTTTGAATAACATCCTACCATAAAAGATAGCTATTTTGGGTACATTTGATTTGGAGAGTATAACATCATTACATAGGCATGCCATAAAAATAGGGAAATAAAGTACAATTTATATTGTGCCTAGAGACATTGCAGATATGGATGCTTTATCATATGTGAATCAGTAAGTCACAGAGAGGAGAGAGGCTATGTTTATATTCAGTGTCCTGACCCCTGAGTATCTGAATGAATAGTAGCATAATATTCCCAGAAAAAATCAAGCAGGAGACCAACACCAATTTGCCACCATACGGTGGTGACAGGGAGCTAACTTGTGACAAGCACCACTCCAGTACAAGGCAAGCATCATATGGGCTCGAATGACAGGAATCAAGCCAGACACTAGAAGAACCTTGCCTGGCCCTGGATGTGGGAGTCGTGGGTGGGTCAGTCTCAAGGATGTAAGTGAGAGAGAGCCAGTCCTGCCTTTTGTCTGTTTTGTGGTGGTGTTATCAAGGGAGAGATCCCCTCATTTCCCTTTGCCTTCACGACCAGTGGTGGACAGATCTGGCCCTGATTGGGACATAAGAACAGGAGAGCTGTCCCTGTACCTCATATGCTATAGTGCCCAGGACAGCAGGCCCTGCACCTCACCTGGGCAGCACAGTACAAGTAGTCCTGTATGTAGGGACTGTGGGAGAGCGGGCACTGAGGGAATGAGTATGGGAGACCCAGCCCTGCCTTATATCTGCTTTGTGGTGGTATTGACAAAGGAGCAGAATCCAGAGGCTTTGTATCAGACCCAGCCCTTTTGCCCTCACCACCAGTGAAGAAAGGAGATCTGTCGCTGCCTTTCACATACTGCAGGACTGGGGAAACAGCCCTCACCTGGACAGCACAGTACATCTGGCCCTGGATGTGGGGAATGTGTGTGAACTGGCACCAAGTGTGTGAGAGAACCAGTCCTGCCTTTTGTCTGCTTCTTGGCCAGAGAAAGATCCCTTCCATTCTGCGATGCCCTAGAAATAGGTAACAGGTAGGAGAGTTGACCTTAATGGTTGATGAGAGGAGGAGAACTGATCCAGCTGTAGCACCCAGTAGAGTAGTCCCTACACTTTATGTGGGTAGCACAGTAGAACTGACCCTTGATGTAGAGGTTGTAGGTCCAGAACCAGGGCTTTGTGTTGGCCCACACCATCATATACCCCATGGACGAACTGCTGTAGTACATAAAGAGGCCAGTTCCACAGACCCAAAACTACAGAATCTTCATGACATGTCAGAAGCCAAGACCCTCGCCTCTCACCCTCACCCCCTACCTCTCCCCACCTGCACAATGTCCCCTGCAGCTTCATACTGCCTGGCAACCGCAAAGTTCCAGGTTGGCAGTTACAGATTGATTCAAAGCAGTGTACCATGTCTTCTGAAGAAAAATGGGTTGGCAGTTACAGATTGATTCAAAGCAGTGTACCGTGTCTTCTGAGAAAAATGGGTAGATCATACAATGTCCAGGGCACAGGCCAAGAAGATTCTGTATTTTCCCACCACCTGGCCCCTCTCACCTCCTCCCCTGTTAAAGCATATTATAAAAAGGCGCTTTGCGCTCAAATACACGGCTCTTGACAAGCAATTGCTTCCTTGAGTCCTTTCCCTCTCTTGGCCATTCTTTTTTCAGGTTGCGGTCCTCCTCGCCCCCACGAATTACTAGGACCCGTGGGTCGGGTCACGTGTCACCCAACGTGAGTCTTGAGGCACGGACCCCTCCAGACGGACTCTCGACGAAGCGTGCACACGACATTAAGATTGAGCGAGACAGCGATCGTCACCCGCGAACTGTCGTCCTCGAGTGAGTCTATTTTTCATTTCTGTCCCATAAGAATGGGCCATTCTCTGTCAAAGGAGGCTTCCTTCGTTAAGGACCTCAAACATACACTCAGAGAGAGAGAGGAATAATGGTTAAAAAGAAGGATCTTATAAATTTCATGGGGTTTATTGATAAAAACTGTCCGTGGTTTATAATAGATGGTCCTACCATCCATCCTAAAAAGTGGCAAAAGGTAGGTCGTGAATTAAATGAAATAATTAAAAATGAAGACAATACTCCTCTTCCTGCGACAATTTTCTCTTTCTGGGGTATTATTAGGGACATTATTGAAGATGCAGACAAAGATATAGGCAAACGACAGCTTTTGTCTGTTGCTGAGTACTGTTTGTCACAGTCTCGGCCTGGTTCTACCTGCCCATCTCGTCAACCCTCTTGGTCTCCGTCTCAGGCCTCCGTTCCTTTCACTCTTATAGACATCCGCCCTGAACAGGACTCCCCTCCTTCTGATCCACCTTGCCTTTATCCAGATTTGCCTTCTCTCGAGCCTTCTCCTTTTGATTCTCCAGCTTTCTCCAACCCGCAGACTCCCTCCTCCGCTCACCTTTGCAACCCTGTCCTTCAAAAATCTGCTTCCCTCTGCCCTCCCTGCCTTCCTATTAAACATCATTCTTCTTCTCCTCTGCCACCCTCTCAGCCGACAGCTCTGGCCATTCTCCCCGACCCAGAGCCTTTGGGCCCTGTGATGCCACCTCCTTTGAGGATGAAGCCGCCCGCTATCACAGTCCTGACTGGCCTCCTCTCACGGCACCTTCTGCCTTTCCGACCTTCCCTATCACCTTGCCTAACTCTCTTTCCGATATGCGAGACTGCCTTGCTTCTCAGGTTCATGAACTGACAGACATCCTCTGCCTCCAAAAACAAGTTTCGCGTCTCTCGGTCCTTTGTTCTTCCTCTGCCTTTCCTCCAGATTCCCTCCACCTAGCCTTTCCAGTCACCCGGTCACAGGTCCCTCCCTCGCAGGCACCTGCAGCTTCTGATTCCAAGTCCTGACAGACTCTGCCGCTTCCCCCAGCCGCTTGGTCCGGTGCACGGCATCCCCCCCCCCCCCCCCCCGTCGCCCCCCCCCCCCCCCCCCCCGCCTTGTGCCTGCTTCCTCTTCTCGTCCTTCTCACAAGCCCTCTCAAACATCCTGTCCCCGGCCCGAGACTGAGGCTGATTCCTCTGAGGACGAGCCCAATTCAGAAATTGATAATGAAAGCGATAACGAAGATACAAGTAACCCCACAGTCTTTAAAAAACTCCGTTTTAAACATCTTGAAAAGTTAAATTCGGCCGTTAGAAATTATGGCCCCAATGCCCCCTTCACTCTCTCCCTCCTTGAGAGTCTCAGTGGAGGCAGATACTTAACTCCCAATGAATGGCTCGCTGTCACCCAGTCAGTCCTGACTCGGGGACAGTTCCTTTCTTGGCAGGCTGATTGGGCCGACCGCTGCAGGTCTCAGGCACAAGCCAATCTCTCGAGCACACGCTCGCCTTCCAACTTGATAAACTCATAGGTCAAGGAAAATATGCCTCTAACCAAATACAAAAAAAAAAAAATTTTTCTCTGGGTCTCTTAGCTCAGTCTTCTTCGGCAGCCATGAGCGCCTGGAGAGCCATTCCCATAAAAGGCTCTGTTCTTTCTCCCTTGACTAAGATTACTCAAGGCAATCAAGAAGAGTTTTCAGATTTTGTTGCTCGCCTCCTAGAGGCAGCTGAGAGGTCCTTGGGACCTGGCCAGGGAGAAAATAAACTTCTCCAACAGCTTGCTTATGAAAATGCTAATTCTGCCTGTAGGGCTGCCCTTCGAGGAAAATATAAAGATAAAGGCTTGGATGAAATGATCCGTATCTGCAGAGATGTAGATCCCTTTGCCCAAAAGGTCTCACAAGCCATCCATCTGGCTATGGGAGCAGCTACTAGTGGTGGGGCCACCGGGTCCACCTGTTTCAAATGTGGTCAACTGGGTCATTTTGTTAAACAATGCCCTCAAGGTAAACTTATAACTCTACCCCACCCTCAGCTAAGGGTAGAGCGTCCACCTCCAACGATCCCGATCCCTTGCCCTCGCTGCAAGCGAGGCAAACACTGGGCTAATTCCTGACGCTCCAAAACTGATATTCTGGGCAATCACCTCCCTCCCCTTCCGGGAAATGGGATGCAGGGCCAGCCCCGGGCCCCTCAGCCAGTCTCCTTCCTGCTGGCCTCGGGGAACAGCCATACAGGGCCACACCAACCCCCCTCTCATTTTTGGCCCCAGGATAAGCCAGTTAATACTACAGACCCCAATTATGATGGCCACCTAGCCGGCTGTAATTCTCATATTAAAAGAGCCTCTTTGGCCGATGATGTGTCTCGCCTTTATGTATGCCCTAGCCCCACTCACAGAGATCGCTCCCAGAACTACAGATGCGGCTATCTTTCTGACTTTTACTGCGCATCCTGGGGCTGTGAGATCACGGGGGATGCATATTGGAAGTCCACCTCCTCCTGGGATTCTATTACCCTACAGAGAAAATTTCTTCCTAAGTATTTACAAAATAAATTAAGTACAACCACGCCCGACCCTATAAAATCCCAATGTGGAAATAAGTGGTGTTCCCCCCTCCTCATTTCCTTTACTGAGAAGGGGAAGACAAAGGGTTGGACGACCAAAGGATTCACATGGGGCTTGCGTCTGAGAGAGTGCACTAGTTGGTCACTTGGCTGCTCAGACCCAGGGCTCACCTTTACAATAAAGCTTCTTAAGACCATCCCCAATAAAAATATTGCCGCTGTAGGTCCCAATCCTGTTTTACAACAACCTTCAAAGCCTCTCAATCCAGCCCCCAAAGCCTCCAAACCCACAGTTGCCACCCCTGGTGCCTTGCCCTCATCCTCTCCCTTGATACCTTTGACTACCATGTTTCAGCCCACTGTTCGTAAGGGCCCTCTTAGTTCTGCTGACCTCATTGTTTCCTTGGTAAATGCTTCTCTTGAAGCTATCCACAACACCAGCAATCCTAATTATCAAGAATGCTGGATTTGCTTTTCACCTACTCCTCCCTTCTACGAGGGAATAGCTATCCTCTCCCTTCCCACCTTTACCAATGATAGTAACAGACTCCTTGGGAGTTCTTCACCTGAAGGAGGTCTTACCCTTAGCTCCATTTCAGGAATAGGCCTCTGCCTCCTAGGACCCTCCATGATCCCCCCAGAGACTTGATTCTGGTGTGCAATCAGACACTGATCCTTAATGGCACCTTTCAATTCACCCTGGCACCCAACGGTACATATTTTGCCTGTGCTTCTGGCTTGACCCCTCATATACACATTCCCACCTTTTTATCTTCCAGAGATTACTGTGTAGTTGTTACCATTCTCCCACATTTTCTCATTCATGACCCAGAATCCTTCCTCAACTTCATAGATCGAGGACCCTCTCTGAGAACCAAGAGAGAACCCCTGACTGCCCTCACCTTGTCTGTTGTACTAGGAATCAGTTTTATCGGAGCGGGCACAGGTATTGCTTCCCTGGTGACTTCCAATAATCACTATGCTCATCTCCAATCCCTCATTGACAAAGACTTAAATAATTTGAGGGAAGGAATACAAGACTTTAAGGATTCTGTGGCTTCTCTTTCTGAGGTAGTGTTACAGAACAGGAGAGGACTTGAACTTGTCTTCCTTAAGGAAGGGGGTCTCTGCGTGGCCCTCAGAGAAGAATGTTGCTTTTACTCTGATAAGACAGGCCTTGTTCAAAATAGTCTGGATAAGGTCAAAAAGAGTTTAGAAGAAAGAAAAGGAGCCAGAGAACAACAAGAGTCATGGTATCAAAATTGGTTCTCTACCTCTCCTTGGCTCACCACCCTGTTTCCTAGTTTACTAGGACCCCTTGTTGGCATTTTCTTGCTTCTCTCATTTGGCCCTTGGGCTTTTAACCATCTCACAAGTTTTGTTAAGAACCAGGTTGATTCTGCCATCAAGAAGCCGGTTGAAATTCACTACCATCAACTAAAGACTAAAGAAAATCCTGAAGTGATTCTACCAGAGACTGGTGCAGCTGCCAGCCCCCCTCCCTCCCCCTACAGCCAACCCTTAGACTTCCACACCCTCAAGAAGGATTCATGGTATGCCTGGCTCTGCCCTCGCTTCTCTCGCTAGGGAGCCTGGCCTCTTGATCACCCCAACAAAATTTGGCCTTTTTACTTAACTAAAACCTGCTTTTGATATGGCCCTCTATATCGGGAAGTCTTCCTTTATGACAATATTACACCCCAAGCTGACAAATGGCTGATAACCTGGGCAGTCACAAAGGGATTAGGACAGCTGTGAGTTAGCCTGATGACAGGATTATTGTAGGTCCACTTCCCAGGGGCCCACCCAATGCAGCCGAAAAGGAGTGCATGGTGCTGGGAGTGGGTGCAGCCTACATAGCCTAAGACAGGGCCCTCACCCACCTAAGGGTCCCTTGACGTTGCCTATCATCATCAGCCTAAAGCCTTCGACCATCAGCGTGACTCGCCTCACACCAACGTCTTGGGGTTGTGAACTTGTCCGAGACTAGACAAGTGTCTCCCACGATTAGACCTCCAAAATTCTAAATTCACGTAGTTGGGATTGATCACAAGATGCCCTCTCCATCTAAACAGAGAAGGGGGAGATGTCAGAAGCCAAGACCCTCACCTCTCACCCTCACCCCCTACCTCTCCCCACCTGCACAATGTCCTCTGCAGCTTCATACTGCCTGGCAACCGCAAAGTTCCAGGCTGGCAGTTACAGATTGATTCAAAGCAGTGTATCGTGTCTTCTGAAGAAAAATGGGTTGGCAGTTACAGATTGATTCAAAGCAGTGTACTGTGTCTTCTGAGAAAAATGGGTAGATCATACAATGTCCAGGGCACAGGCCAAGAAGATTCTGTATTTTCCCACCACCTGGCCCCTCTCACCTCCTCCCCTGTTAAAGCATATTATAAAAAGGCGCTTTGCCCTCAAATACACGGCTCTTGACAAGCAATTGCTTCCTTGAGTCCTTTCCCTCTCTTGGCCATTCTTTTTTCAGGTTGCGGTCCTCCTCGCCCCCACGAATTACTAGGACCCGCGGGTTGGGTCAATGACAAAGACAAGAGTATATCTGAGAAGAGTCCCAGTGAGGTCCTAGTATTAACAAAGGAGCAGAATCCAGGACTTTGTATCAGACCAAGGAATCATTATAATGAACATTCGCAAGAAAAAAAATGTGGACAGACAATATGGAATATTTTGGGACACACTCAGACACACTCCATCTTCTACAATGAGACTTTTTTTATGTTAGGAGAGGATTCAAGGGTAGAGGATATTTCTGAGGGAAGGTGGGAGATGAGAGGGAACAGGGTGCAAGATGTAAAATTCACAAAACTAAAAAAAGAAAAAATGAAAATGAAAAAAATATAACTTATATTAAGCTTTATCTTTGTATGACATTTCCAAGTGTGAACTTATATATTTCAAGGTAGTTTGTTTCCTATGATACTTTATTTTTATACCCTGGCATTTGAATACACTTATAACTAATTCTCTCCTGCTCTGAAAGTTCCATCTTTTCTATATAATTTTTATGTATTAACTGCTAAAGAAATTTGTTATCTACAGCAATATGATAGCACACCATGAATAATGATAGTGAATCTGAATCTGTTAGTTGTTCTATTTACACAGAAATTAAATTATTGTCAACTCTAAAAGAAAAGATAATCAGTGAAGGAGTATTCTATGAAGCATGTTAACTGGGGAGGAACTTCAACAATTAATTTCAGTTGCCTTGAAGTAATATATATATATATATATATATATATATATATATATATACAGCACCTAAAACAAAAAAATTACAAAGAACCTTAGATACTGACATATTCATCTTTGAGTTTTTCTATTTTACTAATCTTCATGTCTAGAGTGATATACTTTCGTATTCACTTCCATGTAGATTTATACATCAGTTATTTATATTTTTCTTTTGCTCAAACTAAGAGTTCTGTCAAATGAAGGGACAGAATTTTATTTGTAAATGACTAAAAGTACATTTAAAATGAAATACATATAATTAATAAATAATGAATTTGCAACATTCATTCAGAAGATGGCAATGTCCTTCATTCTAGGAATGATTATTTCACTGGAGTTTCCTTGATTCATGTTCTTTTTTTTTTTTTTTTTTTGGTTTTTCGAGACAGGGTTTCTCTGTGTATCCCTGGCTGTCCTGGACTCCCTTTGTAGACCAGGCTGGCCTCGAACTCACAAAGATCCGCCTGCCTCTGCCTCCAAGTGCTGGCATTAAAGGCATGCGCCACCACTGGCCGGCTTGATTCATGTTCTTATTCTGTACTTTGTTTCAGATGCAAGAATTATTTTTAAATATTTTATGTCTTTTAAGTTGATGGATATTTCATCTATTAGTCTTAAATATATATAATTTATTCTTTAGAGAGGTTTTAGGGGCTGGAGAGATGGCTCAGAATTTAAAAGCGCTGACTACTCTTCCAGAAGTCTTGAGTTCAATTCCCAGCAACCACATGGTGGCTTAAAACAATCCACAATAAAATCTGGTGTCCTCTCCTGGTCTACAGGTATACCTACAGAGAGAACGTTGTACACATAATAGAAAGGTTTTAGGTTCAAAGTAACAGTGAATAGAAAAAGTAGGTATCCATATATCTATCTAAACAGGTTAATAATTTCTGCAGCAGGAAAAAATGTTTGTTGAGATTAATGAAGTTGTAAAGACCCAAATTGTTATGCAAGTCAGTTGTTTACTGGGTTAGATTTTTCATAGCTATCACAGTCATGTAAAGGAAAGAGTTAAAGGAAGGAAGAACTCATTTGGCTCACAGTTTGTAGACTTCTGTCCATGTCCTTGGTTGCATTATGTCTTGACTATGTGGGATGAGTCAGTACAGCATAGTCAGAGCCTGAAGTGGAGCATGTGTCTCAGCAAGTAGTAGTCAGTAGGAAGAGGAAAGAAAGGAGAGGAAAAGACCAGAATTCAAGATGTACTCTTCAATGCCATGTCTGTGGTAATTTAATTATGATAAATAGATATTGAAAATCTAATGGTTCTCCTGTACTAAATGGCTAGTATCCACCTATGAGTGAATACATACCATGTGTATCTTTCTGGGTCTGGACTACCTCATTCAGGATGGTCTTTTCTAGTTCAATCCATTTTCCTGTGAAATTCATGATTTCCTTGTTTTGAATAGCTGAATACTATTCCATTGTGTAAATGTACCACATTTTCTTCATCCATTCTTTTGTTGAGGGACATCTATGTTGTTTCCACTTTCTGGCTATTATGAGTAAAGTTGCTATGAACATAGTTGAGCAAATGTCCTTGGGAATGGTGGGGCATCTTTGGGGTATATGCCCAGGTGTGCCCAGACTCTTGAGGAAGAACTATTCCCATTATTCTGAGAAACAGCAAGATTGATTTCCAAAGTGGTTGTACTAGTTTGCATTTCCATCATCTATCAAAGAGTTTTCCTCTTTCTCCACATCCTCACCAGTATGTGCTGTCCCTTGAGTTTTTTCTTACCCATTCTGATAGATGTGAGATGGAATCTCAGAGTCATTTTGAATTGCATATCCCTGATGACTAAGGACAATGAGCATTTCTTTAAGTGCTCCACCATTTGAATTTTTCTGTTGAGAATTATTGGTTTAGCACTGAGCACCATTTTTAAATGGATTATTTGGTTTGTTGGTGTTTATTTTTTTAATTCTTTATATGTTTTGCATATTAACCCTCTTTCAGATGTAGGGTTGGTGAAGATCTTTTTCCCAATCTGTAGGCTGCCATTTTGTTCTCTTTACAGTGTCCATTGCCTTACAGAAGATTTTTAGTTTCATGAGGTCCCATATATTGATTGTTCATCTTAGAGCCTAAGCTATTATTGTTCTGTTCAGAAAGTTGTTTCCTGTGCCAGTGGGTTCAAGGCTGTTCCCCCACTTTCTCTTCTAATAGGTTCAGTGTATCTGGTTTTATGTTGAGGTCTTTGATCCACTTTGATTTAAGTTTTGTTTAGGATGACAAATATGGATCTATTCACATGTTTCCACATGCAGACGTCCAATTAGAGCAGCATCATTTATTGAAGATGCTTTCTTTTTTTTTCCATTGTATGGTAACCATACTACAATACACAGACCCAAAGAATACAGGAGCATAGCATAATTGTCCTCTGAAAATGTCCTGCAGCAGAAGGTCGGAACAGAAGCTGAGACTCACTGACAAACATTGTGTGGAACATGGGGGCTCTTGTTGAAGAATGGGAGGAAAGATAGAAAGACCCAGAGGAGACAAGAATTCCACCAGAAAACTAAGAATCAACTAACATAGGTCCATAGGGCCTCAGAGAGTCTGAATCATCACTCAAAGAGCATGCATGTACTGCAACTATGTCCCCTACACATTGTAACTGAAGGGCAGGTTGATCATTATATGAGTCCATAGCAAGTGAAGCAGGGGCTCTCTTTGCAAGGACTATGAGGCCTACTTTTTGATCACATTCCCCCTATGGGGCTGTGATGCCTGGCTTCATTGGAAGAGGTGGAAGAGGAAGTGCTCAAATCTGATGAGACTGGATATGTTGGGGTGGGACAGTGGGGGATGGGGGAATACCGTTGTTTGTGGAGAAGAGTAGCAGGATCAGATAAAGGAATTAGGGAAGGAGGGGGCTATGATTGGAGTGCAAAATGAAAAATAAAGTAAAATTAAATTAAATTTTTAAAAATCTAATGGCTTATTTAGCCTAAACTTATGTATGAATTAACACAGTTATTCAATTTACACTCTCATGATCCAGACACCTCTTAATATTGCCACATTGGTGATCAAGCCTTCAATATCTGGATCTTTGGATGAGCCACACTATAGCTTTAACATTATGGTTCATTATTAGCATTTGTTGTTCTATAGGTTTAAGCAAATTTATAATAAAATATCTGGCAATTTCTTTCACTATATTAGTAGTTTCTCTGATTCACTGATTAATCCCCACTCTGGCTATACCCACTACTGCCAATCATTCATCTTCTCACTATCTCTGTAGTTTTCTCTTCTCCAAAATATCTGATAGATGACATCCTGTATAATGTATCCTTTCCAAGTAATCTTCTTGGTGTTTAATTTCTTGCTTTCTTTATAAATTTTGGATATTAGTGCTCTGTGTGGGGTTGGTAAAGATGTGGGGTTGGTAAAGATCTTTTCCCAATCTGTAGGCTGCCATTTTGCTCTAATGACAATGTCCTTTGTCTTACAGAAGCTTTTTCATGAGGTTTCATTTATTGATTGTTGGTCTTAGAGCCTGAGCTATTGGTGTTCTATTCAGGAAGTTGTCACCTGTGCCAGTGACTTTCTCTTCTATTAGATTTAACGTGCCAGGCTTTATGTTAAGGTTTTTGATCCACTTTGACTTAAGTTTTATACAAGGTGATAAAAATGGGTCTATTTTCATTCGTTTGCATGTAGACATCCAGTTAGACCAGCACCATTTGTTGAAGATGCTTTCCTTTTAAGTTTCTTAATCTACATGGAATTTATTTTCTCCATAATTTTAAATAACTTGATAATCCATTACTTTTTTTTTATTTTATTTATTATTTTTTTAAATAATTTATTTTTTATTTCTTCAAGTTACATCTCAATCACAATCCCCTCCCTACTCCCCCCTCCAGTCCCACCCTTCCACCCTCCTCCCCCTCAGCCCCACCACCCTCTTCCCTTCTTTTTTTTTTTTTTTTAGTTTAAGGTATTTATTTTTCCCCCCAACAGCTCTCCCTTTCAGTCCAAATAATGGTTCTTTTTCTTATAACTATAAATACAATACAAAACAACATAAATAAATAGGCCACGATTATAAGAGTTATATGGCTTAGCATACATTCCCAATGTCCAGTCCTTTTAAGAGCTGAATAAAAACCTATTGAGATGAATTCATTTGTTTATATAAAGGACATCTTGGCTGCTCTCAATAACTATCAATGATGTATAATGATGTTAAAAATATGTTCATGATGGAGTATTAAGATTCCTTTTGTGTTAGAAAAGACATGATTAATAAATCATGTGGTAGAAATGTATTCTCTGTGTACGAATCCTAAATTAGTTTCAGAAGAGATTGCTCAGTTGCTAAGAATAGACACTATTCCTGCAGTAAGTCCTTATTTGATTCCTAGTATCCACATTGGTAAACTAACACCTGTCAATAACTCCAATTCCAGAAGGTCCAATGAACTCTCCTAGCCTCCAAGGGAACGGTGATGCCCATAGCACACATAAACTCATATGGTCCCACGCAAGTAGATGTAAATAACAATAAATTGCTTATCTTTCACCTGAAGTAACTGTCCCACTTTGCATTCCTACCAGCAATGAGTATGTTTCTTTCCTTGTACATTCTCATCAATATCTTCTCTTTCCTCTGCACTTAATTCTCACCTCAGAAAATCACTATTCACTCCATATTTTGTCTATTTTTTCAGATAAAATCTTCTAGATTAGTTTGACAGGGATACATGAGCAAAAATATATCCAACAATATCAGATCAACAAAGCAATTTCCTCAGAACCTCACTTTGTTAAGCACTGAGATTATTCAGCTTACTTACAGAAACATGAATGAGAGGTTATTTACAGGACTTTATGACACAATTTACTTACTTCTGAACTGGCTTTTCTCACTATAACCTTAGGCTTCAGATTTATATGTTTTACTGAAGTTATTCACTATCATCATGGATATCATATCTGGATTTGGCTAGTACATCCTTTCTCATGATTATTTTTCCCTTTTTATTGTCATTTTTGACAATGAACATATAAATATTTTCATATGTAAATATAAAATAGTTTCATTAATTTATCCTTGTATTTTTTTATATTGTTGAGAGAAAATATACGAAAGCTCTGTGACAAACATTTTGTTCACCGTTGTCTAAGCCTTTGTACAATAGAAAATACTGCAGATATCAAAGGTATGCTTTACAACATGGCTTTTGGCTAGCATGATCCACTTTAAAAAAGCAACAGATATGATGACTTTTTAGAATGTATTTTAGTAGAACAGAAACCTTTTTAAGTCTACAACATTCCTTTTTTCCTCCTTTGTTTCTATTTGGAACTTTGAGGTAATGCTTAGCATCACAGCCATCCTGAAATGATAAAAGGATATGTATAGGAACAAGGAACTTAGAATCTTTGGGATTTCCTTCATTTCCTTTATCAGCTAAAAGTAACCATG
Source organism: Lophiomys imhausi (assembly GCA_907164525.1). NCBI lineage: Eukaryota > Metazoa > Chordata > Mammalia > Rodentia > Muridae > Lophiomys > Lophiomys imhausi. The sequence continues at coordinate 11,640,546 of CAJQZJ010004752.1, forward strand.
AATCCTTGTGCACACCCTTAATCCCATCATTTGAGAAGAATACTCCCTTAATCCCAACACACTAGAGATAGAAACAGGCAGATCTCAGAGCTCAAGGTCAGACTGACATGAAACAAGCTCTAAATAGAGAAAAACTTCTATCCAGGGGTGGTGGAGCACATCTTTAATCCCATCATTTGAGAACCACGTGTCTTTGATCCCAGTACTTAGATTGCAGAGAAAGGCACATAGGATTTGGAAGGATTTAAGTTTAAAAGCTACTTACAAAAAGCATGCTGAAATTCAAACAAATTGTCTTTGAGATCTAAAAATATATACACTAAAGGTTTGTTTAGCTCCAAAATAATTTCTTCTTTAATCCTATTTGAAAGGTCATACTTTATATATTGTCAAAAAAACAAATTTGCTCCAGGAAAAATATTACCTGACCCCCCCCCCCCCCCCAAAAAAAAAGGTACTGTCCCAGAGTTAGGAATAGGGAAGGGCTCTGTTCTTATCTTTCCAGGAGATTTAAAGCATCCATCCAAGGAATCCAGGGACAACTGGACAATGGAAACCTCAGAAGAAAATGGATCAGACACCAAATAAGACAAGTAGCCCAGACGATCCAGACTTGCAGACTTTTTCAATAGCTGTTTCCTCAAAAGTCTATAACCACAACAACTCAAAATCACTAAGATTGTTCAGCTCCACAGACTGCCCCAGCCAGAATTCCACTAAAGCCCTGAAGTTCAGCTTCTGTCTATGAAATTCTTAGGACATTTAAATAGCTGAGCACAAAAGGACTGAACATCAAATGATTCTATTAACATTTTACCCATTTTTCCATTCTTATTTGGGTCCCAAACAGGTTTACTACATCCCAAATCAGCAGGAAGTCATTTTAAGAGAGTGACGTCCCATCCCCAGAAGGTGGGGAAGATGCTCCCCTCCCTTGGTCATTTGATGGATAATAGAAAATCTTGTTGTTTAGGGGAAGAGACTACAAGCTGTTAAATGGTCTTGTTAAATGGGTTTTGAAGGTTAGACCCAGGGACTTCCCTCTTTTTCTTTTCTGTATCCTTCTTTTTCTCTTATGTAGGAGTGAACAGACTTGAGAGTAAATGGGACATAGACATAATATAGGAAAGATCAAGAAAAAAGGACAGATTATTGAATATGACCTTATATCTTTGTATATTGATACAAAATTAAGATTATATTTGGTCACAATGGTATTGACCCTTGTATATTGATGCAAAATTAAAATTGCATTGGGCTAAATCGGAATTGATCTTTGTATATTGATACAAAATTAAGATTATTTGTGGGCACAGTGGTATTGATCTTTGTACATTGATACAAAATTAATGGTAACGCTTTTTAAAAGTATTGAACCAAGTAATGCTTAAAAAAGCAATGTGAAGTTTTGGCCTTTTGATAACAACTGTCATAAACTGTTTAGGATAATTAAGAAATGTAAACTAATAGTCATGCAAGCTGGTCATTTTGTTAGGTACTATGACAGTCTATCAAAGTTATTTTTAAAGTTAATCAGAAATCAAGTTGCTAAGAGACAAACAACATTTTCTTATCTAAATATAAGAGGTACATAGGGTGTCTTCAAACACCTCAAGAGATCTGCAGAATATGGCATTAAAGATGTTTTCTTAAATTAAGATTTTTTTGATATCGAGACATGTCAGCTCCTGACAGCACCCCCTATTCTACTCCAAGTAGAAGATGAGCATCGAAGAATCTCCAGTGGGAGATGGTTGAATTAGTGGCAAGCCTATCTCTTGTTAAGAAAAAGCCCTTGCTTCAACTGTAGACAGAATGCTCTCCAAAAAGGACAAAACTTGGAAGCAGGTAAGTCGACAGCCTAGCTCTGCCAAGACAGGGCAGGCAAGTCCTTCACAATTCCTTCTCTACAATCAATGTCTGTCAGAGAAATTGGGCCAAACAGATGAAGCTTGATGCTGTAATGTATGGAGAGAAAATGGGAACTGTCCAGGCAGCCACTGGTATGTCATTTCTCCGTTTTGGAAGCTGCGGGCCCTGCACTTCCTATATAATGAAATATATTTATCCCTCTCAGGTCTCTGAAGTGGTTGAAGAATAGGTAGCTAGAGTCTCATAATTAAATTATGAGTTATTTAGGAATCAAGAGGGTGTTCTGGATCTAAGAAGATGTTTTGAAAATTGTGATGCAAGTTAGTATGAAAGCTGAGTTAGATATAGAACTTTAAACTCATGGAGATGGTTAGATAGTAGAATGTTAAAGTCAGGTGCCAAATACATATGGACTGGACATTGGGAATGTATGCTAAGCCATATAACTCTCATAATTGTGGCCTATTTACTTCTTTTGTTTTGTATTGTATTTATTGTTATAAGATAAAGAACCATTTGTTGGACTGAAAGGGGGAGCTTTTGGGGGGGAAAAGATATACCTTAAACTTAAAAAAAAGGGAAGAGGAAGGGGGTTGAGGGGGAAGAGGGTGGGACTGGAGTAGAGGGAATTGTAATTGAGATGTAACCTGAAGAAATAAAAAATAAATTATAATAAAAACAAACAAACAAAAAAGTATGAATCAATAGCCATGAATATAACCAATGTGTTTCTTCTTCATCTACTAAGTGCCAGCCCAAATTAATCTACACACCCCCTTCTCTATCCACTGAATAATTAGTGTCTTTCTGCTTCCAGTGTCTTGGGTTGACCATTGATTGGAATTTTTGCCTCTCTTACTATAAGGTGGCTTTATCTTTAAAAATTTAAACTAAAACTTGAGTTAAAAAATTTAATCTTCAATATTCTGTCCTTTTTTCTTGATCTTTCCTATTCTCTGTCTATGTTCATTTTTCTCAAGGCTGTTCACTCCTACATAAGAGAAAAAGAAGGATACAGAAAAGAAAAAGAGAGAAGTCCCTGGGTCTAACCTCCAAAACCCACTTAACAAGACCATTTAATAGCTTGTAATCTTTTCCCCTAAATAACAAAATTTTCTATTATCTATCAAATAACCAAAGTGGGGGGGGGAAACACCTCCCCACCTTCTGGGGATGGGACGTTGTTCTCTTAAAATGACTTACTGCTGATTTGGGATGTAGCAAACCTGTTTGGGGCCCAAATAAGAAGGGAAAAATGGTTAAAAATGTTAATAGAATCATTTGATGTTCAGTCCTTTTGTGCTCAGCTATTTAGATGTCCTAAGAAGTTCATACACAGAAGCTGATCTTCAGAGCTTTACTGAAGATCTGGCTGGAGTAGTCTGTGGAGCTGAACGATCTTAGCGATTTTGAGTTGTTGTGGTTGTAGACTTTTGAGGAAACTGCTATTGAGGAAGTCTGCAAGGCTGGATCATCTGGGCTACTCGTCTTCTTTGATGTCTGATCTGTTTTCTGCTGAGGTTTCCTTTGTCCAGTTGTCCCTGGATTCCTTGAATGGATGCTTTAAATCTCCTGGAAAGATAAGAACAGAGCCCTGCCCTAATCCTAACTCTGGGACAATTACCTTTTTTTTTTTGAGGGGGGGTCAGGTAATATTTTTCCTGGAGCAAATTTGGTTTTTTTGACAATATATAAAGTATTACCTTTCAATCCGGATTAAAGAAGAAATTATTTTGGTATTTTGGACCTAAACAAACCTTTAGTGTATATATTTTGAGATCTCAAAGGACAATTTGTTTGAATTGCAACCTGCCTTTTGTAAGTAGCTTTTAAACTTAAATCCTTCCAAATCCTATGTGCCTGTCTCTGCATTCTAAGTTTTGGGATCAAAGACATGTGGTTCCCAACTGATGGGAATAAAGATGTGCTCCTCCACCACTGGATATGGCCTTATACCTTTGTATACTGATACAAAATTAATATTATATTTGGCTAAATTGGTATTTATCATTGTATTTTAATGCAAAATTAAGATTGTATAGGGCTACATTGGTATTGATCTTTGTATATTGATACAAAGTTAAGATTATATTTGGCCACTATGGTATTGACCCTTGCATATTGATGTAAAATTAAGATTGTATTGGGCTACATCGGTATTGATCTTCGTATATTGATACAAAATTAAGGGTAATGCTTCTTAAAGGTATTGTTCCTAGTAATGCTTAAAAATGAAATGTCAAGTTTTGGCCTCTTGCTACCAACCGTCATAAACTGTTTAGGATAATTAAGAAATGGAAACTAATAGTCATGAAAACATGTCATTTTGTTAGTTACTATGACAGTCTATCACAGTTATTTTCTAAGCTACTCAGAAATCAAGTTGCTAAGAGAAAAGCAATATTTGCTTATCTAAATATAAGAGATAGATAGGGAATCTTCAAAAACCTCAAGAGATCTGCAGAATATGGCATTCAAAGATGTTTTCTTAACTTAAGATTTTTTGATATCGAGACATGTCAGCTTCTGACAGCACCCCCTTTTCTACTCCAAGTAGAAGATGAGCATCAAAGAATCTCCAGTGGGATATGATTGAATTGGTGGTAAGCCTTTCTCTTGGCAAGAAAAACCCCTTGCTTCAACTGTAGACAGAATGCTCTCCAAAAAGGACAAAACTTGGAAGCAGGTAAGTCGACGGCCTAGCTCTGCCAAGACAGGGTAGGTACGTCCTTCATAATTTCTGCTCTACAATCAATGTCTGTCAGACAAATGAGGCCAAATGGCTGAAGCTTGATGCTGTAATGTATGGAGAGAAAATGGGAACTTTCCAGGCAGCCACTGGTATGTCATTTCTTAGTTTTGGAAGCTGTAGGCCCTGCACTTCCTATATAATCAGATATATTTATCCCTCTCAGGTCTCTGAGGTGGTTGAAGAATAGATAGCTAGAGTCTCATGGTTAAATTTTGAGTTGTTTAGGGATGAAGATGGTGTTCTGGATCTAAGAAGATATTTTTAAAATTGTGAGGCAAGTTAGTATGAAAGCTGAGTTCGATATAGAACTTTAAACTCATGGAGATGGTTAGATAGTAGAATGTTAAAGTCAGATGCCAAATACATATGGACTGGACATTGGGAATGTATGCTAAGCCATATAACTCTTATAATTGTGGCCTATTTATTTCTGTTGTTTTGTATTGTATTTACAGTTATAAGAAAAAGAACCATTTTTTGAACTGAAAGGGAGAGCTGTTGGGGGGAAAAAGAAATACCTTAAACTAAAAAAAAAGAAGGGAAGAGGATGGGGGGTTGAGGGGGAGGAGGGTGGAAGGGTGGGACTAGAGGGGGGAGTAGGGAGGGGATTGTGATTGAGATGTAACTTGAAGAAATAAAAAATAAATTATTTTTAAAAATTTAATCTTATTAATAATGTCTTCAATACTTAAATTGCTTAGTATTTCTTGACAGGATTAAGCTTCATATCTTTAAAATTCAAATGTAAAGTCTGTTTTTAATTTGTCCCTTTTTGCTATGATGATTCTACAACTCAGATCACATGGAGCTATTTTCTGTTTGTAAGACTTTTTGTTGGTAGTGGTAGCAGTGATGATTCTTGTTTCAAAATACCTATGTGAAAAGGAATGAAGGAATAATGATTACCCTGGTTGTCAGCTAGACTGGATTGAGGGATGCTGAGTGCCTCTTGGAGTGCCTGTAGGGGAAGTTACAGACAGGACTATCACATGAGACAGGTAAGTTAGAAAGAAAGACACATCCAAAATGTGGGTAGCACTATCTGACCAATTGAGAGCCCAGAGGAATAAAAGTTAAAGGAGAGAAAGCCAACATATGGATATCACCTTCATTCTTCATAAGTGTGTCAACAGCTTCTGCCAATGACCATGATGGTAGCCTCAGCTTTTCTATCCTTTCAGTATAGATAACTCAGACTCATCACTCTGCAAGGAACTCAAAGTCACACTAAGGCTACAGCACTGATAATGCCAAACTCTAAACTCTGGTGCAAGAATTCAACTTCTTTAACTGAGTATCAATCAGGTTTATTGCTTTTCCTACCTGAATATAGACATTATTGGATTATACGACCTCCTATCATACAATCCAATATAATAAATAATAGAATAATGTCCCTTTTGTAATATTATCTTTTTTATTATGCCATATTAACTCTGTTCCTTAGGAGAACACTAACTCATACTGCAATCAGCATGGTTGTAAGCTATTAACTTGCAAGGAGCTTTCAATACAAAGACTGGAATAAATAATAGTAAATGTGCCTTTATCAAAGCTATTAACAATCTTAATGTTCCAATACATAAGTTGCTGAATCATTGTAAATAAAAAGAAGGCACCTTCAATAAACAAGTTGTGTCATATTGATTTCTATACATTGAAAGTGCTAAAATATATTCCCAATACTTTTCATTAATTATACACCTAATTAGAACTTTAAAAAAATATCATTGAAGAAATATTTCATTTTCTGAAAACATTGATGCTAGAAACAAATTAAACAGGAAAGCTATTGTGTGAGCCTGGTTATGTTTGCACTAGACATCTCATCCCAGGGGTGTTTTGAACACCAAGCAGTTTCATTCCTGTCATGCTAGAGTTACTTCTCACTGTAGTTGAGATACCTGACAAGCATCATCTCCATGCTAGAATACACAGACTCCCCAGACACTTAGCCTTTCAATGTTCTTAATCCATCTTGTTGCATTGCAAAGGAGTTTCAATAAATCAGAAGAGGTGGAGTGGGGAGGTGGTACAGCAGGGTTTGTTCCCTCCAAAGAGAATGAAAACACACAGGATTGCATTATTGAAAATGGAGAGGATTAATGATTATGTCCCCATCCTTACTTAATTATTTTTGCTTGAACATGTCTTTTATTCTAAATTGAAATGAGTTTGGGAATCCTATCTCACAGTTTAAGTTGAACTGTAACTCAACACAGATGAACCAGCTTTTCATGTGTGGTTTATTGCACAGATATATTTGGAGAAACAGGTGAGATGGTTTTATTAGCTCATACAATGGGTGCTTTTTCCTTTTATTCAATTTATGAAGTGATAAAATCTTGAAAAATGGGGTCCTGAGAGATGGCTCAGTCCTAAAGATTTTTTAGGGCTCTTGCAGAGGATCTGTAGGTGGTATATAAGCACCTATGTCTGACAGCTTACCACCACCTGTAACTCCAGCTCCATGAGATCCACTGTCTTCTGTCTCCTATCATCACCTGCACATGTATGGCAGACACTCATTAGTCACACACACGCACGTGAATGAAAATAAAAATAAAACCTTTGAAGAAAATCAATTGAATGATATCTAAAAAGCATTTCTGTCATCTTTCTGCTACATGTCACATTCAGTGACCTAACTTAGCTCAGTGGCACCTTTTAAACTGAGAGAAGCGTCTCAAACTCAGTCTTCTTACAAATTTGATACCTTTAATCAGTTTTTCATAAATAACTATCTTTCTAAAATTCACCTTGCTACTGTCACCTTTGTTGAATCACAATAGCTTAATGCTTCTCGTTTATCTGAATTTTTAAAATCTGTCCTTCCAATTTCTACAGTACTGCTAAACAGCTTTCATTTTTTTTGGAAATAATTAGCATATTTCTTCCACACATTAACCTGTATGCATCATAAACTCTGCTTGGACAAGGTGACCTTTGTTCACCTAGCATCTCTCCACTTATTTCATGAAACCTCACTGCAAATATCTGAATACACACATTATTACTTTATATTACATTATAACCTCTGAGACCTGAACATGATTAAGAAGTTACCTGTTTTTTTTTTCTTTTTAATAATTATGAATAAACAACAAACTGCATATCTATTAGACTAATGAGATTCCTCATTGAAAGACCTGATTTCCTATGAATCTAGAGTTATTTCTATTTCATTTAACACCACTACCATCCTGCATAGTAGATGCTCCATAAATATTTATGAGTATGATAATATTAATAAATTCAACTGACACACACAGCAATGCCAGAAAACAAAAAACTAAAATAACATGCAATACCATATATGCATTGTCAATGTGTTCTGTGGCACAACCCATCTGACAATGTAGAATGACTACTGTGCAAGAAGCCTTTCACTTCTAAAACCATCTAAAATTAGGTTTTTAGTAAAATGAGGAAGAGTGGAATCACAACAACAACAGAAAATAAGTTACTAAACATTAAACACAAAAACAAACAAACAATATTTTGTCATTTCTTATAAGGAATTTATAAAATGCATTTAAATATTATGATTATGCTATAAAGGAGACATTTTCATTCTAATTAAAGTGCTTTATATTCCTTTTGAAATGCTGAATTATTCCCTAGACTCTTTCTAAATTTTATTTTACATAATTAAGAATAGATATACCTATTTTTCACTGTTTGTAAGTTTTATGCATTTATACAATATATTTTGATCATATTCACCCTTCCCATTGCCATCTCTTGTCCCATACTACACTTGAGGACACTTCCTTTTCCTATTTAGGCTCCTTTACACTGTCATGTGTTTCCCACTTCCTTTGGGTTTTCTTCAGATAACCTCATCTGCTGTGTGTTTCTGGTTGCAACAGACAGAAGACAATATTTCATAACCCTACCTCTGACTCATAGCAATGTTCCTATGCTTTCTTCTGTAATGTGCCCTTGACCTTTCAAGGATGTTATAAACATCATACAAGTTTTTACAATCCTTGTATTGTGAACTAGGAGTCCCTGACTACAAAAAAATATGCAGTCCAACTTTGCAACTTAAGACACACGCATCATTATTGAACGCCATTAATTACTTGAGTGAATAATTTTATCCCAGCCATGGATTTTTCTGTGAAAAGTAAACATTCTGACAGTAAATATCAGCTTATTTTAAAGACATATGTGGTTTTAAGTTAATAATCATACTTAAAGATTATATTGAAATTACCAAAATAGGAGCAAAATTATAGGCACGGTTAGAGAATTAAACTAAGGCCAATATAATTTGACTAAAGTCCTAGAGAAAACAATTATTAGCAGTTGTATTTTATGTACATATATTTAATAAATCACTTTCTTATTTACAGAGCAGAAAGAACATCACCTGTAAGCCCATGAACATGAAATAACTTAAGAGACAACCAGCAAAACAAAGTTAATATAGTCAAGATTTTTGTGGGAGTTTCTACAAGAGTATCTCTCTTGATGCTTTGAAGGTACATTATCTAACAAGGAAATAGCCACAAAGGAGTCCAAAGGCAGAATAGGCCAACTTAATCACTGTCCAAACAGAAAAAGAGACAGCACATCCTTCAATTCATACATCCCCACATATCCATTCAGTCTTCAGATATCTCCGATGATACTGTGGCAGGGAGAATGTTATCAAAATAACTTAAGCCTATACTAATCTATGCAGTGAGGCTAACTTCCACTTGTTGTTGTAACACTCAAAATCGATTATTATTTGATTATACCAATTTATCTTTGAAAAACAAGGTGATTTCCATTCCATCAACAGTGATGATCATTTTGCTTCAATTTCTCCTCTTTCCTTCCTTCTGAAATCACATGGAATGAAGTATATATATGTTTTTCACTTTAAAATAAAAGACATATATAATTGATAAGACACTATAAGTATTTACCTGTTTATACTATTGAAATTAAATCAGCAAAAGATATTAAAATTTACATGCTAGACAATAAAAAGAACAAATGGTGAAAAACATCAAATAAGTATATTGTTTGGTGTTAGCACATTTAAATGGCCATATTCCTTAAACAACAAAATGTATATGCCCCATAATTGGAATACAATTAGGTGATAGAAATAATTATTCATTCCATCTTATTAAACAGCATTACTTTAATATATATTGAAGGTATATTTGAATATAGATACGTAATCTCAAATACCATTATCATGATTGTGTATAATGAAGTTCATTTATAGGTCTCCATTATTTAATATTAGTTTTCAAAACCATACTGTCATGTTTCTATTATTGATAATAATATTATTTTTATATATGCCAGAAATTTTATTTTTCTGTTTAAAATGTTCATGAAGAAGAAGAGAAAACAAAAATTTGGCAATGAAACTGAAAAAAAAAAGAATTTCTCTCTAATTTATCACATGCTAAAATTATGCCATCTATACTTTATGTGTTAAAACGTATTAATATTCAGTAAACCTAAAGAGTCATAGTCATGCTTTCTCATATTTGAAAACGGAGATTTATAACAAAGACAATACCCCAGGGACTTGGTGCAGATTCACATTTTGCTTTTGACCAAAATGAATGAACATGAGCTTTCCTGAAAAATAGTAAACAATTAATCCTAAATCAATTGTAGCAAGATTCACTTCAGGGAACAACACAGGAATATATTAAGAAAATATCATTATCATAAATGGTTTTTGATAGCCATTACTCTATGTTTTGCCAGCACAACTTTTTGAAAGAATATTTTACTGAACATTGGTGGAGAAAACACTAAAAATTCTAATAGTAATAAATGTTTAAAATGCATTTCAGGTCTGTTATGACTAATTTGTAATCAAGTAAGTATATTTCTAGGAAATGGAATTCAAATAAATTATTTTACTGTTTTTTAATATTTATATATGCCCTTCAATTTAATTTCATAAAATGTTCAGCCTTATTTCTAAGACTCAGGTAAAATTCAATGCCTGATTTTCCAAAGATACTGAGTATTCTTGCTTAATATCTCTTTTGGTCTCTGTAGAATCTTAGTGCTGTCACATTATAAAAGATAATTTGAAAAGATTCATAAAGTATTTATAAAAAGAAGAATCATAAAGTCTGAAGATACCACAGTTATTTTTGCAGATCCTGGTAGCATGTATAAATCAAAGGAATGGTATCAATGATTTCATAATTCAATAAGTAACTTGTACTCTTATAAACAAATATCTATGTAGAACTCAAATCCATCACTATGCACTAGGAGTACAAAATTATAAAGAACATCCTTAGCAGAAAGGATTAAGAAGCATCACAGAGGATCTGGAAATGAATGGAGTGTATTACAAAAGGCCATGATTTTGCAAACTTTTGTTGGATCAGAATGGTCTATGAAAAGAAAAACAAGCAAATGGAGTAAGAAAAGTCTTTAAATTGGGAAAGATATTACAAGCTGGTATTAAGATCACTAGTTCTTATTCACATAATGTGTTTAAATATAAAAAGTCTTCTCTAGAAAGACATAAAATTATAAAAATAGATTTTATGGGTAGACTGAAGATGCAAAAATAGAATGTGAAGATCAGAGGAGAGATGGGCTTGAAGAAGTGAATGTTCAAAGGCACAGCTTGACTTTAGAGGCATTTGAGTGGTGATACAGAAACAATGCAGTCAAAACTTCCTAAAATATATGAAAGTGATCCTGATGTACAAAAAATGAGGCCTAACTGACCATGTATTGTCACCAACCATATCTTCCAGTATGGGACAACATCCAATTGTGATGCTGCCCAAAGGTGTCCCAGGAAAATCCCCCAAACAAGCAAGACTGTTGATGAGACAATAGGTTGCTCTCTGAAAATCTACAGCAAGGTCCCATTGTTGAAGACTACACCTATACAATTCACTGAACCTAGAGTTGTCAAGATGATGACTACACCTTCATCTCCATGTTCTAGTGTCTTTGGTATGAGAAGATATCCTGCAGGTTGCTAAAAGATAGAGACCAGAACCAATACCAAGAACCAGATAGAGAATTAATCTAGAGACATAGGGGAAAACAAATATTACTGGTCTAAAAACAAAACAATGAAACAAGTAGTGACAAAATGACTCCTAATGATATTCTGCTGTACCATAAAGCAGTGACTTATTTGACCATCATCAGAGATGCTTTCTCCTGCAGCATATGTGAACAAATACAGAGACCTACAGCAAGACATTATGCAGAGTGAAACTTTGGAACACTCAGATTTTATCTCCCTCAAATCCATCCCCTCAGAGCTAGAGAAACCTGTGGAAGAAAAGGCAGAAAAACAATAAGGGACAGAAGGAATAGAGGATACCAGGAGAACAAGACCTTGTAACTCAAAAGCAAAGCTTATAAGAACTCAGAGAGACCAATGCAGCAAGCACAATTCCTCTATGTACAGATTATAACTATCAATTTAGTATTTTATGGGACTTCTGGGTATGTGAACAAATGGGTCTCTAATTTTGTGCCTTCTCTTAGGAATCTTTTCCTTCTGTTGGTTTTCTTTATCCAACTTCAATATGATGTTTTTGTTTTATATAATTGTATTTTATTTTGTTATGTTTTGTCAATATCTCTTTGAAACCTGTTCTTTTCTAATGAGACACAGAATGGGAATACAGTCCCAAAGGAGGGGTAGTATGGAAGAACTGGGAATAATAGAAGGAGGGGAAACTGTAATAAGGATATATTATTTGATAAAAGAACCTATTTTCAATAAAAGAGGGAAAAGAGTTGACAGTGCATATAATCTTGAGCATACAGAACTCCAGAAATTTGTAACTATCAATTTCATTCAAGTAGAAAGCAATATCTAAAATTTTTAAAAATAATTACCAGTTCTTACAGACAGTAAAAAGTATTCTGTCTCATATTTGAAAGCAAATATGAGACACTAAGAATGGAAATATAACATGTACACATGGAGGGTGGGAGGATGGGACCTGGTGGAAGAAAGAGGGGGCTATGATCAAGATGTAAAGTGAATAAATAAATAAACTTGCATGTATAAATATAAATAAAATTCTAGTAAGTTTGTACAGAAGCTGTGCAGAAAGAAATGAGAGATAGTATGGAGAAGTTGCTAGGTTCAAGGGTATAAACTATGTTAAACTAAATCAAGACAATGGGAACCAGGGAAGAAATATAGATAATTCAAATGAGTAATGATACCGATAGGAAAAGCAACAAATGAAAACTGATTCTAATTTCCACAGTGGTTGTACAAGTTTGCACTCCCACCAGCATTGGAGGAGTGTTACCCTTTCTCCATAACCTCAACAACATGTGTTTTTGATCTTAGCCATTCTGACAGGTGTGACAGGGAATCTCAGAGTTGTCTTGCGTTGCATTTCTCTGATGACTAAGGATGTTGAGCATTTCTTCATGTGTCTCACGGCCATTAGAAATTCATTTTTTGTGAATTATTGGCTTAGCTCTGTACCCATTTTTTATTGGATTATTTGGTTTCTGTTTAATTTCTTGAACTCTTTATAAATTTTGTATATTATCCCTCTGTTGGATGTGGGGTTGTTAAAGATCTTTGCCCAATCTGTAGGTTGCCATTTTGTTCTAATGACAGTGTCCTTTGCCTTACAGAAGCTTTTCAGTTTCATAAGGTCCGATTCATTGATTGTAGGTCTTAGAGCCTGAGCTATTGGTGTTCTGTTCAGGAAGTTATCTCCTGTCCCAATGAGTTCGATGTTTTTCCATACTTTCTCTTCTATTAGATTTAGTATATCAGACTTTATGTTAACATCTTTGATCCACTTGGACATAAGTTTTGTGCAAGGTGATAAATGTGGATCTATTTGCATTCTTTTACGTGTTGACATCCAGTTAGACCAGCACCATTTGTTGAAGATGTTTTCCTTTTTCCATTGTACCTTTTTGGCTTCTTTGTCAAAAATTAAGTCACCATACATGTGTGGGTTTATTTCTTGGTCTTCAATTCGATTCCATTGATCAACTGATCTGTTTCTATACCAGTACCATTCTGTTTTTATTACTATTGCTCTGTAGTATAGCTTGAAATCCTGGATGGTGATACCTCCAGATATTTCTTTTTTATTGTACAGGATTGATTTAGCTATTCTGGATTTTTTTCTTATTCCATATGACGTTGGGAATTGTTTTTTTTTTTTTTTTCAATTCTCAATTCAATGTAAAGAATTGTGTTGGTATTTTGATAGGAATTGCATTGAATCTGTATATTGCATTTTTTAGGATGGTCCTTTTTTTTTTTTTTTTTGATCCTACCTATCCATGAGCATAGGAGATCTTTCCATCTTCTCATGTCCTCTTCAATTTCTTTCTTCAAGGACTTGAAGTTCTTGTCATACAGGTCTTTAACTGCTTAATTAGAGTTACCCCTAGGTATTTTATATTGTTTGTGGCTATTGTGAAGGGTGCTGTTTCCCTAATTTCTTTCTCAGCCCATTTTAACAGTACTGTTAACTATCTCCATATATATCTGACATACTAAACAAAGATGTAGGACAAATTCATTAAAGCTACTCTAAAAATTATTATCTGATGCATTATAATTTCTCATCTTTTTATAGTTTACTAAGTTATAGCATGACCACAGGTATGATACAGTACAGAACACTTGCCAGTATGTGGGAGTCTGTGTTTAATCCTAAAATTATGTGACAAATAAACACAACATTACATATTAATTAGAAATCCCATAAAGTGGTGCCTGAAACACCATCTCAGTGGTTAAAAAGTACTTTACTGCTCTTCTAAAAGACTCAAGTTCACCAGGCATGGTGGTGCATGTCTTTATTCCCAGCACTCGGGAGGCAGAGGCAGGCAGATCTCTGTGAGTTCAAGGCCAGCTTTGTCCACAGAGTAAGTCCAGGAAAGTCAAGTATACACAGAGAAACCCTGTAGAAAAAAATAATTAAATTATGTTGGGTGCCATTTGTAGAAATAATTAATTAAATTGTTTACCAGTATTTAGGTCATTGTTAATTGGTTTGGCACCATTAATTTTTAAGAAGACATTACAAATGAATGCACAGACACCATGTGGATTTTACCAAGCCTAGGCCTGAGTTGAGTAATCTTGGCCTATGTAAGCTAGCTCTTAATTCTACTACCCAAATATGACCCCATATATACATACGTACTCCTGGACTGCCATTCTCCACAATATGCTGGTGTTCCTGGCCATGTAGAATGAGGTTCTTTTTTCTAAGCCATGGTGATTGTCGTCCTCCTTCCTGCTCCTGGCTGGAATGAACTAATTCTCTGTCTAAAGTGCAGGCTTCCTGTTCTAATCTCAGGAAGTCCCACCTTTCTCTATCTTTGCCCAATCTCAGGCCTTGGTATTTTATTTAATCAATCGGAGTCAATGTAAGTAACAGACAGAAAGCAGGGCCGATTAATTAACATTTAGAACGCTTAACACTATCCCACCAAAACCCTGTCTCTAAAAACTTAAAAAAAAAAAAGAGTCAAGTTCAATCCCTATCCCTAGCAGCCACAGGAAGGAAAGAAAAGAGAAGAGAAGAAAAGAAAAATCCAGAGGTAGACTTTGGGTACAATATCGTGAAAAGCCCCACTGACCCATCCCCAGAGAAACTGGTGAAATCTTTTTTTGTTTTTCAGGCTCTTTGAAAATTAGCATGGAAAACTGTGGTCTTTTCTATGTCATTTTCACAAATGTTTTATTTGTTTGCTAGTTCTAATCCCTATATCCCTTCATTATTCCTCTGCCAATCTTCATCTGGTGTCTCTCTTTGTACCCACCATTGTGCAATCATATAACATGTATCCCTTAAATCTCTTCCACTTCCTTAAGATCTCTTCCCCATAGAGTTCCTATACTCATTATTTGTTTTAGTTTAGTGATCTCAACCTCACACATAAACATATAAACATATTTATAAAGATTTAAAATTAGGATGCATATATGAGAAGACTTGAAGTCTTTCTGTGTCTGTTTTACTTTGCTGAGTGTAATCTTTTCCAGTTTCATCATTTTATCTTAAAAATATAATTATTTCATTTTTCCTCATAGAGGAATAAAATTTTGTTTTTAGTATCTACCACATTTTTATTATTTATTCCTCTATTGGTAAAATCTAGGTTGTTTCGATTTGCTGATTATTATGAATAAGGCAGTAAAGGTCATCAATTTGTAAATATCTTTATGATAGAACTTAAAAAGTCCTTTCATTATATGCTCAGGAGTAGTAAAGCTGGATCATATAGTATTTCTATTTTTAAGTTTTTTATGAAAACTGCCTGTTGAGATCCAGTGTACCTTCACCAGGTAATACTCCCTCCTGCTGTGTATAAGTTTCCTTCATTTATGAGATCTTTACTAGCATTAATGTCTTGACTTTGGTCATTCTGACTCAGATGATATGGAATCTCAAAGAAGTTTTCACTTACATTTCACCGAAGATTAATGATACTGAACAATTTTAAAACAATTATTGGCCACATGTGTTTCTTGTTCTGAATACTGTCTATTTGGGTTCTTGTTCTATTTATTGATTTAAAAGATAACTTTCATTTTGAATAAAGTCTGAAGTGATTAAACTGCTAGAAAGAAACATTTCAGATATAAATATGGGTAAGACAACTCTCTTGTTAGGACATATTAAAGAGAGATTGATTGTAAAAAGTTACCAGGAAGATATGTATCTAAAGTACATACTCAGTTCCTGAAGTACATTGATGGGTTCACAATATATACAAACTCGAATGTTATTAAAAATATGTTCTTTTTAAATATGTACAATTTATTTTTATGCATGATAAAGAAAACTATTTAAAATCAAATGACTACAAACTGTGTTCATACACACACAAATAAGGGGAGAGAGAGAGAGAGAGAATACTTGCTAGCAAACAAATCTGTTGCTTCTAGGGAACATTGATCATTGAAAAATAGATTTATTTTATGTCTTAGTTTGCAGACCAAATTGTGGATAGAGCTGTGACCTTTGAAATCTTCAGTTACCTCTAAGAACTAAATCTTAACCTCCAAGTTTCTTTATAAGGCCTGTCCAAAAGCACATATCAGTTTCTGAGGAAAAGGTCAGCATGCTTTGCGGAGTAATATGGGTTTTCATTATTCTCTATAAACTATGAAATTTTGTAAATGTCAGCATTTGAGAAATGACTGCTTCTCTTCTTTTATTCTGCATATATACCATGGAACATATAATTTTAAACTCACAGCAAATAATTGCCTATTGTTACAGATGTATAGTAAGTTGTGATATATAATAATTATAATATTAAAGATATTTATTTAATTTAATGTAAATAGAAATATGTTTCTAGGCAACTGAATGATATATACTCTCTGTTATCAGAAATATATTACACATTAATTTTTCTCTCAGCTTTCATTTGATTATTGAAGCTTCATGAAAATCACTGAAAAACATATAATTATAATTGCCTATTGTTACAGATGTACAGAAAGTTGTGAAATACAATAATTATAAGATTTAGAATAGAATTTGAAGTCACAAGTTAGTTCAACTGAAGGTTAGACTGGAATGGTAATCTTAGTGTGACTTAAACACTATAAATTATTATATTTCCTACATTTGTTTAATTATATTTATCATGACTCAGTAATCTATGGAGGTGTTCATATTTCAGGTAAATCAAATCCAACTTGGAAGAACTTGAATCTCATTGACGTGATATAATTAAATATTAACTTCATATTTGTGTCTTAGATATGCCATTCAATGGGAAATATTGTTATGAGTTAAGAAGTGTATCTATGATTGTTATCTACTTTATTCTTCTGTACAGTTTTATGTATTTTGAAAGTCTACTATTAGATGCACACACTTTCTTATATTATTTCTACTTTCTTATTATTTTAAGAGATTTCAATTTGCATCTTTAAAAAATTCTTCATAGGTTATGGTAGGTATTCCTTTATGTAAGGTGTACTTAAATAACTTTAATAAAGTTGTCATCTTTTTCTTTGTATTTTGTCATACCTATTAGTACTATTTGATATTTTATATAAGAATAGGCTTTGTAAACATAATCAATATTCTCTGTTATGTAGATAGAACTGTGATTGTAATACTGTCCTCAAGTTTCCTGGGATTTCCCTTGCAACTTTCATATACATCAGGAGTATCCATTATTCTTTTCATATCATGTACTTTGCAGTGCTAGTTAGATAGTCATAGTCTTCAAAGTTCCATGTTGCAGGATACTTGAAAGAAAGAAAGAAGAAAGAGAGAAAGTAAAAAAATAAATAAAAAGCAATCAAGTTTCCAGATATCAGTGTATTTCTCATTACTTCATGTATTCAAAACAAAACATAACTTCAAAATAAATATTGGAAAGACATAATCATTCAACAAGATAAATCATTTAATTCAAATGCTATACTATGGAATCATGAATATAATATAAAATCGGTATCATAAGGATTATAGGGAGCGATAGGCATGATCAGATTTTAGCAGACACATAAGAAATTTGAAAGCATCAGATCTTAGCAGACATAAAAGCAATTTGAAAAACGTGTTCCACAAGCATTTATTGGAGTTCTACTTGGCAGTTGTTATATAGCTTAGAATGTATACTCCCAGAATATGGAAATTATGTAAAGTATAGTTTAGGGAAAACATTCAAATAAGGTAAGATATATGTTCCAAATACATAACATCAATGACAAGTTAAAGGAAGTGATTGACATTCTATTAGAGAGAGACTGAAAACTGATACATGCAAGAATGAGCTGACTCTTGAAGATAAAAGTTAAGATTTTTACAGATGTTAAAACAGGAATGAAAATAATGAATATGGAATACAGTAGTCTGTGGGGGGAAAAAGACATAAAAAAACCAAAAGGGAAAAGTAAGGTGTAATGAAATCTGGAATCTTTGCAGGAAATAATAACATAGTGTAAAGAAGAGCAATCTACACATTTAAAAAACAACAAACACTGGGAGATCCAAGATGGCGGCAGTCATCAGGAATAAATTTTGAACTGGGGTGGAGGGGGAATAGCTACAACATCGCAGAAATATAAACAAGCTGAGCAACATGCTGAGAAGCATGAACCCTAAGGCTCACACCCAGAAAACCCAGGGACTACTTGGAGGTCCCTCGTGGGATCTTCAGACACTCAGGTAAACAGACCTACCCAGGCTGCAGGACACAGCACAGCGCAGAACCCAGGAACCCAGGGGGATCCCAGGCAGTGGGGCACAGTGTGGCCCGGTGCAAAACCCAGGCCGTGGAGAACATCATGGTGGAGGACCCAGGCAGTGGGAAGCAGCGCGGCAGGGAACCCAGGCAGCACAGGCACCAGGGCACAGCACAGAGCGGACCCAGGCAGCAGGGAACCGTAAGGCTTGGAACCCAGGCTGTGGGGTTCTGTGTGGCATGGCACGGACCCATGCTGAGGAGCACACCACAGAAGTTGGCAAGAGCCACTCAAAAACCCTGTGAGTGGACAGGCTCAGGGCCCAAAGCAGAGGTCAGCAGCTTTGGGCACAATCTTGGGGCCCAAAGCAGAGGTCAGTGGTGCAGGACAAAGACTCGGGGTCCAAAGCAGAGGCCAGCAGCATGGGGCAGAGGTTAGGGGTACAGAGCAGAGGACAGTGGCGCAGGACACAAGACCAAGAACCAGAGCAGAAGCCACTGTGAACCCTGCTTTAGAAGTGGACAAAAGCCACTCAAATAAATACTCAAGGAATAACTCCAAACCTCAGACAGGGGTACTCATCAGCCTCCTGAGCACCGACCTTCCACGATGCATTCCATACAGGAGAATGGCAAGTTTACCAAGATTTATCTCCAGCGGAGCGGCTGGCAGGGAGGCACACAAATATCTGGGCTTACCCAGAAAGGTGTTGTAAATAAAGGACCTTCTACTGGAAATGTAATCACTTGGAAGAACATTGCACTCAGACAGGGCAGAGGGCTTCTCTTCCTACACCAGTACAGTCTCCCACAGGTATGATGACTGCAGGGTCTTGGGAGGTAGCACCAACTGTCAGATAGAGGTATCTCCCGGCTACCTGAGCTCCCAATAGTCACACGGTCACCACAAAACCCTATACAGGACTGGCAGTGCCACTGAAATGTCCAGAAGACATCAGGAACAATCAGCTTAGGGCAACCAGATGGGTAAAGGTCAGTGAAAGAACAAAACTGACAAAAAAATCAGGGAAATATGACTCCAACAAAATTCAGCAAGATTCACACAGCAAGCCCTGAACATCCCACCACAACTGAAACACATGAAAATGATGACAAATCTATACTTAAGAAAATTATGGAGTCCTTTCAAGAAGAAATTAAATCACTGAAATAATACAAAGAATCCTCAATTTTACAAATGAAAGCATAGAGAAAACCATTAGAGACCTCCAAGCCAGCACAGCCCAACATGAACAGGAAAGAGACAAGGCAATGAAAGATTGGCAGAGAAAGACAAGCAAATTGGAACAGGAAGCATATAAAACAAATAAAATGGTTCACGATTTGAAATTGGAAGTAGAAGCAATAAAGAAAACACAAAGATAATCCTGTAGGTGGAAAAATCTAGGGATGAGAACAAGAACTACAGACATGAGTATCAAAAATAGGATACAAGAGATGGAAGACAGAATCTCAGGAGTGGAAGATTCGATTGAAGAAATCAGTTCAACAAAGACAATGAGAAATCTAAGAAAATTCTCACCCATAACATCCAAGAAATTATGGACACAATGAAAAGGCAGAACCTAAGAATTATAGGCATAGAGGAAAGAGAGGAATCTGAACAAGAAGGTACAGGAAACATCTTCAACAAAATCATAGAAGAAAACTTCCCAAACCTAAAAAAAGAGATGCCAATAAAATTCCAAGAGGCATACAGAATGCCAAACAGATTAGATCAGATAAGAAACACCTCTTACCACATAATAATTGAAACACCAATGTACAGAACAAAGAATATTAAAAGCTGTAAGAGAAAAAGGTCAAGTAACATATAATGGCAGACCCATCAGAATTACACCTGGCTTCTCCTCAGAAACTTCAAAAACCAAAAGGGCCTGGGAAGACATCTTAGAAGCCCTGAGAGAACATAGGTGTCCAGCCAGACTGTAATACCCAGCAAAACTCTCCATCAACATAGATGGAGAAAACAAGATATTCCATGACAAAATCAAATTTAAACAGTATCTACCCACAAATCCAGCCCTACAGAAGATTTTAGAAGGAAAATTCCAACCCAGAGAAGATAACTACACCGAAGAAAACAGGAAGCAAAAACTCCACTGCAGCTAAAACAAAACAAACAAACAAAAAAAAACAACAACACAACCACCATCTATACCAAAATAATAGGAAATAACAACCTTTTGTCATTAATATCCATCAACATCAATGGACTCAGCTCCCCAATAAAAAAGACACAGACTTAGAGAATGAATCCATAAACAAGACCCATTATTTTGCTGCATACAAGAAACACATCTCACTAACAAAGATAGAAGATACCTCAGAGTAACGGGCTGCGAAAAGATTTTCCAAAACAATGGACCCAGGAAGCAAGCTGCAGTAGCCACGATGATATCAAATAAAATAGACTTTCAACTGAAATTAATCAAAAAAGATACAGAAGCGCACTACACACTCGTTAAAGGAAATATTCATCAAGATGACATCTCAATATTGAATATCTATACCCCAAATACAAGGGGACCTACATTTATAAAAGAAACTCTTCTAAAGGTTAAACCACACATCAATGTCCACATATTAGTAGTAGGAGACTTCAACACCCCACTTACAACAATGGACAGGTCACAGAGACAGAAACCAGACAGAGAAATAATGAGCTTAACGGAGGTTATGAACCAAATGGACCTAACAGATTTCTACAGAATGTTTCACCCAAACACAAAAGAATACACCTTCTTCTCAACACCACAGGGACCTCTATCCGCAGAAGTCAGGAAATCATCAAACTTAGGGCTGAAATCAACAACTCAGGAACAAAAAGAATGACACACAGAATCAATGAAACCAAGAGTTGATTCTTTGAGAAAATCAACAAAATATACAAACCTTTTGCCAAGTTAACTAAAAGGCAGAGGGAAAAAAACCCAAATCAACAAAATCAGAAATGAAAAGGGAGAAATAACAGACACTGAAGAAAATCCATAGAATCTTTAGGTCCTACTTTAAAAATCTGTACTCCACCAAATTTGAAAACCTAAGCAAAATGGACAATTTTCTTGATATATTCCACCTATCAAAGTTAAATCAGATCAGTTTAACAGATTAAACAGCCCTTTATCCCCTAAGGAAATAAAAACAGTAATTAAAAGTCTCCAAACCAAAAAAAATTCCCAGGGCCAGATGGTTTCAGCACAGAATTTTAGCAGACCTTCAAAGAAGAGCTAATACCAATACTCTTCAAAGTCTTCCACAAAATAGAACCAGAAGGAACAGTGCCAAACTCATTCTATGAGGCCATAGTCACCCCAATTCCTAAACCACACAAAGACCCAACAAAGAAAGAGAACTTCAGACCAATTTCTCTCATGAACATAGATGCAAAAATGCTTAATAAAATGCTAGCAAACTGAATCCAAGAACACATAAAAAATATACACCATGATCATGTAGGCTTCATCCCAGGAATGCAGGGATGGTTCAACATACGAAAATCCATCAACATAATTCACCATATAAACAAGCTGAAAGAAAAAAAAAAACACATGATCATCTCACTAGATGTTTAAAAAGCATTTGACAAAATACAACACCCCTTCATGCTAAAAGTCCTGGAGAGGACAGGCATACAAGTATCATACATAGAAATAATAAAGGCAATTTACAGCAAGCCAGTAGTCAACATTAAATTAAATGGAGAGAAACTTGAAGCATTTCCTCTAAACTCAGCGACAAGACAAGGATGTCCACTTTCACCATATCTCTTCAACATAGTACTTCAAGTTTTTACTAGAGCAATAAAACAGCTAAAGGAGATTGAGGGGATACAAATTGGAAATGAAGAAGTAAGTTATCCCTATTTGCAGGCAATTTGATAGTATAAATAAGCAACCCCCAAAATTCTACCAGAGAACTCTTACAGCTGATAAACACCTTCAGCACGGTGCCTGGAACAAAACTAATTCAAAAAAAAAAAAAAATCAGAAGCCATTCTTTATACAAAAAGTAAATAGGCTGAGAAGAAATTAGGGAAACAACTCCCTTCACAATAGCCACAAACAATATAAAATATCTGGGTTATGTAACTTTAACCAAGCAAGTGAAAGACCTGTATGACAAGAACTTCAAGTCCTTGAAGAAAGAAATTGAAGAGGTAATCAGAAGATGGAAAGATATCCCATGCCCATGGATAGGTAGGATCAACATAAATAAAATGGCCATTCTGCCAAAAGCAATATACAGATTCAATGCAATTCCTATCAAAATACCACCACAATTTTTATAGACCTGGAAAAAGCAATTCTCAACTTCATATGGGATAACAAAAAAACAAGAATTGCTAAATCAATCCTGTATAATAAAAAAAAAATCAACTGGAGGTTGATTTTTCTGTATACTACAGATTTCAAGCTGTACTATACAGAAATAGTTATAAAAACAGCATGGTACTGGTATAGAAACAGAACGGTGGATCACAGGAATCAATTTGAAAACCAAGAAATGAACCCACACAGCTATGGTCATTTAATTTTTGACAAAGAAGCCATTTAATTTTTGAAAAATTGTACAATGGAAAAAGGACAGCATCTTCAGCAAATGGTGCTGGTCCAACTAGATGTCAACATGTAAGAGAATGAAAATAGACCCATACTTATCATCTTGTACAAACTTTAGTCCAAGTGGAACAAAGACCTTAACATAAACCCGGACACACTAAATCTATTATAAGAGAAAGTGAGGAAAACCTTTGAACTTATTGGCACAGGTTACAACCCCCTGAGCAGAACACCAACACCTCAGGCTCTAAGACCAAAAACTACTAAATGGGACCTCATGAAACTGAAAATCTTCTGTACAGCAAAAGTCACTGTCATTTGAACAAAACGGCAACCTACAGATTGGGAAAAAAATCTTCAACAACCCAACCTCTGACAGAGAGCTAATATCCAAATTTTACAAAGAACAAAAGACATTAAATGCCAAGAAAACAAATAATCCAATCAAAAAATGGGTAACAGGGCTAAACAGAGAATTCACAAAGGAGGAATCACTAATGGCTGAGAGACACTTGAAGAATTGCTCAGCATCTTTAATCATCAGAGAAATGCAACCCAAGACGACTCTGAGATTCCATCTCACACCTGTCAGAATGGCTAAGATCAAAAGCTCAAATGACAGCACACGCTGACGGGCTTGTGGAGAAAGGGGAACCCTCCTCCACTGCTGGTGGGTTGCAAGCTTGTACAACCACTATGGAAATCAGTCTGGCGATATCTTAGAAAACTTGGAATAGCTCTACTTGAAGACACAGCCGTACAATATTCCTCACCAAACCACAAGGATGTTTCCTCCTCTATGTTCATAGCAGCCTTAATTGTAATAGCTAGAAACTGTACACAACCCAGATGTCACTCAACCAAGGAATGGACAAAAGCTCTGGTACATCTACACAATGGAATACTACTCAGCCATCAGAAACAACGAAATCATGCAATTTGCAGACAAATGGATGGGACTAAAGAAGCTCATCCTGAGTGAGCTAACCCAGACTCAGAAGGATGCACATGGCATCTATTCACTTATAATCAGATTTTACCCATATAGTACAGGATAACTATAGTACAATCAATGAACCAAAGGGAACAGGAACATAGACTTTGTTTCCTGTAAATGAGACACTTTGCCCTAGTGATGCTGCCTTGTAGGCCCCCAGTGTATGAGGAGGCTCTTGGCCCTCATATGACAGCTGAACTGGGGTGGGGGACTGTTATTTAGGGACATTCCACTCCAGAGAAGCGGGATTGAGGGGATAGCAGGTAAAGGGTGGGAGGGTGGGACTGGGAGGGGTGGGCAGAGGGTACTGTGATGGAGATGTAACCTGAGGTAATAAATAAATATTTTAAAAAAGAAAGAAACAGAAACACAAGGATTATTTTTAACTTGGGGGAAGACAAACTAATGTGAGGTCATCTGGAACATTTTCTTCTTACTTTGCAATTAACTGACGCACTCTGCATATCTATTCCATACACCTGAGCCATATTTGGAAATTGGAGTTTTCATAGCTTTAAAATTCTGTTCAAGTCAAAATAGTTAAATAATATTGAATCTCAAAGCCCATACATTCTATATTTCATCACAGGACTCTCATAAAAAGGTTTTGTATGGGATTTAGTAGTAGTAGAGACTAGTACAAGAGTGTTCATGAAAAATATACAAATACAATTTTAATAATATTTTGAAAAAATGTGTGGATATAAGTGAGTTTATTCAGGAGAATGAACAAGATAGAGTAAACAATGACAGTTTGTCTTGGTAGCTATTTCTCCTGATGCACATAATGGCTTTTTGTGTTTAATCATCATTGGAACTATATGTAGATTCTTTCTATAAGTTATAACTGAATCTTAAAAAAAAAAATCTTTCTTCACTATATGATCAATGGCTTTGTTGTTTTGATATCGTCTTACTTCCCAGGAGATTTTCAAAAGAATTTTCTAAAAGAGAAAGATGATCAATTATGATTTGGAAGGAAAAACTAGGGTCTCCTTAAACCTATGACTATGTCTCACATCTCATGAATATTCATTAAGGTATCTTAAAATTTTACAACACAATGCCCAATGACTGCTACATGTCCTTTGACTCAGCCACTACAATCTCTCTCACTGACATTATTCATGTTGTTTTGCTTTGTCAAAAAACACTCCTTAAACCATACGTTTTTGTTAAATTCTTTCTTTTCACAATATAATAACTAGGAAATGCATCTTAAGTCAGAAACATCTTTGTGATGCCATGAGTTGTATGAGCATGTATAAATAGTTTGTGAACTCCTGGTCTCTGTATGTCTTCAGAGTAAATCTAAATGTATTTGTTTAGATATTACACTGATTATTAAATATTACAGTGAGACACTTTCAAGAATTCAGCATCATCTAAATGGACAACTTTGAGAGAAGCTACTCAGGAAATGAATGACAGAGTGTGTTCCCACTGTCACTGGATCCTTATGTGCTCACCAATAATATTCTTTCATGTACTATTATTTTCATCACTCCAATGTTTCTAGGCAGAGAGCTAATTAGTATTAAATAGTTACCTTGGGTATCAAAAATGTGGGAGTGTGGATATTTCCATATCTATTCCTGGATTAGATGGAATCATAAAGGTTTGTCTGGATGAACATCACCATAAAATATTTAATCCTTTTGATTTTCATTTCATCCATTTGTCAGCATACATTTGGATCTCTAAACACTCTAAGTGGCCAGTCTGTCTTTTCATATATTTTTTTGCAACCCTCCAAGAGGACAACTGTACTCTCTTTCCCAACACTTCCTTTATGCTATCTCTAGCCCATGTTTCAGCTCTTTTACTATCCAGCATCACTGTATCTCTTCCTTTTATCACTTGTAGTAGGACCAGAGACCTATCAAATGTTTGAATAGTTTATCAAATCATCTTGAAAATTGTGGATGCTAGGTGCATCCTGGACTTGAGTAGATTGGTTATCTACCTTCTCTGCATATAGATAGGAAATACTGAGTAGACACATTGTTTATTCATTGCATGCTTAGTCAGACACTCAATGCATTTTCAAGTGGTAACTATCATATATATTAAATGGGAGTCTATGTGGTTTAGTTCCACCAAGGTAACCTCTACATTGAAGGGCACTAAAGACTTTCATAAAAATCAAATGTCAACCTTGGCTACTCACTATGTTTCTTGGTATATTCCATGGGTCATTTAACTTAAGGATGATTGGAATAATTAGTAGGATATAAAGCTAATATGATTTCCAGCTCCAGGATCACATATAAGCCCTGGTCATATCCCTATCGGGCTTAGTACATAGTTAAGGATAACTAAAGTTGAAGTTCTCCTCTGACAAAGATGAGAGTCCTGACAACAGGGTAAGATGCAGAGTACACCATAAGGGATGATTAAACATGACGCTACCCAGGTGGAAAGACATTCCAGGCAAAGGCATATAAAAAGAATCAGACTTTTCTCCTTGCATAATTCCTGTCATCTTTACAAGATGGATGATCAGCCATCCACAATCCTGGGATTCAGCCATTGACTACATCTTGAAAAATGAAACTAAATACAGCTTCCAGTAAATAAGTTTTAATGGAATTGTCTCTCTTACACTGCAGCACAGAATGACTGTAATACCAACTAGGTGGTGAGAAAAATCTCACCTAAGAATGAAAGTTAGTGTTTTAATATCATCTTTCTTTTAAGAAATATGGGCAGAACTTCTACAAAAGTATCTACTGCCTTATGAGCAACCACAATCTGTATAAAAGTTGAAATTTTCATTCAAGTTCTCTTTATTTCTTCAAGCAGAAGACACATTGTTTTACTACTTACATTCATTTCATTGGGTAGAAATGTTAGGAGAAATTAAATTAAGTACAGTCTGATCATGCCATGTAATGAAGACTACTGAATACCTTAAATTATATTAAAAGACAGTTCATCAAGACCAAGTCTCTCTACTCTTTTACTTTTTATTCTGTATTGTTGGAAAGAATGGTCACTCAAAGGCAGATGGAACTAGTGGAATACAAACAGTTGTACAAGGGTTACATCATGGAACTTCAAATTCCAAGAAAGGATATCACATGAGATCACTAATGCTAGGGCATTAGGAATCAGTATTCTGAGTTTTATGGATTACCCTTAACTAGATCTTTGGTAAAAAGAAAATATTAAAAGGGGAGAAAATGTTCTGAATCTAATCTTCTCTGTCCACAGTATATCACTGCTATCGCTTATTTACTTCTTTCTTTGGTATTCCAGGAAAAAAAAAGCCCACTTATTCCTTTTAGTTTTTCAGGAGGACAGGCACCTTTTTATTTTAAACTTTAGTTATTGAGTAAACAGATAAATTATTTTTTTGTGGATTCTTCTCTCCTTTGCCTTTTCTTTCTCATGTAGGTGTAAAGTTATTGTATAATTCAAATACTGATTTCTGCACCCCCCCCCATATCTGGTTCCAGTCCTTGTTCTGAAAAGCTCATGTCTCAATGTTATATAAACACTGCTCCCTGATTGTCCCCTAATATGCCAATAAAGCACTTTGCAGCCAATCTTGGTGCAGGGGAGAGAATAGGACTGGACTTCCTGCCCTCTAGGGGAGGAGGCATTAAGAAGAGGAAGGAAGGGGATTCAAGAGGCAAAGGCAGGAGAATCAGAAGGCGATTCAGAGGAAGGAGGAAAGCCACAATGTTCAGTACCTCTGAGATTTATGCTGGGGTGGAGCCAGATTAGTTTAATGGGTTAAGAATATCTTAGAAAAGTTGTAATGGCTCTACCTCAAGACCCAGCCATACCACTTCTGGGTATACATCCAAATGATTCCTCACCAAACCAAAAGGACGTTTCCTCATCTATGTTCATAGTAGCCTTATTTGTAATAGCTAGAAACTGGAAAAAACCCAGATGTCCCTCAACTGAGGAATTTATAAAAAAAAACTGTGGTACATCTACATATGGAATACTACTCAGTCATCAGAAACAATGAAATCATGCAATTTGCAGCCAAATGGATGAAACTAGAGAAGCTCATCCTGAGTGAGCTAATCCAGACTCAGAAGGATGCACATGGCATCTATTCACCTATAATCAGATTGCAGTCATATAGTACAGGATAACTATACTACAACAAATGCACCAAAAATAACAGGAACATAGACTTTGTTACCTGTCAATGAGACCCTTTGTCCTAGTGATGCTGCCTTGTAGGCCCCCAGTATATGAGGAGGTTCTTGGCCTTCATAAGACTGCTGAACTGGGGCAGGGGACTGATATGTAGGGACACTCCACTCTGGAGGAGTGGGTTGGAAGGAATAGGGGGTAGAGGGTGGGAGGGTGGGAGGGTGGGCCTGGGAGGGTGGAAAGAGGGCAATGGATAGAGAGCTAACCTGAAGTAATAAATAAACATAAAAGAGAAAAAACAATAATAGATAATAACTGCTCAGTTTTTGGTTGTGAAACATGATTAACAAATAATATAGAGTCACAAGTATTTAGATGATAGCCAGACCAAGAGGTAAACAGTGGAACTAACACAATTATATGAAGTTGAACCACATGCTTGTGCATATAGTTCAGCTTTTCAGAACCATGAGGTTGTGGTACTTTAGCCAGAGCTTTTTTATATAATTTATTTTTTATTTCTTCAAGTTACAGCTCAATCACAATCCCTTCACTACTCCCCCCTCCTGTCCCACACTTCCACCCTCCTCCCCCTCAACCCTCCAATCCTCTACCCTTTTTGTTTTTTAGTTTAAGGAAGATCGAATTCCCCCCAACAGCTCCCCCTTTCATTCCAACAAATGGTTCTTCCTCTTATAACAATAAATACAATACAAAACAACAGAAATAAATAGACAAAATTATGACAGTTATATGGTTTAGCACACATTCCCAATGTCCAGTCCATATGTATTTGGCACCTGAGTTTAACATTCTACTATCTAACCATCTCCATGAGTTTAAAGTTCTACATCTAACTCAGCTTTCATACTAACTTGCTTCACAATTTTAAAAACTTCTTCTTAGATCCAGGACACCCTCTTGATTCCTAAACAACTCAGAATTTAACTATGAGACTCTAGCTATCTAGTCTTCAACCACTTCAGAGACCTGAGAGGGATAAATATATCTAATTATATAGGAAGTGCAGAGCCCGCAGCTTCCAAAACTAAGAAATGACATACCAGTGGCTGCCTGGACAGTTCCCATTTTCTCTCCATACATTACAGCATCGATCTTCAGCCATTTGGCCCAGTTTCTCTGACAGACATTGAATGTAGAGCAGGAATTATGAAGGACTTACCTACCCTGTCTTGGCAGAGCTAGGCTGTCTGTCGACTAACCTGCTTCCAAGTTTTGTTCTTTTTGGACAGCAGTCTGTCTACAGTTGAAGCAAGGGGTTTTTCTTAACAAGAGATAGGCTTGCCACTAATTCAACAATCTCCCACTGGAGATTCCTCGATGCTCATCTTCTACTTGGAGTAGAATAGGAGGTGCTGTCAGGAGCTGACATGTCTTGATATCAAAAAATCTTAAGTTAAGAAAACATCTTTGAATGCCATATCCTGCAGATCTCTTGAGGTGTTTGAAGACACCCTATCTATCTCTTATATTTAGATAAGCAAATGTTGCTTGTCTCTTAACAACTTGATTTCTGAGTAGCTTAGAAAATAACTGTGATATACTGTCATAGTAACTAACAAAATGACACGCTTGCCTGACTATGAGTATGCATTTCTTAATTATGTTAAATAGTTTATGACAGTCGGTATCAAAAGGCCAAAACTTCACATTTCATTTTTAAGCATTACTAGGTAAAATACCTTTAAGAAGTGTTACCCTTAATTTTGTATCAATATACAAAGATCAATACCAATATGGCCAAATATACTCTTAATTTTGTATCAATATACAAAGATCAATACCTATGTAGCCCAATACAATCTTAATTTTGCATCTATATACAAGGGTCAATACCATTGTGGCCAAATATAATCTTAATTTTGTATCAATATACAAACATCAATACCGATGTAGTCCAATACAATCTTAATTTTGCATTAATATACAATGATCAATACCAAGTTAGCCAAATGTAATATTAATTTTGTATCAATATACAAAGGTATAAGGGCATATTCAATAATCTGTCCTTTTTTCTTGATCTTTCCTATACTATGTCTATGTCCTTTTTTTCTCATGTCAATTCACTCCTACATAGGAGAGAAAGAAGGATACAGAAAAGAAAAAGAGAGAAGTCTCTGGGTCTAACCTCCAAAGCCCACTTAACAAGATCATTTAACAGCTTGTAGTCTCATCCCCTAAATAACAAAATTTTCTGTTATCCATCAAATAAACCAAGAAGGGAAAAACACCCTCCCTACCTTCTGAGCATGGGACGTCGCTCTCTTAAAATGACTTCCTGCTGATTTGGGACGTAGTAAACCTGTTTGGGGCCCAAATAAGAATGGAAAAATGGTTAAAAATGTTAATAGAATCATTTGATGTTTAGTCCTTTTGTGCTCAGTTATTTAGATGTCCTAAGAAGCTTTTAGACAGAAGCTGATCTTCAGGGATTTACTGAAGTTCTGGCTGGAGCAGTCTGTGGAGCTGAATGATCTTAGTGATTTTGAGTTGTTGTGGTTATAGACTTTTGAGGAAACAGCTATTGAGGAAGTCTGCAAGGCTGGATCGTCTGAGCCAGTCGTCTTCTTTGGTGTCTGATCTGTTTTCTGCTGAGGTTTCCGTTGCCCAATTGTCCCTGAATTCCTTGAATGGATGTTTTAAATCCACTGGAAAGATAAGAACAGAGCCCTGCCCTAATCCTAACTCTGGGACAATTACCTTTTCTTTGGGGGGGGGGGGGAGGTCCAGTAATATTTTTCCTGGAGCAAATTTGGTTTTTTGATGATATATAAAGTATTATCTTTCAATCTGGATTAAAGAAGAAATTATTTTGTTATTTCAGAGCTAAATAAACCTAATTGTATATATTTGGAGATCTCAATGGACAATTTGTTTGCATTGCAGCATGCCTTTTGTAAATAGCTTTTAAACTTAAATCCTTCCAAATCCTATGTGACTGTCTCCGCATTCTAAGTATTGGGATCAAAGACATGTGGTTCCCAACTGAAGCTATTAAAGATGTGCTCCACCAACCCTGGATCGAAGTTTTTCTCTATTTAGAGCTTGTTTTGAATCAGGCTGACAGTGAGCTCTGAGATCTGCCTGTTTCTGACTCTAGTGTGTTGGCATTAAGGGTGTATTCTTCTGGAATGATGAGATTAAAGGTGTGCACCATCACCACCCTGTTCCTTGTAAATCTAAAATTTATAAGACAACTAACTCTATAGTGCTCTTCCTGTCTCTGCTGAAGTTAAAGGCATGGGCTAACACCATGCATTTCATGTATTTTACCTTAGCTCTAAGTTTTTTCAACTCTTGGAATATTATGATGAACAGCTGTAACCTTTAATTTATTTACAGTGTTTTAAACCTGTTACCTGCTTTTTTAATTAATAAATTTATTTATTTGTTGCTTCAGGTTACATCTTCTTCATATTGTCCTTTTTCCCTCCTTCCCAACCAAGCGCTTCCACCCTCTACCCCCTAAACCTTCCATCTTGCTACTCTGGAGTGGAGTGTCACTACATAACAGTCCCTCGCCCCAGTTCAGAAGTCATATGAAGGCCAAGAGCCTCTTCATACACTGGGGGCCGACAAGGCAGTACCACCAGTGTAAAGTGTCTTCCTTGCTAGGGAGGGAAAACTAAAAACCTGACCAACAAACAAACAAACCAACAAAAACAAACAACAAAAAAAGTCTATGTCCATGTTCCCTTTTGGTGTGTTGGTTGTAGTACAGATATCCTCTACTACATAGCTAAAATCATACTGTAAGTGAATAGATGCCATGTGCATCCTTCTGAGTCTGGGTTAGCTCACTCAGGATGAACTTCTCTAGTTCCATCCATTTGGCTGCAAATTGCATAATTTCATTGTTTCTGATAGCTGAGTAATATTCCATTGTGTAGATGTACCAGTTTTTTAACCCATTCTTCTGTTGAGGGACATCTGGGTTGTTTCCAGTTTCCAGCTGTTACAAATAAGGCTGTTATAAACATAGAGGAGGAGACTTCCTTATGATTCTGTGAGGAGTCATTTGGATGTATACCCAGAAGTAGTATGGCTGGGTCCTGAGGCAAAGCTATTCCAAGATTTCTAAGATATCACCATACTGACCTCCATTGTGGTTGCACAAGCCTGCACTCCCACCAGCAATGGAGGAGGGTTCCCTTTCTCCACACCCTCGCCACCATGAGCTGTCATTTGAGCTTTTGATCTTAGCCATTCTGACAGGTGTGATTTGGAATCTCAGAGTCATCTTGAGTTGCATTTCTCTGATGATTAAGGATGTAGAGCATATCTTCAGGTGTCTCTCGGCCATTAGCGATTCCTCCTTTGTGAATTCTCTATTTAGCTCCGTTCCCCATTTTTTGATTGGATTATTTGGTTTCTTGGCACTTAATTTCTTGAGTTCTTTGTAGATTTTGGATATTAGCCCTCTGTTAGATGTGGGGTTGGTGAAGATTTTCTCCCAGTCTGTAGGCTGCCGTTTTGTTCGAATGACAGTGTATTTTGCCTTACAGAAGCTTTTCAGTTTCATGAGGTCCAATTTATTGATTGTTGATCTCAAGTTCTAGGCTGTTGGTGTTCTGTTCAGGAAGTTGTCACCTGTGCCAATGAATTCGAGGGTTTTTCCCACTTTTTCTTCTAGTAGATTTAGTGTGACCGGCCTTATGTTAAGGTCTTTGATCCACTTGGATTGAAGTTTTGTACAAGGTAATAAGTATGGATCTAATTTCATTCTTTTGCAAGTAGACATCCAGTTGGACCAGCACCATTTGTGAAAGATGCTGTCCTTCTTCTATTGTGCGGTTTTGGCTTCTTTGTCAAAAATTAGGTGGCCATAGGTGTGTAGGTCCATTTCTGGGACTTCAATTCGATTCCATTGATCTACTGGTCTGTTTCTATAGCAATACCATGCTGTTTTTACAACTATTGCTCTGTAGTACAGCTTGAAATCTGGGATGGTGATAATTCCAGATGTTTTTTTTTTTTTTTTTTTATTGTACAGGATTGATTTAGCTATTCTCGGTTTTTTGTTGTTCCATATGAAATTGAGAATAGCTCTTTCCAGGTCTATAAAGAATTGTGTTGGTATTTTGATAGGAATTGTATTCAATCTATATATTGCTTTTGGTAGGATGGCCATTTTTATTATGTTGATCCTACCTATCCATGAGCATGAGAGGTCTTTCCATCTTCTAAAGGCCTCTTCCATTTCTTTTTTCAAGGGCTTGAAGTTCTTGTTGTAGAGGTCTTTTACTTGCTTGGTTAGAGTTACCCCCAGGTATTTTATATTGTTTGTAGCTATTGTGAAGGGGGTTGTCTCCCTTATTTCTTTCTCAGCCCATTTGTTTGTTGTAGAAAGAAGGGCTTCTGTTTTGTTTTTTATTAATTTTGTGTCCAGCCACCTTGCTGAAGGTGTTTATCAGCTGTAAGAGTTCTCTGGTAGAATTTTTGGGGTTGCATATATATACTATATTATCATCTGCAAATAGGGATAATTTGACTTCTTCATTTCCAATTTGTATCCCCTTGATCTCTTTTAGTTGTCTTATTATTGCTCTAGCAAGAACTGCAAGTACTATATTGAAGAGATATGGTGAAATTAGGGATCCTTGTCTTGTCCCTGAGTTTAGAGGAAATGCTTCAAATTTCTCTCCATTTAATTTGATGTTGGCCACTGGCTTGCTGTATATTGCCTCAGAACTTTTAGCATGAAGGGGTGTTGGATTTTGTCAAATGCTTTTTTCTGCATCTAGCGAGATTATCGTGTGGTTTTTTTTCTTTCATCTTGTTTTTATGGTGAATTACGTTGATAGATTTCGTATGTTGAACCATCCCTACATTCCTGGGATGAAGACTACTTAATCATGGTGTGTGATACTTTTGATGTGTTCTTGAATTAGGTTTGCTAGTATTTTATTATTTTTGCATCTATGTTCATGAGGGAGATTAGTCTGAAGTTCTCTTTCTTTGTTGGGTCTTTGTGTGGTTTAGGAATCAGAGTGACTGTGGCCTCATAGAATGAGTTTGGCAATGTTCTTTCTGATTCTATATGGTGGAAGAGTTTGAAGATTATTGGTGTTAGCTTCTTTTTGATGGTCCGGTAGTCCGTGCTAAAGACTTCTGGCCCTGGGCTTTTTTTGGTTGGGCGATTTTTAATGACTGTTTCTATTTCCTTAGGGGTTATTGGGCTGTTTAATCTGTTAATCTGATCTTGATTTAGTTTTGGCAGGTGGAATATATTGAGAAAATTGTCCATTTCACTTAGGTTTTCATATTTGGTGGAATATAGATTTTTAAAGTATGTCCTAAATATTCTCTGGATCTCCTCAATGTCTGTTGTTATTTCTCCCTTTTCATTTCTGATTTTGTTGATTTGGGTTTTTTCCTCTGCCTTTTAGTTAATTTGGCTAGAGGTCTGTCTGTTTTGTTGATTTTCTCGAAGAACCAACTCTTGGTTTCATTGATTCTTTGTACAGATCGTTTTGTTTCTAAGTTGTTGATTTCAGCCCTAAGTTTGATGATTTCCTGCCTTCTGCTCCTCTCGGGAATGTTTGCTTCTTCTTCTTCTTTTTTTTTTTTTCCAATTCACCCAGTTTAGCTGTTAATTTGCTAATATGAGCTGTCACAATTTTCTTTTTGAAGGCACATAGTGGTATGAACTTTCCTCATAGCACAGCTTTCAGTGTGTCCCATAGGTTTGGGTATGTTGTGCCTTCATTTTCGTTGGATTTTAAGAAGTCTTTGATTTCCTTCTTTATTTCTTCCCTAATGCAGTAGTCATCCAATAAAGAGTTGTTCAATTTCCATGTGTGTGTGGGCTTTCTGTTGATTCTTTTGCTGTTGAAGACCAGCTTTATTCCATGGTGGTCTGATAAGATACAAGGGGTTATTTCAATTTTCTTGTATCTGTTGGGATTATCTTTGTGTCCAACTATATGATCGATTTTGGAGAAGGTTCCATGAGGTGCTGAGAAGAAGGTGTATTCCTTTGTATTTCGGTGAAACGTTCTGTAGATATCTGTTAGGTCCATTTGGTTCATGATCTCTGTTAGACTCAATATTTCTCTGTTTGGCTTCTGTCTTGATGATCTGTCCATTGTTGTGAGTGGGATGTTGAAGTCTCCCATTACTAATGTGTTGTGATCGACGTGTGATTTAAGTTTTAGAAGCGTTTCCTTTACAAATGTAGGTGCCTTTGTATTTGGGGCATAGATGTTCATTATTGCGATGTTCTCTTGATGAATATTCCCTTTAATGAGTATGTAACGCCCTTCTCTGTCTTTTTTATTAACTTCAGTTGGAAGTCTTTTTTTTTTTTTGATATTAGGATAGCTACTCCAGCTTGCTTCCTGGGTCCATTTGCTTGGAAAACCTTTTCCCAGCCCTTTACTCTGAGATAGTGTCTATCTTTGATAATGAGATGTGTTTCTTGTATGCAGCAAAAAGATGGGTCTTGTTTACGGATCCAATCTGTAAGCCTGTGTCTTTTTATTGGGGAGTTGAGTCCATTGATGTTGATGGATATTAGTGACCAGGGGTTGTTATTTCCCATTAGTTTTGTATAGGTGATCATCCTGTGCCTCTTTTGCTTTAGTTCGCTGTGGGGTTTTCTATTTCCTTTGTTTCCTTGGGTGTAGTTTTCTTCTCTGGGTTGGAATTTTCCTTCTATGATCTTCTGTAGGGCTGGGTTTGTGGGTAGATATTGTTTAAATTTGATTTTGTCATGGAATATCTTGTTTTCTCCATCTATGTTGATAGAGAGTTTTGCTGGGTATAGTAGTCTGGCTGGGCATCTGTCCAGGCCTTTCTAGCTTTTAAAGTTTCTGAGGAGAAGTCAGGTGTAATTCTGATGGATCTGCCATTGTATGTGACTTGACCTTTTTCTATTACAGCTTTTAATATTCTCTCTTTGTTCTGTACATTTGGCATTTCAATTATTATGTGGCAAGAGAAGTTTCTTTTCTGATCTAATGTTTGGTGTTCTGTAAGCCTCTTGGATTTTTATTGGCATCTCCTTCTTCAAGTTTGGGAAGTTTTCTTCTATGATTTTGTTGAAGATATTTCCTGGAATTTTGAGTCAGGAGTCTTCTCTTTCCTCTATGCCTATAATTCTTAGGTTCCGTCTTTTTATTGAGTCCTTGATTTCTTGGATGTTGTGGGTGAGAGATTTTTAACTTTCTCATTTTCTTTGGATGTTGTACTGATTTCTTCTATCGAATCTTCCATGCCTGAGATCCTGTCTTCCATCTCTTGCATCCTATTTTTGATACTCACATCCGTAGTTCCTGTTCTCTTTCCTTGATTCTCCATTTCCACTTTTAACTCTGACTGTGTTTTCTTTATTGTTTCCATTTCCATTTTCATGTCTTGAATGGTTTTATTCATTTTGTCCATTTTCCTGCTCCATTGCTTGTCTTTGCCTGGAAATCTTTCATTGCCCTGTCCTTTTCTTATTCAAGTTGAGCCACCTTGGCTTGGAGCTCTCTAATGGTGTTACCCATTGTTTTCACTTGTGAAATTGTGGCTTCTTTTAATTCTTTCATAGATTTAAGTTCTTCTTGAAGGGACTCTATCACTTTCCATAATGTATAATTGTCATCGTTTTCATGTTTCTGTTGTGGTGAGGTCGTCAGAATTGGATGAGCTAGGATAGTTTTGCATTGTTGTAGTCATATTTCCTTGACTTCGTTTTTTTCTTGGACCTTTGGCTGTATGGATATTTTTAGCTGTCTAGTCCCATTGTTTTCTGGGCTTGGTTCCTCAGGGGGTGCTTTGGTGTAGTAATCGAATTGCTTGGTGATCTGTCGTTGCTTACAGGGGGATCTCAGGGTCACTGTGCTTCTAATAGCCTGAAGCACTGTGAGCTGGTGCAGCCTATTCCCAGGTAATGAGGAATGGCCTGGGATTGTTTCAAAGCTCCCATGTCAGACCTCTCTATGTTGGTGAATATTAAAATGATCGGAAATCTCCAAACTGGAGTAGGAAAAATGTGTATAAAACAGGAAAATGGAATCATTTCACCAATGATCGAATGACACAGTTATAGTTACCATCTTCTCCTTGTTTAAAACAATGTTTTGCTGGAGCTGAAGAGATAGCTCTACAATGAAGGCCACTTGTTGTTTTTGGACATGATCCAGTTTCTCTGCTCTCAACACCCACATGATGGCTCACAACTATCAATAACTACTTCCAAGAGATCTGACACCGTATTATGGTTTTCATAATCACACATACACAAACCATTAAGGAGAACACCCATATATATACAATAAGATATTGATAATATTTTAGAAATTTAAAGTAATACCTTGTTAAAGACATTCGTCTGTTATCAGTAATATTACAAGAGCTGATTGAAGGCACAAAATTTTATGTTTGAACAACAAAATTTTGTACATTACTGCTTCTTTTTCAGATTTTTTAGGTAGTTATGTATCTGAGGTAAGAAAACCAGAATCTATTGAAAAATATGCTTATTTTTTTCGAAATTTTATCTGAATGTTGCATAAAATCTAAAAATAAGATTATTACTTCCTCTTCAAAACTCATGTCATTCTCAGTATTCAAAAAGCATTACTTGGAGGCAAAAGGTGGGGGGAGTGTAATCAGACAGCAAATGTTTTTGGTCCAATCCATTCAAGAACAGCTAAGACTGAGGCAATGGTGTAAACCCATAAAGGGTTCCTACAAGTCTGACAGTTGTCATGAATTCAAGATATTCAACAACAAACAGTTGTAAAATGAAGCTATCAGGCAGTCTCTGCTAGAAAATATCCCAAGGCATGATATTTTATGCTACATTAAATGGTACAAATTTTCTGTGTGACCTTCCTGGAGAAACCACTGTTTATTATAGCATCAGACTCCTATCTTTAGTTTAACCAACTTATGTTTCCAAACTAATATATACAGCAATGGCTTTGGATCAGTAGTATGAAGAAATGACTGAAGAAACCTTCTAGACATCTCCTTCATGCTGTTAATAGATTCCTTGAGAGGAGAATCAAACTGGGTACATAGATTATGTATGAGTGGATCTATGGAACAACAGCTTGACAGCTGTATTTCCTGGTGATCAGAATGTCTCTGTTTAATTAAACAACACTGGGACTGCAATTATGGTCTTACTATGTTGGAAATGCAGGTATCAGAAACTAATTCAATCAGAACACCTGCTCAGTAATGAAGGATCTGAATCCTTACGAGAGGCCAGCTTTGTTATACTACACTTAATAATGTGTTTTTTATTGCCCTTTCTTATATTTTCAGGGGGATTATGGGAAGAAATTCCATGAAAAGTAGACCAACTTTTCAATGTATTGCAAGGGAATAAAGGTCACCTTACCCCCAATGAATATATCATGAGTCTCATAAATAATCACTAACATAATCCAAAAATCTGCAGCAGAGAACTTACTTTTTTGGATCACCTCACTACAATCTTCTTTATATAAGATGCTGTATTTTTCATTTTACAAACTAAATTCTGCTGAAGCTTCTTTGTTCCTCAGAAAACTTTTCACTTGAGAAGGTAGGAACCAAGAAGAAAGAAATCTTTCCTGGTAACAATTTGAAAATAGAGCCTAAAGAAGGAGAAGAGATCAAAACATAAGTCAATACAGTGTTTAGTTCGAAGAGCAGTTAGACCCCGATTTATATCCAGAACATCTGAACAGACTTCAATGGATTTGCAGGATTAACATATTACTTGGCAATGGTTTAAACATGTGTGCATAAAATTTGAGAAATCTTGGTTAAAACTGGAGTAAAATTGATTATAATAGATTTAGCAACTTAAAGACAGTTGATCTGAGCTACTAATGGATTTTAAAAATTCAAATCCAAAATAATCTACAACACTACATTATCGAAAAAGTTTTATAATGACATCCCAGAAAAGGTACTAGCAAAAGCCTTGAAGATTAAAAGAGAATTAAAATACTCTAAAATCACTGAAAGTTGTGGACAAAAAAATATATGATCAATAAGTGCAGTTTCAAATGACCTTGCATGTATTTTTATTACATATCAAAATTTTTGTGTATTTATAAATGAGCCAGCTTTAAAACCTTCAAAGGTATCCTGTTGTTTATCATCTAGGAAGAACACCTTGATAACTGAAATACTAAAAAGTGAAATTGTGTCTCTATTGCAGAGTTTTACTAGTCTGTTTCTTCAAGAAAAATGATCCAATATTTTTACCTTAGGCAGATGTTCATTTTTCAGTAAAGCACTATCTCCACTTTGTAAGGAATAAAATGAATGTCCTAACATTTCCTTCAAATATATCAGGCTGCTCTCTTCCCTTGTGAGCTATGGATCCTAAATATCATGTTTGTACCACAATATTAATTAAGGTCAATATTATTTACTACCTTAATATCATTATAGTTCCATTAATGGGAGAAATTATTAAATTAGAATTGCATCTCTATTAAATAATTGTGGGACCTTTTATCCAGAAAAAAAATAATTAATTAATCTAAAGCTTTACAATCATTGGAAAGTGAGGCGTGCAGGTATAAGAACCCAGAATCCTGTTGGAAAGTATTGGTGACATTTCTATTAAATTCAGTATTTATTTTCCATAAACAAAGAATATGATTTCACTTATCCTATAGTGTAAAACGATTCCTATCAAGTTTTCAGGTTTTAAACAACCTTAATTCTGTGAAATACTCACACCACATAAATGTATGTATCTCCATAAGAATTTGTCTCCACATGTAAGTATCTTTTATTTATCAATATTTATACACAATGAATCTATTTGCTGTATGTACAAAAATACTACTTTCAAATTGATGTTTACGAAGCTTTAAATGAAATATAGTTAGAAATTTAAGGTCAAATATTATTCCATATTGAATCTCTTCATTTTCCTAATCTGCTTTAGTTCAACTATATTAGGCATGCTGATTTATCATAATCAAGCAACTACGTGTTCTTACTGATGAATTTTACCTTCTGATGTGATTCACTGAAACAAACACAGGCTCACTATTATGGTAGCTATTCCAAAGTCATTCCTGGCATTTAGTGCTGAGGAAACACATATAAAATGAAACATAAGGGACTTATTCTCTATGACCTGATTATCCAGTAAGTCAAGTCATTGACATCAAGGAAAAGACTGCAAACTGTCCAAGAGTTCTAGAGTAAGTAGGCTAAGTAATAATAAAAACACATAAGCTTCATTTGAGCTGGCTCCCAAGCCAGAATATTCCTTTATTTGCCTTTAAATGAAATTAATTGCATAATGTAGAAGCATAATGCCTACAAATTATCAAATTTGTTTCAACATTTTGTACTTTAAATATAGAACTAATTATAGACTAAAATCTCTTAGTGAAATCAAGAAAAATTATTAAAGATCAGTAATCATCAGTTCTGTAACTTACTCTCAAAACATGCAGCAAAAGTAGACACACATACATGCCCACATTCCCATACACATGCTTTCATACATACAAACTTACATAAACTCATATACATACTTACACATATACACATGCTCATGTACACCCACCCATGCTAACCTATACACATATGCTCATGTACACACACATGTTCTCTCTCCCTCTCTCTCTCATGCACACACACACACATACACACTATTATATACACATGATCATGCTCATATAAAAAGAAAGAACCATTGAGCAGTAAAATAAATACAGTGTGATGTTAACTTTAGTCGATCTCAGTAACTCACATGGAAACGCTTTCCCACATTTCACTAAGTGACATTTATTTTCAAATAAATGTTTAAAAATCTTATGAATTATTTCTTTATGTTTTTAAATTAACATATAAATACTTAATTTCCCCTTTCATTCCCTCATCTTCCCATGCCCGCACTTTTTCCTTCCTCCCAGAGTAATGGTTTCTTTTTCCTTGCTATAAATAGATGATAGATAGATAGATAGATAGATAGATAGATAGATAGATGGATGGATGGATGGATGGATGGATGGATGGATGGATGGAGGGAGGGATGGATGGATGGATGGATAGATAGATGGATAGATAGATGGTACATAGATATACATAAATAGATGATGACGAAGATAGATGATAGATAGATAGATAGATAGATAGATAGATAGATAGATAGATGATACATAGATTAGATATATGGATATAAATTTATAAACACTCCTTTCTAAGCCTTATCTGTGATGCAAGACTATACAGTTTCAAACCTGATCAGTTAGTATTGAGGAACCAATTAGAGGGTTCATC
Organism: Lophiomys imhausi; assembly: GCA_907164525.1. Taxonomy (NCBI): domain Eukaryota; kingdom Metazoa; phylum Chordata; class Mammalia; order Rodentia; family Muridae; genus Lophiomys; species Lophiomys imhausi. The sequence continues at coordinate 11,682,301 of CAJQZJ010004752.1, forward strand.
TCCAGTGAAGGTGAATTCTCCTTTCCTAAACATTCCTTATTAGCCTGTAGTTGTTTGTCTAGGAATAGGACCCAGTGAAAATTTCTCTGTCCATGTTTGCATGTTTATTGGTGTTGTCCTACTTCACTTATGGTTTATGCAGCCATATTGTTGTGGTACCATATATGAAGCTTTCCTATCACTTTCAGGAGTCACACTATTGTAACAGATTTCCTTATCCTCTGTTCTTATTATCATTCAATCCCTTCTTCATTGATGTCAGAGACTTTAGAACAAGAGTTTTTCATACATACATACATAATACATGCATACATACATACATACCCACCCTACAATGAGTTGTTCTTTGTATATTGACCAGGTGCAGTTTTCTGTAATAATCTGTGTCTGTGGCAAAGAGGAGCATCTTTGATGAAGGATAGAAGCACACTTATCTGTGAATGCTTATTCATTTATATTATCCTCAAATTGTCTAGTTCCCCAAAAATGTGAAATCTCACACCCTGAAAACAAAACAAAACATTATTCCAATCAACAAAAGGAAGCCCTACAAAGAATAATGCATCACAAACAAGTATTTTCAAAGTAAATACTTACTACTCAAGAGTACTAGAAATTAATCAATTAGACAATAAATTGCATATGAAAGAGATATCATTTGAAGTGATTTATAAGTAGCAAGTTGATTATGTTTTATTTAATTTCTTCTTTTAAAGTTTCTGTTCCTATTAGTGGATAATGAGAATGGATGTTAGGTTCCTAGTAGACATTATTTTAAGTACGATTAATTCTTCAAGGTATCAAAGACTTGGTAGCTGAGTAAAAAAATACCAGTGTAGGAATCTGTTGATATAAATTTAAGATATAAAGCCATATTTGAATATTGAGTAGTAGTTTAATTACTCTTTTCTATCCACAGGAGTAAATTATTTAAGTTCTTATTAAAAGTTATGACATAGAATTTGTTACCTGTTAATGAGACACTTTGCCCTAGTGGGGCTGCTGTGTAGGCCCCCAATATACAAGGAAGCTCTTAGCCCTCATATGACCATTGAACTGGGGTAGGGGACTGATATGTAGGGACACTTCACTCCAGAGGAGTAGGACAAAAGGGAGAGGGGGTTAAGGGTAGGACAGAAGGGAGAGGGGGTTGAGGGTGGGACGATGGGACTGGGAGGGGTGGAAAGAGGGCACTGTGATGGAGACATAACTTGAAGTAATAAATAAACATTTAAAAATAAAAATAAAAAGGTATGAAACCCATGGATAATAAACACATGATTAATATGCACAGCATCAACAGGGAGGGTCTGTCTCATAGCCCTCAGTTCTGTGAAGACTCGATTCTTGGAACACTCCTTTACTTTCTATATCAACTACAAAATTCCCCTTTTTAAAAAAAAAATAACCTATGTGATTTTATTTATGTTTTTAGAATAGGCTGTCATGGCTCAGTATGGATGACACTTTTTGTAACTTGGATTAAAACACTTTAAGAAGAGATAGTCTTTCCTGTTTTCTTTAACTTGCCAACAGTTATCATAGTGCTGTCACATACAAAAGATCCATTGTAATATGTTGTTTACTAGGGGAAAATATGGACTTTAATGTTGTACATGAGAACATACTGAGACTGCTTAGCTTCTTCTGGTAAAAAGATAACTGTGACTTATTCATATAATGAAACTATACTTTCTATCTCTAAGCCACATACCTTATACAAAGATTGTTTCTTATTATGCCAAGTAGGAACAACTGTTATTTCAAAGAATGATATTTAAAAAGAAACATATTTCGGGAATGTCTGCTGGATTTGGGTACTGAGACATAGCAATGAGTGGTGAGAAGAACATTTGGAGGGATTTATGTGATCATCTGGAAATGGGGGTATGTGAGTAGAAAGAGAAATTGTGGAAGGTAGTCTGCTACAGACTTAGGGATAAAATTGGGGATTAGATTTTTTAGTAGTAGAAGGTTATATGAAGCTCTGCAATTAGTTTACTTGCTTCTTAGGTGACCACTAATCTGAGACTAGATAGCTCAGACACCGAGAGTAAAACCAAATGTCACTATTCTACTTAAAGGACACAGCAATAAAATGACTCCTAACGGCATCCTGCTATACTCATAGATCAGTATAGATCAGTGCCTTTCTCAGCCATTAGCAGAGAAGCTTACTCCTGTGGCAGAAGAGAAAAAACACAGAGATCCACAGCCCCAGGCATTATGCAGAAAGAGAGAGAGAGAGAGAGAGAGAGAGAGAGAGACCATGGAACAGTCAGCCTTGAAGTGGATTTCTCCATCAAACTCCTCCCCTCAGGGCTCAGGGAATCCTTGGGAGGGAGTGTAAAGAAAAGACTGAAAGAGTGAAAGTGAAAGAGTAAGAGGGTATTGAGGATACCAAGAGAACAAGATCCACTAATCAGCATAATAGATACACATATGAACTCACAGAGACTGAGACAACATTCAGAGAGAATGCATGGGTCTGCTACAGAAGGATCCTAGAGTTAAAAGAAGTCCTCCCCCCAAAAAATCTCCAGTTGATAATCATTTGAAAATGTAACTTTAATTTCCTTCAAGAGAGTCTTACTGGGGCAAAAATCATCTACTATTCTTAAGGATAAGATACATGCCCAAAAGTTGAGGGCCAAAGAAAATGAATTCAATGACACATTTGGAGGTTCCTTGTCTTGTTTCATAATGTTATCTCAGGGCCCACCCTTTTTTTCTCCTCTTAGCAATTTTTTATTTCTTTTTAATTTTTGTTTTGTTTTCCTCAAAATTCTTCTTCTTCTTCTTCTTCTTCTTCTTCTTCTCCTCCTCCTCCTCCTCCTCCTCCTCCTCCTCCTCCTCCTCCTCTTCTTCTTCTTCTTCTTCTTCTTCTTCTTCTTTATCCTACAGGTCTTACAGGATTCCTGAAATTGTGAAGGAGTGGATCTCTGTTTTTTTGTGCCTTCTTATGGGGCTCTTTTTATTCCATTTGTTTTGTTCAATTCTACTACGTTAATTTTTATTTTACCTTGACATTATTTTATATTATAATCCCACAAAATCCTGTTTTCTAATGAGAAACATAAAAGGTGGATCAAGAAGGAGAACGAAGTGGAGAGGAGCTGGGGTGAGTATAGGGATGGAAAAGTCTTATCAGGGTATATTATTTTTTGTGTTGTTTTAGTGTTTTGAGACAGGGTTTCTTTGTATAGTAGCCCTGGCTGTCCTGGACTCACTTTGTAAACAAGGCTGGCCTCGAACTCACAGAGATCCGCTTGCCACTGACTTCCAAGTGCTGAGATTAAAGGTGTGTGCCACCATGCCTAGCCCCAGGATATATTATGTGAAAAATATTTTCTATAGAAGAAAAAGAACATTTGTCATATTTTTTGACAGGGTGTTACATAACTCAGGATGACTCCAACTCTTTGTGTAGCTGAGAGTGCTCCTGCACTTCTGATCTTCCTGACTCTACCTGGTGAGGGGTTGGATTATAGCCATGTATCACAATTAGCACAGTGGCTGCAGATCAAACAGGGCTACTTTCACTGTGGTAAAACATTTAGCAACTCTTCTACATCCCCAGAACCTCATTTAACACATTTCAAAATTAGCTTATTTATATTATGTATTAAGTGCTAAGTTATTTTTTTATCCTAAAAAAATGGAACTACTGGAATAATCATAGTATAAAGTAATAAAATAAAATAATATATAACCTGTAAAAGTACAATTTAAAACCTATGATTCCATTCTTTCCATAACTAATCATTAAACATTAAGCCAATTAAAACAAATAAGTGTTGTAATGAATAATTAATAATCATTAAAAATTAACAAAGTCTTTTCATAAATTCCTTATAGAAAAACATTTATTTGTGTTTTTCAAAAGGCATCAGAACCACACCAGTCACTGTCTCCAGTTTATTTTATTTTATTTTTCCTTTATTTTTTATTTCTTCAAGTTACATCTCAATCGCAGTCCCCTCCCTATTCCCCCCTCCAGTTCCACCCTCCCACTCTCATCCCCCATCCTCTTCCCTTTTTTTTTTCTTTTAAGTTTAAAGTATATCTTATTTCCCCTTACAGTTTTCCCTTTCAGTCCAACAAATGGATCTTTCTCTTATAACAAATACAATACAAAACAACAGAGGTAATTAGGCCACAGTTATGAGGGTTATATGGCTTAGCGTACATTCCCAATGTCCAGTCCATATGTATTTGGTACCTGACTTTAACATTCTACTATCTAACCATCTCCATGAGTTTAAAGTTCTATATCTAACTCAACATTCATACTAACTTGCAACACAATTTTAAAAGTATCTTCTTAGATCTATAACACTCTCTTGACTCCTAAACAACTCAAAATTTAATTATGAGACTCTAGATATCTGTTCTTCAACCACCTCAGAGACCTGAGAGGGATAAATATATCTGATTTTATAGGAAGTACAGGGCCTGCAGTTCCAAAACTAAGAAATGACATATCAGTGGCTGCCTGGACAGTTCCCATTTTCTCTCCATACATTACAGCATCGATCTTCAGTCGTTTGGCCCTGTTTCTCTGACAGACATTGATTGTAGAGCAGGGGTTATGAAGGACTTACCTACCCTGTCTTGGCAGAGCTAGGCTGTCGACTTACCTGCTTCCAGGTTCACAATGCAAAAATGGCCCCCTCTCTCCTCTACTCCCAGCCCCATCCTCCCACCTATTTTGCCTTTCCACTCTCTTCTCTTCTTAGAAAAAGGGAGCCACACCTCCCCTTACCCACCCACTCCATTTCATCACGTCAGATCAGGCCTAAGAGAAACTTCTTCCATTGAGGCCAGACATTGCAATCCCATAAGGGGAAGTTATCTGAAAACTGGAAACAGAGTCCAGTGTCAAAAAAAAAAAAAAAAAAAACCAGTCCCTTCTCCACTTGTTAGGATATTCATGTGAAGACTGAGCTGCCAATCACCTGCATATGTGAAGTGTGCCTAGGTCCAGTCAACCTAATGATTAACTGTGGGTCTCACCATTTGTTTTATCTGTTGCTGGGTGGAGCCTCAGATAGGATCCTTATGCTAGGCTTCTGTCTGAAATTATATCAGAGTATCATTAATAGTATCAGGGATTGGCTCTCTCCCATGGGGTGGGTCTCAATTGTAACAGTCATTGATTGGCCTTTCCCTCCATCACTCTTCCATCTTTATCCTTGTATATTGTATAGGCTGGGTAACTTACGGGTAGAAGGTTTTGTGGGTGGGTTGGTGTCCTCCTCCCTTCATTAGGATTTCTGTCAGGTAGTGACAGGGCTAATTCTGTCTCCCTGTCCCTCATTGCTAGGTGTCTCATCTAGAGTCACCTTTTAGTCCTCCCAGGAGCATACTCTGTTGGAGCTGTCCAGCTTATTTCAAAGATTCTCCAAAAGTTTTGCTTTCTTCTCTCATCTCTCTCTTCTCACACTCTCATTCTACCCACCCCATATCCCCTCCCTCATTCCCCTCCCCCCACTTTCTCCTGCTCAGCTCACTCTCTTCATCCACTCATCTATTCTATTTCCCTTCTGAGTGAAATTCAAGCATTCTCCCTTGGGACACTGTTACTTAGCTTTATTGGGTCTGTGGGTTGTAGTATGTTTGTCCTGTACTATATAATTAATATCCTCTTATAAGAGCTAAGTGAGTATATACCATGTGTGTCTTTCTGGGTCTGTGTTACTTCACTTAGAATGATCTTTTCTAGTTCTATCCATTTGCTTGCAAATTGCAAGATTTCCTTGTTTTTAATAGCTGATTAGTATTCCATTGTATAAATATGCCAATTTCTTTATCCATTCTTTGGTTGAGGGAGATTTGGGATGTTTTCAGTTTCTGGCTATCATAAAGCTGCTATGAACACAGTGGGAGCATGTGTCATTGTGGTTAGTGGGACAACTTTTGGGTATATGCTCAGGAGTGGTAAGTCTGAGTCTTGAGGTAGAACTATTCTCAATTTTCTGAGGCATCACCAGATTGGTTTCCAAAGTGGTTGTACAAGTTTGCATGCCCACCAGCAATGGATTAGTGTTCCCTTTCTCGGCATCCTTCCCAACATTAGCTGTCACTTGAGCTTTTGATCTTAGGCATTCTTATGGGTCTAAGATGGAATCTCAGAGTCATTTTGTGTTGCATTTCCCTGATGAGTAAGGATGTTGAGCATTTCTTTAACTGCTCTCAGTAATTACAAATTCCTTTGTTGTGAATTCTCAGTTTAGTCCCATTTTTCAACTGGTTATTTGGTTTGTTTTTCTTTAATTTCTTGAGTTCTTTATATATTTTTGATATTAGCCCTCTGTCTGATGGGTTTGTGAAGATTTTTTCCCAATCTGTAGGAAAAGATTTGTTTTGTTTTATCAAAAGTATCCTTTGCCTTATAGAAGCTTCTCAGTTTCATGAGTTCCCATTTATTTGTTGTTGGTCTCAGTGGCTGAGCTGTGGGTGTTCTGTTCAGGAAGTTGTTTCCTGTACCAATGAGTTCAAGGCTTTTTCTGCTTTTTCTTCTATTATATTTAGTTTGTCTTGTTTTATGTTAAGGTCTTTGATCCACTTGGACTTGAGTTTTGTGCATATGATAGGTGATAAATGTGGCTCTGTTTGCATTCTTCTCCATGTTGACATCCAGTTAGACCAGCACCATTTGTTGAAGATGCTTTCCTCTTTTCATTGTATGGTTTTTGGCTTCTTTGTCAAAAATTAGGTGTGTTTAGGTGTGTGGGTTTATTTCCGGGTCTTCAATTTGATTCCATTGATCAACCAGTCTGCTTATATGCTAGTACCAGGCCGTTTTTATTACTATTGCTCTTTGATACAGCTTGAAATCAATGATGATGATACCTCCAGTTGTTTTATTGTACAGAATTATTTTTACCCATTCTGGATGTTTTTGTTTTTCCATATGAAATAAAAAATAGTTCTTTCCAGGTCTATAAAGAATTATGTTGGAATTTTGATAGGAATTGCATTGAATCTGTATATTGCTTTCGGCAGATTGGCCATTTTTACTATGTTGATCCTACTTATCCATGAGCATGAGGGATGTTATCTGAATCAAAAGTAAGGCATAATTCTCAGCACACTGTCCAGCATAATCAAGTACCTGAAATCAAGTACTGGAAAGCAGTGACATGAAATAATATTCTCTTGTGAATAAATTAACTGGTAGCTATTTTCTTTCTCTGCATTTTAAAAGAATCCTCAGTTTTTGACTGAGCACAGTTTAACATAAATTCTTTTTCAGTTAAGGAACGAATTCTGGCTGCCTACAAAAATATTGCAAAACAACATAATTCATACTACTTTTTAAAAATCAAAGGCACAAGAAACAAAACAATAAAGAAAAAAACAAATAAGAAATTAATTACATCTCAAAAAAATTACTTTTAAATAATCAAATTTATTTGTAAGAGGTTCAAGTAAAAATTTTAAAAATTAACATACACAGCTAAAATGTGACAAGAAATGACAACTCTATAATCTTACATGGGGAGAGAAATTATAAAGCATTTGCTATTTCTTTGACATTTTCTTTTAACAAAATAAAAAAAATGTAAATCTTAGAATTGAGATGATTAAAAGTATAAGTTAGTTCAGTTCAACACTATAATATTTGTTATAATGTTTCAAATGTATTTTGTATATCATATAATGTAAATGGAACTTAGTACTAGACATTTAAACTATTTGATATGTATATTAGTAATAGAAAATCTTTTTTAAGTGAAAATAATGATTTCATACAACATTCTTATCATGGTACCCTCTATAATCACTCCCATGATTCTCCACACCTCTTTATCCATGAATTGTCTTCTTTCTCTCTAGCTCCCTTTCAAGGAAAAAACATGAAAATAAAAATAATTTAAACATTAAAATGAAAAATCACAAAAAGCAAATATACACAGAAAGACACACACACACACACACACACACACACACACACACACCATAAAATCACGAAATCAGAAACAAGAGTATACGAGTAAAATACAAATAAGGTTAAAAAAACCTTAAATAATATAATATGAGAAGAAAAATGTCAAAAAATGCCATTGAATTTATTTTGGATTTTCCTTTTACTATGAGAAATAGTGCCTGCCCTGAAGTTGGTTTATACATACAATTAGACTCTGTTGGAGAAAGCTATTTTTCCCTTGTAAGAAGTTATCAACAGATATAGCAAAATGTAATTTAGTCATTCTATTGTTATGTTCCTTTTGCAATGTGGCTCTCAACCTCCCTCATGTTGCTGCCTTTTAATACAGTTCCTCCTCATGTTGTGGTGACACCCAAAAATAAAATTATTTTTATTCTTACTTCATAACTTTGATTTTGCTACTGTTTTGAAACATAATATAAATGTCTGTTTTTCTGATGGTCTGTGTTTAGACAACTCTGTGAGAGGGTCATTAGACACTCAAAAGACTTACAACCCACATGTCAAGAACCATTGATTTAACAGAACAATATACATGGATTTGCCCTAGGCCGATGATTTGTTTAGTCTCAGGTTCTTGTCCATCCAAATAGTATCGTGTGTGATTTCCATCTCATAGAGTTGGCCATAATTTAAATCAGATAGTGGTTGGTTTCTCCCACAAGATTTGTGCCACTATTGCACCAGTGTAACATGCAGACAGGAATGTATTGTATATTGCAGTATTTGCAGATGGGTTAGTGGTCACTATTCTCTTCTGGTACCTTCCAGTGCAATGAATCCTAGTTAGTAGGAATAAATGCTGTTGTTAGACAGCAGCTTGACTTCACCAATAGTACAAGCACTAAGACCAACAATTAATGAAGCATTCTTCATGAAACTGAAAAGCTTCTGTAAGGAAAGGGACACCATAATTTAGGAAACACAGCACCCTACAGAACAGGAAAGTGTCAAAAAAATACAATTTGCCAATTGCACATCTGATCAAGCATTAATATATAAAAATACAAAGATAAAACAAACAAACAAATGAACAAAAAGACAAAACATGGACATCAAGAAAAAATAAACCAATTTAAATATGGGGTACAGAAATAAGCAGAATTCTCAAAAGATAAAACACAAATGGATGAAAAACACTTAAAGAAATGTTTAGCACTCTTATTCATTATGAAAATGCAAACTAAAATTTCTTTAATGTTTCCTCTTAACCAATCAGAATATCCAATATCAACATAACAAAATATAACTCATTGGTGAATACGGAGTAATGAAAACATTCATCCATTGTTAGTGGTAGTGCAAACTTGCACAGCCACTATGGAAATCAGTATGGTGTTTGCTCAGAAAGCTGGGAATAGATCCACTTCAAGATCCAGATATACCACTCTTGAACATATATCCAAAGGATGCTACATTCTGCTACAAAGTCACTTGTTCAATTATCCATGTTCAGTGATGTTCTATTCATATCCAGAAATTGGGAATAGCCTGGATGTTAATCAACAGATATGGTACATTAATACAATATAATACTATTTTGCTGTTTAAAAAACTTGAAATTATGAAACTCATAAGTATTTGTATAAATGTGGCAAACAGCATCTTGAGTGAGGTAAGGCAGACCCAAAATGACAACATAGCAAATATGATATATGCTCTTTTATGAGGATGTTACTTTTTAAGACTGCAGTAGGCATGCTAAAATCTATAAAATCACAGAGATAGGATAAATATTTAATTAAGGAACATGATGAGAGAGGTGGAACTCCCAAAGAAGGGAAAATAGAACACAGAATTGAAGAGACAGGATGGATATTGGAACTGGAGGATTAAACAGAGAGGAAGAAAGAATGTAGGTATAAATGAGGTAATACAGGAGAAACAACTGACATTAAGGTCCATTTGAGAGGGCATATGCAAATCTACCACAGTACAAGAATACAAAAATGTAAACATATAAAAAAATCTAAATGAACTCCCAAATAATGAAGGAGAGAAAGCATAAACTAGAAATCTTTTACCATCAAGTGAAACCACAGTGCAAATAGTGGATTATACCTAATTAATTTGTTGGGCAAACGGGCCCCATCAAAACCCCGAACAATTCAAGATATTGCCAATACTATTGGTTGCTATCCACACACTTATGATGAGACTCTGTTGCTGAAAACTACACCTATGCATCTCATTGATCACAGATCAATAATAATTCTTTTCTCACCTTTGAAACAATAATTTCAAAAAAAACGAATGACAAGTCTAAGAGCACCTTTTTCTCTATATCCTGCCCACAAATTTTATTTTCTTAATGACCACCATTATAAACAGGTTAGATGAAATCTCAATGTAGATTTGATATGCATTTCCCTAATAACCATTAAAATTGAACAATTTTTCTTATGTTTATTGGTTATTTGTATTTCCTCTCTGAACACTGTTTATTTCATTAGCTCCTGTGTTGGTTGCAATGGTTAGTTTCTTGTTAGTTTGGGGTTGGGGGATTGGTCCATTTCTGTTGTCACTATTAGATGTAAGATGAATAGACAAGAAAGATTTTTCTCTCCATCTATTGGTCATAACTTCCCTTATTAAATGTTTAATTGGTTTATGGAAGTCATTTAATTTCAAGAACTTTGCTTGGAATACATGTCAATAAAATGAGCTTTTAGTAGGGTTATTATGATATATAATCTATGGGTTTAATGGCGAGTCATTAGAAGTCACTTGCAACCATTTAGCAAAATAACAGTAGTAGGTTCTCTCTTAAGGTATATGGCATGTCTAAAAACAGGTAGATTCTTGACAAGTATCTGTGCTCACTATGACTTTAATCTTTTGGAATAGGACTTAAATTCAATTAAAAAGTAGCTGGCTTCTCCCATAATTGTCCAATTTACATTTAACTGCATTGTCTTGCCAAGGCAGTCATTCTTGTTACTCATAGGGGTTGTATCTGAGTAAGACTGATAATTATCTCCTCTGCTAGTATGCGAAGGACCTTCTAGCACTATGAAAGCTAGGCAAAAGATGAAACATCCAGGTGAGTTAAAACTTTCTATGTTCATGTTCTATAAATCAAGTATATAATATCTTCAGCAATAGGCTCTTGAGAGGTTTTATTTTGCTGTAGATGGTGATTTCTACAGAGCCACACAACTGATCAAGGTGTGAAGAATAAGAGACAGTGGAATGCTATAACTCCAACTGGGACATCTGTAGCACAGACCCCCTCCTAAGGCTCAGGTAATTATTGTGGAAGATGGACAGGTAGTGAATTACTTCAAGGAATTGGTGCCCTACACAATGGGGCAGCTGTATATATGAATTCACAGCAATCAGGAGCAGTATTCACAGGACCTACGCAAGCTCAGATCAATCCAAATTCTAAAAAAGAGAAAGGAGGTAGGTGGATATTTCTAACACAAGTCAAAATGCTAGGAGAGAGTCAATTTTCTTAAAGAGTTTTGCCCTTGGTGCATGGACAATGCCCCAGTGGAAGGTAACACACCCAAGAATATATTTGCAGTACACATTGGAATTAAGGGGTAGGGGTGGAGGGAACATTAAGTTGGGTGGAAAGGGAGGAGTGGATTTATAAGGCCCTGTGGTAGCTGAATATGATCAAAACACATTTTACAACATTTTCAAAGTAGTCTTGTGACTGCAATTGAACATCAAATGAGAAATTGGGTTTTTGGAGATCTGAGGCAGGAAAGAAAAATGAAAAGTTGGGAAACTTAAGTTAACAGTAAAAAGTCTCCGAAGGAGTGCAACCATCTGCTTCACAGATGAGCTATGCACTCTAAGAGGGAAACATTGACTATGTAAAGACCAAGGAAGGAAATGGGCCAGCACCTGTATAAAAATGCAGAAAAGAAATCCTGAAGTCTTAAAATGATGAACTACAGCAACACAAAAAGCCAGTGATTAAGGTCTATGGCATGTCTAAATACAGATATTACAGTGATCACTTGTAACACATTTCAAGTTTCTCAAAATGTGGGTGCATTCCCTTCATGTAGGAGAAGAATATGACAATGCTCCAGACTTGAAAATATGTGGCACATAGTATCACTGGAATATCAAATATACTCAGGCAGGTACCTAATCTAGAATTCTGAAACCTAAAAAGTGCCTGAACTGAACACACTCCTATGTGGAAATTGACTACAAAGTGGAATCCTTACAGGAAGTATTAAAATTTCATTTTCATTATATGATAAAATATATTTTCAATCGTAAAAGTGGAGGAGAAAGAAGTTATTTTTGCTCAAAATTATAAGTAGCAGCCTATCATTACAGAACAGTCGAGGAAAAGTACTAACTAGTCATTCTACAAACAAAAATATAAAGAAAATAAATTAACGCATACCTGTTACTACACAGCTAGCTTTTATTGACTTTTTTGCTACTATATGTAAATATTTATTGTAATTTATGTTAATGAAATAAATCAACACCAAACCACAGTGTTCTTCCACTAGGTAGTATAGTATTTCTACTTGGTAGACTTGATTCATACCTAAACTGATGATACTTATAAGAAGTAAAACCTGAGGCTGGAGATACAGCTCATGTAGGAGTGCTTACTGCAATTTGAAAGGACCATGTTTGGTTCCTAGAACCCATATCAGAGAGCTTTCATATGATGATATCAAGTAAAACTCCTAAAACATCATATGAAACATATAAAACACTCCTAAAACACCATTTCTAGGAGACCCAATGCCTTGTTTGTCTTTTAAAAATTCATTTCTTCATTTATTAGTTTTACATCTTGATCACACTCCTCTCCACCTGTTTCTACCCTCCCATCCTCTCCTCTCTTTCCTCATCCTCCCTTCCCCTCAGATAAGGGCGAGCATGTGGACAGGGTAACAAGGCTGGGAATCATGTATGGTTATCAACATTCATATGGTCTGAAGCCACAAACCAGAGTTAAGTGCTGACCACTTTCAGATTAGGTCTCCCCACACAATTTAACAAAATCAAGATCACTTTGTGCCCCCACAGGCATTTCTACAAGCTAACCTGATCTACTAAATCCTTCACTACATTTCTCTTTCAAGGAGATTTTACATACTCATAAGTTTGCGAAGTAACCCTCACATGGAGATATTTATTAAATGAAAGCAAAAAAGCACCAAATGCCTACAAATGTGAAACCCTCACACCACTTACAGTCCAGAATAGCTGCAAAAGCAGCCTGTGTAAAGTGGTAAAATTCTTAAAACATTATAAGTTTATTTAGCGATTTGTCATTGTCACTTGATTGCACAGGCCTTGAGCATGTATTTTAGACATGGCAACAGAGTTCAATTTCAAAAGGTTAGGCATGTGTGATAGACAATATAATGGGAACAACTTAAGAACATATGTTCTTTATTACAAAAGTATCTTTGCTGAAATCAGAAGCAAAGTCTTAGAGAATAAAGCACAATGAAAACTTGGGCACTGGGTAAAGAAACAAAAAGTATTTCAGGAATTAGAACTAAGGAGAACATATAGTCTATAAGAAAGAAGACTGAGGCAGGAATGTGTGGAGAGAAAATGGGAACTGTCCAGGCAGTCACTGGTATGTCATTTCTTAGTTTTGGAAGCTGCAGGCCCTGCACTTCCTATATAAGCAGATATATTTATTCCTCTCAGGTCTCTGAGGTGGTTGAAGAATAAACAGCTAGAGTCTCATAGTTAAATTTTGAGTTGTTTAGGAATCAAGAGGGTGTTATAGATCTAAGAAGATACTCTTAAAATTGTGTTGCAAGTTAGTATGAATGTTGAGTCAGATATAGACCTTTAAACTCATGGAGATGGTTAGATAGTAGAATGTTAAAGTCAGGGGCCAAATATGTATAAACTGGACATTGGGAAGGTATACTGGGCCATTTAACTCTCATAAATGTGGCATATTTATATCTGTTTTGTATAGTATTTACTGTTATAAGAGAAGGAACCATCTGTTGGACTGAAAGGGGAAACTGCTGGGGGAAGAAGGTGGAAGGGCGGGATAGGAAGGGGGAATAGGGAGGGGTTTGTGACTGAGATGTAACTTGAAGAAAAAAAACTAAAGTATTTAAAAAAAAAAGAAATAATATCTGACAGTTCGGTTTCAAAATTGCCTGGAAGGGGTTTGGATCGAATTACAGATTGAGTAGCAAACACTGATAAAGTCTGCTAGGTCCTAACCAAACTCCACTGAGCTACACACCTACACCCAAACTAGAAGTTTTTAGTAAGAAATTACTAATATCTAACTTTGTCTGAAATGCCATGCACATGATAAACTTTAATTAAATAGACTAAACCAAGGAGATTAAAAATACAAACATAAATCTCAGAGAGAAGTAGAAGACCTAGAAGACTTTCCCTTCCTGACTACTCAGCCACAGAGGAAAGAGAGGAAGGAAATTGTTTGCATCAGAGGTTATAAACTATTCTCTTCACCCAGGAAGTGTATTCTACCTTCTAGACTGATGACAGACTCTACAAAGTTGTAAAATAAGCTGTCTCATTTTCCCTACTGTTTCCAATACTCATACGAATTGATAAACCTTTGCTTCTCAAATACCTCAAAGTGATTAAGATAATGGCCCTACAGTAGGGAAGAGATTAAATTAATATTGGCTGACTAATAAGCCTCAAATATTTAGATAAATTTGTTGTAAAAGTGTAAATAGATAGGTTTCAATGAAAACTTGGCAAATCCAACTGCAAATACAACTTGATTTTGTATGTTTTATTTTCCAGTAACTCTTAGGAATCACTTCATGCCATAGCAGTCTTCATTAAAGTAGTATGTAATGTTAAATAATAATTTAAAATGTTTCTTTAAATTAACTTTCTATGTATGCAATCGTAGAACAGCATTTCCATTTTCTTACTGAACTAGAATGCTACAAATTTCTGAGCTCTCTATATATTATCTGGATGAGCCAGAGTACACACAGCTAATACATACAAATTATACCAGTTATTTTAGCAGATATAATTTAATAAGTAAAACATAACTTATTAATTCAATGTTAAGTTACTTAGTAACTGGAAGGCAAAAGTGAGATTACCAGGAAGGTAGTAATCATAGGAAGCAGCTACCATATGTACATCTGTGCAAAGATGAAAAAGACTTACGTTTTATTAATCTTGAGAGGATAGAGAAGATACCACCAGGAGCTAAAAATCAGGACCTTGGAGAAGACACTTGCTGGTGGTGTTAACTCTGTTTGGAGAGGCTCTATGAGACTGAGAATCAGACCTCTGAGTTGGGGACTCTGGAGTTTTACATGATCCTCGTGCTCCAGTCAGTGAGAAACTGGAAACTAGATTCACATATTACTCTGAGAAGAAGTAACATATTGCTCTCAGAAGAAGCGTCTGCTGCTGCCACAGGACTGTGGAGAAGAAACAATGAGTCCCTAGCTCCACCTCCCAGTTTTGTTGCAATAGCATCTCTTGGTGGATGTTAATGGGGAAACTTGTGGCAAACCCTAAGTTTGAGTTCAATGATCATAGACCCAGGATTACAGAGCCAAACACCAAACACCATGTCAGATCTTAAAAACAATAATGTGGTGACCATAACTATCTTCATTATCTGTAGTATATAAAATACACCTGAATACATGTGCATATATATATATATGCAAATACATATATATATATAATTTATTATAAAAACCACAATGGTATATAATTTCAAAAGCCAAGGTCTTTTAACATTCTATCATAGGATCCTCTTTAGAGGAAATATTGCACCATGTGAATTCATATTAATTTTTTTTGTTTTTCCAGCAAAACTACATTAACTTCTGTAATATTATTTACTATTTGAATAAAAATATCTCTTCAGGCAGCTAGAAATACTACTCATTAGAGCAATGGAAACTTAGTAGCCTTATTAAATGAAAACTACATTAATATTTGGCTCAAAATTTTAACTGAACATTCTCCTTAAATATGGGAGAGGAGAATCTGTGGATTGGTTTTCTGCCGGCATTTTCCCCAGCACAGATGCTCCTCCAGCTGCCTACCTCAAAGCTGCATACTCATCAACACAGTCTTCTAGGTTAGGGTGTTATGTGAGGCTCCTTTGACATCAGCATGTGGAAATCCATATTCTGGCTAACCTAAATCATACTAATACTTATTGCTGTTTTATTTATCTTGCACAGAATATATTTTATCGACTCAAATAAGCACCTCATTTTCTTCAAATCACATTTCAATTTGCTGAGATTGAAATAAGGTGCAAATATTTATGTGTGTATAATAAAGTCATTAGAACTGCAAATGAAAATGTGCACATATTTAAGTAATCTGAACAGCATTATTTCACAAGAGTGCAAGTGTTACAGGCGTGAAAAAGCCTGAATTCTAATGAAATTTAGCTCAAGAAAAGGAAAACTGCAACAAAAGCCTGAAAATTGGGAAACTGCTGAAAAGAATAAGGATATCCTAGGATAAATTTATAGTTTTACTCTCAGAAACTAAGTGAATAGGCTCTTATTGGAAAACTGACCAACAAAAGGAACTATTTAAAAGTTAGTTACAGGAACATTGAGAAAGCTCAGTGGGAGGATACTAGTTGACAGGTTAACTATGGGAATTCTACCCTCATGATTCACATGGTGGAAACAGAGAACTGACTCCAACCTACACATACATACACCATGGCAATCATCAATACACAGAGGGTGCACACAACCCTCCCCCACACAAGTAACCACAACCACGTGATAAACATCATAAATAAATTCACATTTAAAATTTAAATTAAATTAAAATATTCACAAGTTTTTGGCTATTCCTTTTTGTTTTGTATTGTTTTCTGGTTTTACTATTTGTTTGGATTTGGTTTGGTTTTATTTTTATTGAGAAAAGATTATTTTTTCATATAATATATGCTATTACCCTATCCTATTAATGTTTTCCTACTTCCACCTAATTCTGCCCTCCCTCTCCTCCCACCCTGATCCACTCCTTTTCTCTCTGTCCTTAGAAAAGAAGTAAAGAACAGTCTTCTAAGAGATAATATTAAACTATAACAAAATAAAATGAAATAAGAAAAACAAAAATAATCACATCAGAGTTGGACAGGACACGAAGAAAATGAGCCCAAAAGAAGGCACAAGAAGCAAAGAGCCTCTCGTTCCCACTAAGGAATCCCATAAAAAAACTAAACTGGAAGCCATAATATATATGTAAGGGATGTGGTGCAGACCCATACAGGTCCTATGTTTGCTGTTTCAGTCTCTGTGAACTCACATGAGCTTTGCTGAGTTAAAGGGTCTTGTTTTCTTGGTGTCCTCCATCCCCTCTAGCTTGTACACTCTTTTCTCCTCCTCTTCTGCAGGGTTCCCAGAGCACTAAGGAAAGAAATCTGGCGAAGACATCCCATTTAAAGCTGAGTGTTCCAAGGTCTCTATTCTCTGCATAAAATCTGGTTGTGGGTCTCTGTATTTGTTTCCATGTACTTTAGGATGAAACTTTTCTAATAATAGATAAACAAAACACTAATCTGTGAGTATAGTATAATATCATTGCTGTTGTTTTATCTTTTCTTTTTTAATTAATGTGTAGTATTTTGTTTTGCCATAGATTCTTTATCATTCAAGCAGTGTTGGGTATGGGTTCCATCTCCTGGAGTGTGCATTAGTTCAAATTAGTTATTAGATGGTTACTTCCACAAGATTGTGCCACCATTGCCCTAGCATATCTCATAGGTAAGGCACTATTATAGATAAAAGGATTTGTGGCTGGATTGATGCTTACATTTCTCTTCTGGTAGCATTCAAATTACCTTCCTGTACCAAAGAGGCTGGAAGGTAGGGGTGAAGGCTCTAAGTAGACACCAGCTTGACTTCTATGTGTTCAATAAGCTGTGTAGCTGTTGTCTTCAGCAATGAGGCTTTGCTGTCAGGTTTTGGAGAACAAACTATGTTGTGACAACAGCCTGGGTTGTTTGGGGATTCCCATGGGACCCTTTAGCCAACAACTCAAATAGATGTAACCCAAACCTGGCACTGGAAGCTTTGTTTGGTGTCAAGACATGGCTAGTTGTGACTGTCTTCATCATTATTTAGCCATTGCCTTTAGATGGCCTTCATATATGTATATGTTTAAAGATGTTTCTATTGTATCAGATTATATATTATCCCTCAAATGCCTTTCAAGTTCAGCTATCTCTTCCTGCATTCCTCTCCCCCCACTCTCTCATTCCCATATCCACTTGATTCTTTCATTGCATGATCCCACCCCCACAGTCCATCAATAATTATCTACCTCTTCCCTCTATTTTCTTACTCTATACCTATCCTCTGTGGTTCTAAGTATTGTAGTTTGGCTATCATCTACTTAACGGCTAATATTCACATAGAGTGAATACATACCATATTTGTCTTTCTGGGTCTTGGAAACCTCACTCAGGATGACTTTTTTCTAGTTCTATCTATTTGCCTGCAAATTTTATCATGTTATGTTTTTTGGGTTTTGGTTTTTGGTTTTTGTTTTATTTTGTTTTTAATGACTGGAGTAGTACTCCATTGTGCAAGAGTACATTTTGTGGTCACTCTTAATGAGTTACTAGTCATTTGGACTTTCAACACTTCAGATCTTTGATATATATTGGTCTACATTAGTTTGTGTTTATGTATCATGAGAACATGAGTTAAATCCCCAAGAACTACATTTTAAAATTGTCCAAACTGGGTGTTCAAATTCATGTAACCTGCAAGACTGGGTTATCTTTAAATTAGGTAAAGTATTTCTGGGTGTGTCTATGAGGGTATCTGTAAGATATTCACATTTGAATCAGTAACAGGGCACACATAAGCCTTCACCAAAGCTAAGGCATTTCCTTCAGTTCTCTGAGAGTGACAGTAGAGT
The DNA here is from genome assembly GCA_907164525.1 of Lophiomys imhausi. Classification (NCBI taxonomy): domain Eukaryota; kingdom Metazoa; phylum Chordata; class Mammalia; order Rodentia; family Muridae; genus Lophiomys; species Lophiomys imhausi. Next base: position 11,701,139 of record CAJQZJ010004752.1, read on the forward strand.
GTAAGTTCCTTGAGTCAATTCATTCTCCCATTAAAATGAGGTATCTGTCTCCTTTTGTCCTAATGTCCCAGGTGTCCTGGTTGCTGAACTTCAACATGCAAATCTTAAACCCATGGTTTTCTGTTTCTCAGAAATTTATCCTCCAAAAGTAGGAATATCACAGTATTTCCTGATTCTCTGGACTTGACTCTACCTTGTCTGTACCTGTGTGTCCTGGTTCTCCTCCATGTTGCAGATGGTTTGGCTACAGCATCTCCAAATGTCCATAACCATATGAGGCAGTTCTTATAACATTTCCCCTTGTAAATAATAATGTATATCCTTCAATGTTTCTGTTAACAAAACTGCAAACAATGCTATATAAATAAATATTTTAAAAATATTTTAGACAAAACACTAACCATATTTAAATTGATAACTACATACTTGTTTTTTAACTTTCAAAAGAACTGCATAAGGATAAGAAAAAGTAAACTATCAAAATGATAGCTCACAATCAAATAAGAACTACTTTAGATGTTTCTTTCTTTTGACTATACTGAAGAAATTTCATAGTGTGTTAACATGATAAAAATATTTTATTGTTAACATTGAATTATATTTAAAATGTGTAAACACAGACCTTAATCTTTTCTCAAAAAATTGATTGCTGCATTTTAGCCTGTTTGCCAATATTTTAACAAAAACTTTGAAATGAGTCTAAATTAGTTAATACAAAATATAGGCACTGTCAAAGTGGACTACAGTGATTTTTGTGTTTTAACATTCAGGTCCATTGTGAATGTAAACAACAGAATGATGCAGAAATAATTGACCTAACTTTTGAGGATAGTTCATTAAAAATATCATGGTGTTTCTGCCATTACATATTTCTAGCAAAACTAATTTCTCTGCCAGTGGGGCACACATAAATCGATGGAGAAACCTAGGTAGTGAGAAATAATGTCCTCTCTCTTACCAGCTGGTAAAACACAAAGCCCTTTGTCATCAGCTGCAAGATCAAGCCACTTGTAAAAGTACCCATCTGTTACCTGCCAGACCTTCAGTTTTCTGGAGCTGATCATCTACTCCTAGAAAGTTATCTCACAGAAATGGAAACTGCAATCCCCAGTAAACTGTTCTAGAGTTCCAACTCTAATATACAGAAACAATGTAAAATAATTTCAATTTGTTACTTACTGGTAGGCTACTAATACAAGTGTTTAAGATTAATTTTTAATTGATTGTAGGGAAAACATTTTGAATATCAGTAAGTAGCTAATATATGCATGTCTAATGTTATCTTTGAATTCTATGATGTTTTGTATTTGTAAGAAGAAACACAGATTTCTATTTCAGATTATCCAAAATAGATGAAGACATGGTTGAATGATTAAGAGTCCATACTGCTTTGCAGAGAACCCAAGTTCAGCACTTATGTTTTTGGCTCATAGCTATCTGTGAATCTTGTTTCAAGGAATCTGGTACTCTCTTCTGGACTCTGCACTCATGTTCACATAACCACACACAAAGACATATGAACTACATAATTTAAAATAAAATAAACACTACTACAAATTACTCATAAAAAGTTCTTTGTCCTTGAAGATTAGGTTAGCAGTTATTACATGGTTGCTCAGTAATTTCATTGGAAATTGGCCCTAAGCTTGATGGTCCCTTGTAGCCAGGCATCTATGTTCACAGATAATCAAAGGAGAAGGCATGGTGATTGTGATAGTCATAATCACTGAATATATAAACTGTATCAGAAATCTCATTTCATCTCTAATATACCAGTGTGAATAAAATCTGAAGGTTCACTTATGTTCTTGACTGAAATTTGAAATCGAGAATTCTCTTAGCAATATTGACTGCTTAACTGTCATAGACGCTAATACTGAAAATAATACTTATATAACTCATTAAACACAGAGAAGTTGACTTAATGCCTACATAGAGCCTTCACCCCTTCTGGCTAATGTTTTTGGTACCATAGGAGAAAAAATAATAAAACAAAAATAAACAAACAAACAAAAATGTAAACACAAACCTAACTACAAACTCTTGTGTTTGCAATGGTGTCCTACCTGCAAGATACACTAGTGTAATGATGGCACAAAGTTTTACTGTTGTTACCTGAGAAAACATGACTAGTTTAAAAATTAAACCCAGAAGTGATAGAGATGGAACTAAGAAAAAAGAAATCTGGGAAATGAAAGCAGGATTTGGTAAAGAGGCTATTCTAACAGAAAGAGTAGGGTTCATATTATAAAGATAAAGTTTTAAAGCCATAGTAAGAGAATTGGATTTTATTTTCAGGACAAAAAAAAAAAAAAAAACTTCTGGTTGAAAGAGCTGCCATGATTTTTTTCCTGCTGTACAAAACCAGTTGGGATATTGTAAATCATATAGAGGCTATTTAAATGTTACACAATCAGTCCTCTTTATTTTTCTTATGTGTTGAACTTTAATAGTTCATTCTCTTTTTAAATTTTTATTCTTTTCTCATATATTACATCCTAACTGCCGTATACCCTCCCTCTTCTCATCCCAGTCTTTCTCCCCACTTTCTTCTTCCCCCAGATTCTACTCCCCTCTTCCTCCCCTCAGAAAAGAGGAGGCTTCCCAGGAACATCAACAAAACACACAGTATAAAAAGCTATAAAACCAGGCACATACCATCCCATCAAGGATGGATGAGGCAACCCAGTAGTTCATTCTTATTCTTGAATAACACCTTAAAAATAGATACTGAGAGCTGGGAAGAAGCTCAGTGGTGAGTGTGAAAAACAACCAATAACTGCTTTGATTTAAGGTCCTCTCCATTAGACAGACTCTACACCAACACTGTTTGGGTGACCAAGAGCCTAAGTCTAGATGACCCAGGACCTAACGAGAAACAAAATATTACTGTTCTAAAAAAGAAAAGTAGTAATAAAACAACACCTAATGACTCTCAGCTGTACTTATAGAACAATCCCTTGCACAACCATCATAAAAGAAGCTTCCTCCTGCATCAGATAGTAACAAACACAGAGACCTACACCTAAGCATTATGCAAAAAGTGAAAGTCATCAGAACACTCTGCCCTAAACAAGATGTCTCCATCAAATCTCTCCCCTCAGGGTCCAGAGAACCTTGTAGAAATGGAGACTGAAAATGTATAAGAGCCAGATGAAATGCAAGACCCTAAGAAAACAAGGATTTCTAAACTCTAGGACTGATGCAATTGGAACACACAGAGACTGAGGCAGCATGTACAGGGCCTGCAAAGATTTGTATCAGATGTGACCCTAGAGCTGAAAGAAGTAAACATATGCTGTAACCGAACGTTTAAATTATTATTTATCACTTATTTATTTATTACTAAATTCACTTATAACAAACACCAATAATTTCTTAACTATTAATTCTATAAATTCCTACAACCCCTTTAACCTATCCACTAAACCTATTGATAATTATAACAACTACTTTCATAACCTTTTAGAATGATACAGTCTCTGGGGCAGGTCCTCAGTCATCAGGAACACAGTCTTTGTTGTAGATTCTTTAACGCACTTAGCAGTCCTTTTTCTGGATCTCTCAGATGCAGGTTCATCAGGGTTAAGTTGGGTATTGCAGTCTCACCTTAAATAAGGCTTCATGCTTTCTTCTCTGTGGGAGACCCCAGCAGTCTGCAGGCCAACTTACTTCTTTTGAATCAGGAACTCAGCTGCTCTGCCTCAGTCCTTAAAGCCAGGCACAGTTTCCCATAGGCCACTGTTTGGACAGATCAAACCCCTCTAGGCAAAAGCTGAGCCACAGGGTTTAGTCCTTGGCCTTTTGGTGTCTTGCTCAGGCTTTCTTTGCTCATCAGCTTCTTTCTGCTTCAGGGAGAGAGCTGGCCATCAATGGCCAGCCCTTTTTTTCAGCAGGACTCTTGGAGCCTCTTCCCTTTCTGGGCTCCATGCACTATCCTTAAATAGGAGGAACTGTGTTTCAGCTTAATTTGGGCTCCACCCACTTAGCAGCTGAAAACAATGTCAGGCCAGATACTTTTTTTCTTCTTCAAGTCTGTTGAGTCTTTCCTGTATTTCCTGACTTCAACCTTGTTTTTCAGTCTATTAAGTCTTTCCTGTTTTTCCTGATTTCATGCTGATAATGCTCTTCAGGCCCCGAATTAAGAGACAGTATCAGAAACTCCTATATATTTTCTAAATCTAATTTATCTAACCCCTACAATATGCCTTCATCCCTAACCCAAAAACAATTCCAATTCATAACCCCTGCAAATGAAAACTAGTTTTCTCTAAAGGAATCTCACTGTGGAAACAAACTCTTCTTAAGGTTAGGATCATGCTCAGTAGTAACCACGTACAGAAAATAAACTCGTTGGCATTTTTGGTGAACTCTTGTATCTTAATGTTGTCAAGGCTTTTGTTTTGTTTGTTTTTTGTTTGTTTTGTTTTTTCGAGACAGGGTTTCTCAATGTAGCCCTGGCTGTCCTCAAACTCACTCTGTAGACCAGGCTAGCATTGGACTCACAGAGATCTACCTGCCTCTGCCTCCCCAGTGCTAGGATTAAAGGCATACACCACCATGCCTAGCGACTTTTTTTAAAAACACTGATTTTATTAATTTATTAACCCTAGAGTTTTTAATTTTTTTTCAGACATATCATGACTTCTCTGAATATGCAAGAGCAAGAGTGTGTGTCTTTATTTGTATTTGTTTCCTTTATTTATCTGGGGCTGTTTTCTGTTTGTTTGTTTTGTTCTATTCTGGTGTGGCAGTTTGTTTGTTTGTTTTATCTTATTGTCTTTTATTTTGTTTTATTGTTATCCCGTAGATGTCTGTTTTCTAATAAGAGACTGAAAGGGAGTGGATCTGGATTGGAAGGGTGGTGGGGAAGTGCTGGAAGAATGGGAGAGCAGAAACACTGTAATCAGAATATGTTATATGAAAAACAATCTAATGAAGAAAAGATGCACTAGAACTAGACAATCTATAGATATGTATATATCAATGCATACACTAAATATATGAAATAATAAAAAAATTAATGTAAACAAATATATTTGAACATATATATTTATACACATGTGTGTTTGCATAGGTATTGCACTTTAGAGCATATCTGTAATAAAAAAAATTCAAAATTTTTTCATATTTCCAATCAAATGACAAAAATTCTGTGAGATAGTTTAAATATATTAAGCATAAAAATTGCCTTTATAGCAACAGTGCCAAACAATTCTCTTCAAATTAATCCAAAATATAGGAATAGATTGATAAATTGAGTTGATTTATTATCATAATCATAAGGACTGCTACATCCCTGTTCCACATGTAAGTGCATGGAATTCATTATTCTATCATTACAAGTACTAAATGAACATGAACATGATCCATAAAAACCCAAGGAGAACCAATCTCAGTATGAAAATGAGAGTTGGGCACACAATACCAACCCTAACCTTGGTGGTATTACCAATTATTAACTGATGTGTGAGAAAAAGTCAATTTTGCTAAGAATTTAGCCCCTGGTAAATTACCTTGCACCATTGGAAGACCACACATATGGTAATATTTGTGTAGCACAAATTGGAGTTTATGAGCACAATGTGAAAAGGACACACTTGGTGAGAAAATGACATAAAGTTTGGTGAGTAGAGAAAAGGGGCGTATCTAAGAAGAGTTGGGAGAAGTGGGTGAATATATTCAATATACATAGAACAAAACTTTCAAGGAACTAATAAAAATTTTAAAAACAAAATGAATACACCAATGTTCTGTTCACAGTGTGCTATTATTGCATGGTATGCCATGAAGTACTAAAAATAACACTACCTTGATGGGTTGTGTCTTAAAACCATCAGATAATGCTTTATGTTTTTTTTTAATTTTATATAAGTACTTTATTTTTTTTCTTCAAGTTACATCTCAGTCACAAACCCTTCCCTATTCCCCTTTCCTGTCCCACCCTTCCACCCTCTTCACCCCCAACAGCTTCCCTTTTCAATCCAACAAATGGTTCTTTCTCTTATAACAGTAAATTCTATACAAAACAGCAGAATTAAATATGCCACATTTATGAGAGTTAAATGGCCCAGTATACCTTCCCAATGTCCAGTTCATACATATTTGGCCCCTGACTTTAACCTTCTACCTTCTAACCATCTCCATGAGTTTAACTTTCACTGGCAGTACTGCCTCGTAGGCCCCCGGTGTATGAAGAGGCTCTCGGCCCTCATATGACTCCTGATCTGTGGTGAGAGACTGGTATGCAGGGACACTCCACCCCAGAGGATCAAGACGGAAGGGTCAGGGGGTAGAGCATGGGAGGGTGGGGCTGGGAAGCGGGAAAAGAGGACAATATGTTAAGGATGTAACCTGAAGCAACAAACAAATAAATTTATTAATTAAAAAAAAGCAGGTAACAACGTTAAAACACTGTAAATAAAAAAAGGATACAGCCGTTCAACCTGGTTTTATAAACCTCCAAGTGTCGAAAAAACGTAGAGCTAAGGTAAAATACAGGAGAAATGTGGTGTTAACCCATGCCTTTAACTTCAGCAGAGACTGGAGGAGCACCATAGAGTTAGTGCTTTATGTTTTAGTGCAATAGAAAAAAGCAAAATTTGTTATTTTAAGAAAGTCACTAGGACCCAGTCACTAAGAAGCTGCCATGGTTTTCAGAGGTATTTAACCAGATTCTCAGAGTTTTTTCTCTGAGGAAATCCCACTTATGCTCTTGCACATGAGATAATAAGCCATTCTGAATAAAAACTGAACACTCTTTTTGGAATAAGGATTTATTCTCAGAAGAGACTAACTAGCCCAAACCTATCCTTCTGGGTCTCGTCAGAACCTGAGAAGTGAATCACAAACTCTATCTTATTCATAATCCAACCCAGTGAGGAGAAAAGAAGCTGAAAAATAGGTGAGAAATGCATAATTCAGGGCATAGGACTTTAAAAGACTAAGCATAGTATAATTAATAATAATGATGATAATAAATATAATTTAGTATTTTACAATTTGAGATTATAGTGTAATTATATAATTTTAAAAATCCCTTTTCTGGACTCTAGACCCTCCCCTATACTCTTGCTTCCTTTCAAATGTATAGCATCTTCTAAATTGTTGTTTTATATACATGCATATATATGCACACATACATATATATACATATGAAAATGTATATGTGCACATATACACATAAGAAAATTTAAGAACAAATAAAACCCAAAAGATAGAAATATTAAGTTTTCAATATTCAGTGAACATAGGATGAATCTCCAGCATATACAAACAACATTAAGAAAAGAGAAGAATAGTAACCCAACAAAATCCTATTGCAAAAGTATATAAGGATACAACTGAATTGTCATTAAATGTATTTGAAAAAAGCTTATTCATAATAAAAAAATTACATTGAAACAATAACATGTCATTTTTCTTCCAAGCTGACAAAATTTAGCTTACAAATATTAAATATGTTCAAGGTGATAGTTAATTAGCCTCTTGCTCTGTAGATGTAAGCTGGATTAATGATTGAAGTACATCCTACTATATGGTGATATATTAATAAATACCTAATCCTACAGAAATTGTATTTTCATCATTTTAACTCCCCATTGCCTTACCTCAAACTCTTCCAGAATCCCCATAATTTCTTAAATTAAAAGAATATTTGTGGTATCATTGCTTTTAATAGCAAAACTAGTTATACTCAATGTAGCTCCTAATCCTTACCAAAGAAACTCTTTTCACAGCAGAGGGAGAACACTGCTAACATCATCCCAGTCAGAACCTCCTGTGTTTAATTCAGTGTCTGGCCAGAGAACCCTAAGGGCCATTTACCCACTTCTGTTCATCAGGACTTCTGGTACCTGGTTTATTTCGACTGTGATATCAATGGAAAGTTTCAGGAGTTTTGATTTCATGGATTATTACCTTCAGACACGAAGGACATATAAGGAAATTTTAATACTTAAAATCTTTATATTCATAATGTTTAGTCTGCCTTTTCCTTCTATTGCCTTGAATGTTTGTGTAATGTAACAAGGTTTTGTATTACAATTCTGTAATCATACTCTTAAATATTTCTGTTAAGCAAACTGCAAAATCTAAGGTAGTAATGTATCGCATATATGTGGCTCTCAGAAAAATCCTTTGGTATATGAGTTAAATATTCATTGTATTCAGCATCATTCATCTTTACTGAAATGTTATAGCTATACCTCTTGGGTTCCTGTATCTTTGTTTTTTCCAAGTTTTAGCTAGACTTCGTTGGCAGTGACTTAAGTAGTAGTGTCTTTTATGAGGGAAATAGGCAATTAATATCAAATGTTCTTGTGATGCTTTGAGTACTGACCATAAGTTAACAACACAAAATTTTGGGTACCTATAAGTATTTTATTAATAAATTACATAGCTATGTGTATAATATTTTTATTTATTCTTTGAGAATTTCATTGTGTAAATGAACAACAATTTTCTATACATTTGTTTTTGAGAATTTCATGCATGTATATACATTGTATTTTCAGCATTTTAACTCCCCATTGCCTCGCCTCAAACTCTTCCAGAATCCCCATAATTTCTTAATTTTGGTTTTTTTAGCATATCATTAAAATTCTATCTTTTGTAGATACTACATTTTAGTTGCTCATTCATCCATTGATGAACGTAAAGCTTGCTTCCATTTCCAGGCTATTGTGAGTAGAACAACACTGGAGATGGATGAATGCATATCTCTGTAGACACCGTAACTACAGTGTAGTAGGATATGGAATCCTATGGGAATATGTCCAGAAGTGGTAGAGCTAGGTGATATACTAGTTATATTTCTAGCTCTTTGAGGAACCTAAATATTTATTTCCATAGAGTCTGTACACATTTGTACTCCCAGTTATGCTGAAAAAGACTACCTTCATCTTCATATATTTAGCAGCATTTCATACACTTTTTATTATTTTTTCTCTGTAATTGTTAATCAATTGAAAAGGCAGCTTACAGAATGGGAAAGAGAGGCTTTTATAGCTATACATCTGACAGCAGTCAGTGTCTAGATTACACAAAGAACTAAAAAAAAAAAAATACTAAAAAAGAAATCACCCCTATTTAAAATGGGCTATGAAATAGTACAGAAAAAGAAATAAATACAAATGGCTATGTAATCCTTTGCAATTAGGGTAAGTCAAATTAAAACTTCTTTAAGATTTCTTACTTCTATCAGCAGTGCTAAAATTAAAACATAAAAAGATAATCTCCAACTTAACATATATTGGACTTAGTTGGGGAGGTATTATAAGCTCTAGAACTCAGTGCTCATACCAGAGGAATTAAATCAGAGTTGCTAAGATTGTAGGCTGAAAAAACTTTAGAGATGAACTGTTTTTGCATGAGGCTAAAGATCAATGGAGATTACCACTCATTCATAGTAGATCTGCCTCTAACACAACGTGAATATCAAATATAGTGATTCAAAATCAAATGGAGACATGAAAAGGGAGGGGAAATGTAGACAATTTAAATTTCTCCTATGATGTCTCATGAATCCACAGGGTCCTCTCTTCCAATATCCTCCCAAGCTATACTGAAAGCTCTTCTGAAATGTTTTAGTCTGGCACTTTCTTTCTGTACTTGAGTGACTGAGCACTGGTACTTGCAATTCTAAAGTCAGTTTACAGCTTCTGGCTCTAAATGCATGTCATTTGGAATTTATCTTTGTAAAGACAGTGTAGAAAGATTACTTACTCACCTTATGCACACAACCTTATGCATAACTAAATATCATACCCTGAAGGGTGAAGAGCCATACGGATTCTATCTGCTTATCCACCTTGTCACTACAGAGAGCTACAAGCTAAAAGAGAAAAGTCAGAGAGAAGTGAACTTCAGAAACCAATAAAAAACATTTTTCGAGGTTGAAATAATTCATTTTTAAATGCTAGTAGAAATCACTGGGACTGTTTCTCAGGAAGATGGGAATAGATCTATTTCCTTTTTTTTTTTTCTTCCAGTTACATCTCAATCACAATCCCTTCCCTACTCCCCCCTCCTGTCCCACCCTTCCACTTCTTCCCCCTCACCCCCCCATCCTCTACCCCTTTTTTTAGTTTAAGGTAGATCTTTTCCCCCCCAACAGCTCCCCCTTTCAGTCCAACAAATGGTTCTTTCTTTTATAACAATAAATACAGTACAAAACAACTGAAATAAATAGGCCACATTTCTTAGAGTTATATAGCTTAGCATACATTCTCAATGTCCAGTCCATATGTATTTGGCCCCTGACTTTAACATTCTACTATCTAACTATCTCCATGAGTTTAAAGTTCTCTATCTAACTCAACTTTCATACTAACTTGCTTCACAATTTTAAAAGTATCTTCTTAGATGTATAACATTCTCTTGACAACTCAAAATTTAATTATGAGACTCTAGCTATCTGTTCTTCAATCACCTCAGAGACCTGAGAGGGATAAATATATCTGATTTTATAGGAAGTACAGGGCCTGCAGCTTCCCAAACTAAGAAATGACATACCAGTGGCTGCCCGGACAGTTCCCATTTTCTCTCCATACATTACAGCATCGACCTTCAGCCATTTGGCCCCGTTTCTCAGACAGACATTGATTGTAGAGCAGGGGTTATGAAGGACTTACCTACCCTGTCTTGGCAGAGCTAGGCTGTCAACTTACCTACTTCCAAGTTTTGTCCTTTTTGGACAGCGTCTGTCTACAGTTGAAGCAAGGGTTTTGTTGTTGTTGTTGTTGTTGTTGTTGTTGTTGTTTGTTTTGCCAAGAGATAGGCTTGCCACTAATTCAACCATCTCATGCTGGAGATTCTTCGATGTTCATCTTCTACTTGGAGTGGAATAGGGGATGCTGTCAGGAGCTGGCATGTCTCGATATCAAAAAAAATCTTAATTTAAGAAAACATCTTTGAATGCCGTACTCTGCAGATCTCTTGGGGTTTTTGAAGATGCCCTATCTATCTCTTATGTTTAGATAAGCAAATGTTGCTTGTCTCTTAGCAACTTGATTTCTGAGTAGCTTAGAAAATAACTGTGATAGACTGTCATAGTAACTAACAAAATGACACGCTTGCATGACTGTTACTTTGTATTTCTTAATTATCCTAAACGGTTTATGATGGTTGGTAGCAAAAGGCCAAAACTTCACATTTCCTTTTTAAGCATTACTAGGTACATTACCTTTAAGAAATGTTACCCTTAATTTTGTAACAATATACAAAGATCAATACCAATGTGGCCAGATATACTCTTAATTTTGTATCAATATACTAAGGTCAATACCGATGTAGTCCAATACAATCTTAATTTTGCATTAATATACAATGATCAATACCAATTTAGCCTAATATAGTAATAATTTTGTATCAATACACAAAGGTATAAGGGCTTATTCAATAATCTGTCCTTTTTTCTTGATCTTTCCTACACTATGTTTACGTCCCATTTTTTCTCAAGTCTGATCCAGCCTTGCAGACTCCCTCAATAGCTGTTTCCTCAAAAGTCTACAACCACAACTCAAAAACACTAGGATAGTTCAGCTCCACAGACTGCTCCAGCCAGAACTTCAGTAAAGCCCTGAAGATCAGCTTCTGTCTACAAACTTCTTAGGACATCTACATAGCTGAGCACAAAAGGACTGAACATCAAATGATTCTATTAACATTTTTAACCATTTTTCCATCCCTATTTGGGCCCCAAACAGGTTTACTACGTCCCAAATCAGCAGGAAGTCATTTATGAGAGCGACGTCCCAGGCCCAGAAGGTGGGGAGGGTGTTTCCCTCCCCCTTTAGTTATTCGATGGATAACAGAAAATTTTGTCATTTAGGGGAAGAGACTACACGCTGTTAAATGGTCTTGTCAAATGGATTTTGGAGGTTAGACCTAGGGATTTCTCTCTTTTTCTTTTCTGTATCCTTCTTTCTCTCCTATGTAGGAGTGAATAGACTTGAGGAAAAATGGGACATAAACATAGTGTAGATCTATTTCAAAATCCATTGCTTGGGCATATATCCTAAAAGTTCTACAGCCTGCTACAGAGACATTTGTTCAATATATCTTTGATGACGTATTCATAATACTCTAAAATCAGAAACATCTTAGATGTCAGTCAATTTGTGAATAAGTAAAAAAAAAACATGATATATATATATATATATATATACAATAGAATATTATTCAGATGCTATAAAAATGAAATCATGCATTCCCAGGTAAATGGATGAAGTTAGAAAAAAAAGACAAACCTCAAAGACAAATAAGGTATGCATTTGCTTATATGTTGATGTTAACTCTCTTAAGTTTTCAAAAAGCAGGTTATAGTCTATATAACCTCAGAGGTTTTGTATAAAGTAAGTGACTAGGGAGAGGGAGAGATTTCCCTAATTGTGAAAAATAAAATAGATAGTTATGAATAAACAAAGATGAACAGAATTGTAACGGGATGTTCAAACAGGGTATGAAGAGATAGGAAAGGAAAGGAAGTTAGGGAGGTATAGTTAAAACTAAGGGCCACATGAGGGTTTGTATGGAAACCTAACACAATAGAAGCTTCTTAAAATATACATATAGAAGACATAAATCTCAGTAGAACTACTAAATAACAAAGTCCCAATTTGACATCTGTTACACTAAATGAAGTTGAATGCTTCAGTGTCAAGAATAGATTATATATAATTGTGTTCTTGGAGATAGGGGCCCCAGGAAACCTCAAAACAACCCAGATTTTTGCCAGAGTGGTTGAGTGCTTTAAACAAACTGATGGAAAAGCATTATTTCTAAAGACAACACAAACACAACTCATTGCGCATGGCATAGTTGAGCTATTGCCTACTTTCCACCCCCTTTGATAAGGATTTGTGACACTGATTAGTATTCTGAGTGTTACCAAAGGGAAAGGAAAAACTTACTTAGCTACAAACTCTCCCATCCACAATGGTGACCTGCCTGCAAGATATGTTGTTGCAATGGTGGAACAAAACTTGTGGGAATAATTTAAGTACTATCTGATTGGATTTAAGCCCCACTCCATGATGTGGAACCCATCCAGACACTACTCAGGTAGCCAAGAAATACAAACTACATAGGCCAGGGACTTAAAGGAAAACCAAATGCTACTGTTCTACTAAGGGGATGTAGCAATACAATGACTCCTAAAAAATTCTGTTATACTCATAGGTCAGTGTCTTACTCAGTCATTATCAGAGAAGCTTCCTCCTGCAGTAGATGGGAACAGCGACGCACAACTGGACAATGTGCAGAGAGTGAGAGATTTTGGAACACTCTGTCCTAGATAGATATCTCCATTATTCCCTCAACTCAGGGATCATGAAACCCTGTATTATAGGAGGCAGAAAGATTATTAAGAGCCAAAAATCATGGAGGACACCAAAGAAAGCCTTCTAAACACATCAGGACCACTGGATGTATGAATTCATGAGGACTGTGGCAGCATCCACAGGGACTGCATAGGCCTAAGTTAGATGGGGCTCTAGCTATGAGAGGTGCAGTAGACACAAACCCCCATTCCTAGCTAGAATCTATCTCCAGTTCATAGCTTTTCTCAAAAGAAAAACTAGTTTTCTTCAATGGAATCTTATTGGGTAGATCTACAAATCTGCCCCATGTCTATCATTGTGTGGCCAACACAAAATGAGAATAGTGTAATTTTTTTGAGGTTTTTCTTTCTGTGTACCTTACAGGTCATCAAAGTACATATTATAGTCTCCAATTTCGCATTTTTTGGGAGTCTGTCTGTGTGCAAACCTGTGTGCCACTTCATCTTTGTGTTTCTTGTGCTTTTTCTTTGGTTCTTTTCCTTCAGTTTGTTTATTTTGTCCTGTTCTTGTTTGTTTGTTCTTATTTTATCATAGTTTTTAGATGCCTGTTTGTTTCCTAAGTGCTAAAGACAAGTAGGGGTATGGGTTTGCGTGGCAGGGGATGGGGGAAGTTTTAGGAGGAGATATGGGAAAGGAAACTGTAATCAGACCATATTGTCTGAAAAAAAATCTTATTTTCATTACAAAAATATTGAGGAAAAAAATTAGATTAGCTCAAGACATACATGGTTAAGTGCCTGAAACATAGTTTCATATAAACATGAGCTAATTATTAATATTTTTCATAATCAGTTACAATCACATGCAGAATTAAAAATCATTTAAAATATACACGAATTTAGAGGAAAGAAAATGAGCATGTATTCCTTTGAGCCACATCACCATATAGGGAAGAAGAGAAATGAGCTAATCCTTGAAGGCAATATTAAACCAACAGGATATATTTTGTAATGATAAAAAAGAGCAACATGTTTCTTATAATAATGTGATAATAATGTAATAGTTCAGAACATGTTGCTTAAGTGGTGGTGAACAACATGTGAATTGTTTCACAAATGGGAATAGTTGCACTTTACACACTGCTTGTGAACTATAAAATAAAGCAAATATCATAAACCCTGAGATTTGCACACTGAATGATGCAAGGACAGAAGCTTGGTGGAATAGATAAGGTAAAAGGGCACAGGAAGATTGCAGGGGTTCTTATTCAATTGTTTTATTTTCACTGTAAGATATAAGACTAGCACTAACAAATTGGAAAAAGGTTGGTGGCAATTTGAACAATCAATCAGAGACGTGAAACAGCTTCTATGAGAGTGGAAGTGTGTTGACTCAGGGGCTACATTGGCATTTCCAGTGAACTTCATGACCCGAGTGAAGATGCAAGATTATGAATCTTTAAATATTCCAGTTAGTGTATAATGTATCTCCAGCCTCAGATGCATAGATATACAGACAGAAATGTCACTGTTTGTATAAATAGGTGTTTGGGGAGTTTGACAGAAATGCAGAGAAAGAAAAAATGTGGATGGATATGATAGAATAATTATAATTATAAACTCTTGATTTTTCACTTGTATATGTAAATGATTATGTGAAGGACCCTAGAAAGAGTAAATAGATTAAAAGCAATGCACTTGAGGCTCACAGGTTCAAAAGGCAGATGTGAGTTTCATGTATTTGAATCTGTGTGCTTACCCTCCCTCCACATCTCATTCTCTGCATCTTATGTATGAGCAGAGTGATTAAATATTGTCCCTAAGAGAGACTCTATCACCCCATCACTCTTTCACTCTTCACTTCTGAAAACTTTCCTTGATCCCCATAGACTATTGTGACTACATCCAAGATTGTTGCTGCATCTAAGTTCACCAAAGTCACCTATGGTATGCAACACGCCAGAGCTCATTCCAGTGCACTAGGGTATCATGTGCATCTTTTATTATAAAATATTTAGGAAAAAGTCGTAATTTATAAATATTCTGGTTAGTAGGCACACAAAAATATCTTTGAAAGAATCAATAAATAAGTTCCTTGGCATGTTAAATACAATGTTCTTATCCCCAGAACCAGGGAGCACAATAGTTAACTGGTAGCAGGAACTTTACAAATTTGATTAATCAGTGCAGTATTGTGAGATTATCCAAAATTATTTGGGTGAATCAAATGAAATCATAAAATTCATGAAATCCATTATGATTTTATAGCATTTTATAGCTGGAAACAAGAGGAGACAGAAGAATGGACACTTCTTGTGGAACAATTGGACTACCAGTGCAGCACAAGAACATAATCAGGAGATACACCTAGAAATTGGAGAAGCCAGTGAAAAGAGTCATATGCTGGAGGCCAAGAGGGAACATAGGTTTGTTTGCTTGACATTTTTTGCCTCAAAGGATTCATTTTAGATTTCTGACTTCCAAACCTGAAAGATTAAAGGAAAAAATGTTTTAAACCAATAAATTTCTGGTAATTGTTACAGTACCTCTAGGAAATCAATACTTACAGCAATTACACTCATTGTTCCTCAGTCTATAAACATGTACTATTTACTTCTTCCAAGGGAGAGCTGAAATGTGCTTGCAGACTTTACTGATGGCCCTAGTTTGCTTTCTACTGCTGTGATAAAACATTTACCACAAGCAATGTGGGAAAAGGAAAGGATTTATTTGGTTTACAGCTCATAGTCTATCATTGAGGGAAGCCATGGCAAGAGATCAAGATAGGAAGCTGGAGGAGGCAAAAACTGAAACAAAGACCATAGAGTATTACTGTTTACTGCCTTTCTCTCCAACACTCTCTCAGTTTGTTTTCTTATATAACCCAGGAACACCTGCTCAAATGTGGCACTACTCAGAGTAGGCTTGCCCCTCCCACATCAACCATTGATCAAAAAATTCTCCATAGAATTTAATACTGGCCAGTCTGATGGAAGCATATTCCCAACTGTGGTTCCCTCTTCCTAGATGAGTATAGCTTGTGTAAAGATGGCAATGCTTTTTCCTATCTCACGGCTTGGTGTTCAAGACAGATAGCTGAATGAGTTTCCTTGTGCTGGTAACTAAATATAACTTAATTAGATGTTTGTGTCATGATGATTATAAAACTGTAACAGAAGTTCCAACATCATGGGCATCTTGCATTTTAGTTGCAGATACATTAGATATGCTTCCATTCTTATGCACATTATAGCAAATTTATGTGATTTAGTGTCAGAGATTGTTTGGCAAATGGCATGCAGATAGATACAAAATTGAGCAAATATTGGGCAACTGTCTAATAACTTTTTGAAGTCTGTTGTGAAAGTGACTTACAGTGGCAAAATGTATTACGCACAGAGAAACATTTAATGTCTGGACATATCTCGAATTGGAAGGCAATGACTGTTTTGTGGAGCCAAGTGCATCTGCAGTTTGATGGCCCCCATAGGTGTTAATCTCATTTGCCTATCACAGAAAACTGCTGGTTTGTTTTACAAAGGAAAAGCTAGCCCAATAACCCAAAACATCACCAACTTATGCAGAACTAGAGTGAATCTGGCAGCAAGAATAATAAAATAATAAAAGCCACACACTTCAAATCCTATACTCCGTGTAAGAAAAATCCTCCCTACCAACTATTTCTATGCATCTGAACACCTACTGAAATAGAAACCACATGAATTGTGCACAAGATTAGCCAAAACCTGCCTCTAAATGTTCTATATATGACTCCCATCATAAAAACCCAAAATGTCTTTATTATCTCAAATATTCTTACTCCCCTCCCTCAGGCTGATCATTTCCTATAAACAAAAATAATTTATTTTGTGTAATATTTCATATTACATGTATCGTTTCATTGTTCCCCAAACCACACATTGCGAAAGACACCCTATAGGTTTTCATTCTGGGCAGTAGATGACACATTTTGTTATAATTATTGTTACATTACCTAAACAAAAATAATTTCACTTACGTCCCACCTCCAACTTCTGCTCATTTTCAACGTCTTCACGAAAACTTTTAAGTCCTTTCATCTATTTCATTATTTATACAATATACACAGCCAATCTTCATTTCTTCTGAAATTTCTAACTATTGGTACATTGCCTAAAGTGGGAATGTGAATACTCTGAAAAGTATGTAGGCTGAGCCAACAATCTTTATTCAACCAAGCATTGCAAATAAAAGTCTTTCTTCCTCCTGAAATTCTTTATCCCACTGCATAAAATGGGTATTAACAATTCTATTAGAAGTTAGGAAATAGAAATTGAAATCATCTAATACTACATCCTAAGGTGTTTTCATAAAAATTCTCCACAGATATCAAGGAACATCATAAATGTTTCTGGAAATATCTTAACTACCTGTTGAAAGTATCAATTCTAACAGTCTCATTACATCATCCTTATGGTTCTCATAGTCAGATTTAGGAACCAGGAAGGTCCTCTGAAGAGGCATTATGACACCAAAGTGACAAAGTTGTTCGATTACTTCACTCTCTTTAATAGATGGTCAGTAGAATTTTTCAGAATCTTCCTGGCTGTATTGTAATGCGAAGAGAAAAGCATAATAATTTCTCTTCCACACAATCTTCAGGATATTCATGGATACAAAGCAATTCTACTCTTTATACTACATTTTGTAACAGTGTGTAACAGAACTATTTTTTTTAATAATTTATTTTTTATTTCTTCAAGTTACATCTCAATCACAATCCCCTCCCTACTCCCCCCTCCAGTCTCACCCTTCCACCCTCCTCCCCCTCAACCCCCCATCCTCTTCCCTTCTTTTTTTTTTTTTTTTTTTAGTTTAAGGTATTTCTTTTTCCCCCCAACAGCTCTCCCTTTCAGTCCAAAAAATGGTTCTTTTTCTTATAACTATAAATACAATACAAAACAACAGAAATAAATAGGCCACAATAATAAGAGTTATATGGCTTAGCATACATTCCCAATGTCCAGTCCATATGTATTTGGCACCTGACTTTAACATTCTATTATCTAACCATCTTCATGAGTTTAAAGTTCTATATCTAACTCAGCTTTCATACTAACTTGCCTCATAATTTTGAAAATACCTTCTTAGATCCAGAACACCCTCTTGATTCCTAAACAACTCAAAATTTAACTATGAGACTCTAGCTATCTATTCTTCAACCACCTCAGAGACCTGAGAGGGATAGATATATCTGATTATATAGGAAGTGCAGGGCCTGCAGCTTCCAAACTAAAAAAGTGACATACCAGTGGCTGCCTGGACAGTTCCCATTTTCTCTCCATACATTACAGCATCAATCTTCAGCCATTTGGCCCCATTTCTCTGACAGACATTGGTTGTAGAGCAGGAATTATGAAGGACTTACCTACCCTGTCTTGGCAGAGCTAGGCTGTCGACTTATCTGCTTCCAAGTTTTGTCCTTTTTGGACAGCAGTCTGTCTACAGTTGAAGCAAGGGGTTTTTCTTGCCAAGAGAAAGGCTTACCACCAATTCAATCATCTCCCACTGGAGATTCTTCGATGCTCATCTTCTGCTTGGAGTAGAATAGGGGGTGCTGTCAGGAGCTGACATGTCTCGATATCAAAAAATCTTAAGTTAAGAAAACGTCTTTGAATGCCATATTCTGCAGATCTCTTGAGGTTTTTGAAGATGCCCTATCTATCTCTTATATTTAGATAAGCAAATATTGCTTGTCTCTTAGCAACTTGATTTCTGAGTAGCTTAGAAAATAACTGTGATAGACTGTCATTATATTTGGCCACATTGGTATTGATCTTTGTATATTGATACAAAATTAAGGGTAACACTTCTTAAAGGTATTTTTCGTAGTAATACTTAAAAATGAAATGTCAAGTTTTGACCTCTCGCTACCAACCAACATAAACTGTTTAGGATAATTAAGAAATGGAAACTAATAGTCATGAAAACGTGTCATTTTGTTAGTTACTATGACAGTCTAACAGAACTATTTTTTATTTATAAACACTTCATATATATGTATATGTATATATATATTTATTTATTGGTTATCTAATAATACCTATCTAATACCTAATACCTATACCTTTAATTTATTAATATTCTTAGTGTAGGTCCATGCAGGATAACCTGATTGATGGCAGTCCCAGCAGGCAGTTCCTTTAAGCTTGGTGTCCATTGGGCCTAATATTACCAGTTCACAAGGCCAGCTTATTTCATCTGTCAAATTGTGGCCGATTTATAAAGACATTCTGTTCTAGCTGCCAAAGTGAGGGCTCCTCGAACTGCTTTCAAACTCTGTTAACCTCACTTAATCTTCTGGCGCTCTGGAACCTTTAAGGAACTCTATCACCAGCATTCCTGTTCTTTTTGCAATCAATGTTATCTAGCAGCTTGTCTGGTTTCTTCTTTTTCTTCAACTGATGTCCTCTCACAGTTTGTCTGGTTTCTCCTTTTTTTTTTTTTTTTTTTTCAACTGAAGTCCTCTTACAGCTTGTCTGGTTTCTTTTTTCCAACTGGTTTCTCCTTTTAGTAACTGGCTTCCTTTTGCAGCTTGTCTGGTTTTTTTCCCTCCTTTTCCAAATGATGTCCTTTCACAGCTCATCTAGTTTCTTCTTTTTTGCAACTGATGTCCTCTTGCAGTTTGTCCAGTTTCTTAGCCACGCCCCTTCAACAGGGCAGTTGTTCTTAGAACTATGGTCTCAACTGCACTCTGTCCATTTCAGCAGCTAAAGGGACACCAAGCTTTATGTATTTCCAGATACCAAGCTGAACTGCATACTAATTTACTAAATAGACATCACTTCTACTATCTCACACTCATGACATTTGTTACTTGATTTTTTGATGATGACCATTCTGACTAGGTTAAGATAAAATACCGAAGCAGTTTTAATCTTCATTTTTTTTTGATAGCTAAGGATGTTGAACATCTCTTTAAGGGTTTATTAGCAATAGATACTTCATCTTAGGAGAAATCTCTGTTGAATTCCATAGTCCAATATATAGGACTGGTTTGTTTTCTTTCTTTTATTATATTTTAATAGAAAAAACTATTTTCATAGAATATATTTTGATCGCATTTTATCTTCCCCTGACTCCTCCCAGATCCTCTCTACCTTCTGAATGTCATCTGTTTCTCACGTTCTGTTCATATGTTTCTTTAAATTGTTGACTTGAGTGAATGCTCTGATTTCTCTACCTAATCGTCAATCATGATATGCTGTCCTCTACATGATCTATTCTATTAGTCAGACATTTCACTGAGATTTTTAATATAATGTTCTAATATTTTTATTTCTAGCAGCACATTACTTTCACTTTTCTTTCATACCTCTGCCTCTTTATTGAATTCTACTTCATATCTTGTATTAATGTTTCTTTCATTATCTTTTTTATGTTCTCTTGGTATAAATTCATTTCTTCGTTGAGCTCTTTGTACATATTTATAATAACTGCTTAGTTAATTACCCTGTAATTTTGTATAATTCCATTTCATTGAGAACAATTATTACGATGTGGGTAATTTTTGAAGGAAATATGCTTTCTGGTTTTATCATGTTACCTTTGTTCATACATTGGGAATTGAAGAATTGGAAGTTGTTGGTTGAGAGGGTTGTTGTTGTTGTTGCTGCTGTTAAATTACCTCCTTATTTAAGTGGATTAAGTTGCTCTGACTTTATTTTTTTTTATATACCTTAAGTAGGATGTGATATTTCCTCCCACTCTAAAGCTCCTCTTCCTCTAAGGCTTGGTCATGCTTCTGATGTCCCATTGGTGTGTGCCCTTGTACTTGCACATACTTAATCAAATCACCTGCAGGCAAGCTACCTAATATGATGTATACCACATTTCCCCACACGACTACACCCTTCTCCGAGTCAATAGCAAACCAGTCTCAGGCTCCACCACTGGATAGCTTGGGTCCCCACATTTGTGTCTTCCAATCTGGATGACCTCTGAACAATTATTCCAAGCTCATTATATTGAAAAGTGAAACATAAGCCTCAAAAACTGAAAAAAATGTATATTTATGACAGTGTTAATTTGCTATAATTTTCTCCATACACATAATATTTATTAGGAAAGCATTTTATATAGTTGTCGTGAATTTAAAATTTAGAACCATGAACATTATTCTATCAAAACATTAAGAAGGCATGATGAAACTTTAAACTTTTTATTGATAATCAAAATAGGTGTATAAATTTAAATTTTGCCAAATGTTGACAGCATTCCATGTGGACTATTTAATAGCATGGCAAAATTAACTATAACCTCCTTAACCACAGAAGGTTTAAGTTGATGCTGAATAATTCATAAATTTTAGTACCTCAACAGGATTTCTGAAAACTAAGAAGACTGAGAAGTCAAAATCAAGATGATTAATTTATGCAGTGTCAGAATTTGGGCCAGTATTGCTATCATGGCTATTAACAGAACACACATTGACTACCACCCATGTTGAATGTAGTTATTGGTGTGTTTATTGTTCTGCACTTGACAAAAATACCTGGGGATTGGGAGTCACACAGGAGGAACATTGAAACCGCTTTAGAACTCATGAAAAGCTGCCCACCAGTTAACACAACCACAATGGGTATGTCTTGGAGGGGCAGGGTCCCAATGACTACATGTCCTGAGGACTTCATGCTGTTGTAGAGTTTTGGTCTGCTTGTTGCCATCACAGTCACCACATCCTTTACAGTCTACTACGATCTTTCCAATCTATAGTTTTACAAAACTTAAAGCAGCTTCCAGCCTCCACTGGGCAATGTTATTGGCATTTACAACATTAATGATTCATCTATCTCCTTTAGAAAGAACTTAGAGATGTAGATTGTTAGCTGTGACCACCAGCCCTAGAATTAATTAGGAGAAATAGATTGCTAGTGAGAAAATTAGATTAAAATATTATCCTTAGTGCCTCTGATGTAGAAAATGTTAGGGAACAATTTAAAGTTCAGAAAGGCACACTCTTAATAGTTAAGCTTGGGAATTTTTTTTATAGTAAGGGAACAAGAGCAATATCAACTGGACAGGCACTGAATGACTTGGCTCTCTTGCTAAAGCTGGGCTGGTGCTCAAGGCATAGCTAATTTCTTGTACCCATTTTTGCCTACAGTTCCCTGATATGATTTAATAAAAATTATTAATGAGTAGATGGACACCTTGAAGATTTAAAGTAGAAATGACTGCTTATATTTTATATAAAAGTTTAAAGTTCTGATTCTCTTAAGGTTTTTATAAGATTACTTTTAAGATAAATAATAAGATAATTGATCTTTTCTTTGTAAGTGCAAATTGCAACCTGAGAAGATTCTTGCTTGCTTACACTTTGCTAATTTATAAGAAGTTGCTTTGTTACAAATATATGTGAGTTCTTGGGAATAATTTATTTTTATTTTTTATATTTATTTATTACTTCAGGTTACATCTCCATTACAGTGCCCTCTTTCCACCCCTCCCTGTCCCGCCCTCCCACCCTCTACCCCCTATCCCTTCCAGAGGAGTGGGATACTCCTCTGGAGTAGAGTGTCCCTAGATGGAATAATTTATTTTTTACATTCGTTTTCCACTCATAAAATGTGAAACATTTGATCATATGAGGGCATTAAAGAACATTTTTTTCTTTAAGTATACTAATTGTAATCATTCACTTAGTTTAAAATAGAATGTAATCACATTGTGATATTTGTACTAATTGAAAGATTTTGCTGGGATATATAAGCTGTGGGAGAAAAAATAAAATTGTTAGAACCAACTTGTTGTAGCTTTACTCTATCTACCATCTTCAAAATATTTGTGTATGTATGAAATTGGTTGGAGCTTTGCTCCATCCACCAAATATGGGTGTATGTGCATACCTGTAAGACACCTGAAGCTTTGCTCCATCCACACAATGTGTGAATATGTATATGTATATATATATATATATATATGTGTATGTATGTATGTATGTATGTATGTATGTATGTGTATGTGTGAAGTTGTTGGAGCTTGATTATTAGAGCTGGCTTCATCCACCAAATGTGTGTGAGTGTGTGCCTTCTTTTCATCCTCACTGACCCCACATCCCCTTCTTGGGTCACTAAATATATTGCCAGAGCTAGTCTTCAACACCTGAGATACTTGGCTTTAAAAGCTACAAGTTTAGTTTGTTCACTGTGTGATGGGGTGGATTAAGCATTCTAAATGTTAATTAATTGGTCCTGGTTTTTGTCCGTTACTTACATTTACTCTGATTGGTTAAATAAATTCCGAGGCCTGAGATTGGGCAAAGACAGAGAAAGGTGAGACTTCCTGAGATTAGAACTGGAAGCCTGTGCTTTAGACAGAGAATTAAAGCATTCCAGCCAGCAGCAGCAAGAAGGAGGCACACACCATGGGTTAGAAAAAAAAAAAAAAACCTCATTCCACATGGCCAGGAACATCTGCATAGTGTGGAGAACGGCAGTACAAGGGGAGGTATGTATATATGGAGTCATATTTGGGTAATACAATTAAGAGCTAGCTTAGGTGGGCTAGGATTGCACAATTCAGGCCAAGGCTTGTAAAACCCATGTGGTGTCTGTGTGTACTCATTTATAATGGCTGCTTAAAGATTAACAGCTGCCAAATCAATTAATGATAATACAAATACTGTAAACAATTTAATTAATTATTTCTACAAATGGCGCCCAACGTAATTTAATTTTTTTTTTTAACATATGGTGCCCAACTACGGCAATTAGAATCCATGTTTACAGCATGAGAAGACCTAGGTGAAAGCCGGTTTCCTAGCCAAAGAGCTAGGAACCAAACCCATAGGCATTTCAGAGGTGCGGCTACCTTAACAAAAAACTGTTGACTTGCAGCAAAGGCAGAGAGCTAAGGCTTAGCTCTCTGTACATACTAAAAAACTGGCATCCTTCTAAACATAATTTGAGAGTGGAATAAATAGCCTAGATTAAAAATGGAGGAATTCATAATGCCTCAATACTTTTGGATTCCAATTGAGTTTGTTTCTCTTAGCATGCAAATGATTTTTACCCTGATAATTGTGGTCCTGTATATCCTTTTTGAGAAAGATCTGACTAGGATAGGCTTGAAGAAGGAAAGAATTTACAGATGGAATGCTAAATTGCCAACAATGGGGGAAGGAAGGAGGCATTTCCTAATAAATAATACAAAACTGATGACAGCTGGGGCTCACAGTTCCCTGGGTACTAGGAACTTGTCCGGAGTTTTTTGAGAACCCAAATCAAGTATCTCCTAAAATTGTTCTCCCTCATTCATGCAACAAGCATCCTTTCATCTAAAGAAAAATACACCTGTCTAGTCTGATTCTAAATCATATGTGCAAGGGATTATGGGAAATAATTATTTTATGTATTCTGCTTTTCTGGGTTCTTTTTATTCAAGCAAATAAGTTGTAGGATCCTGTAAACAGAGACAGGTAGTTCAGGTTCAATGGTGAAGTATGATTCCACATCAACTGTAAATTTTATTATAGTCTTAAAATATTTACCCTATAGAGTTATAGTATAGAGAATATTTTAAAACTTTGTGTTATTTAGTTTGTAGATTAAGATGCAATATTTTGTCATATTGTTTTAAATATGATTCATGTAAATTAGCTATAGAAGTAGCAAAAAAACAAAATACATTCTGGAAAAATTCCTAACACTGCAAATCCTGTATATAGGTTCACATTTCTCTTTCAAATCTTATTTAAAGGAGTGATCTATAACTGAATTTGATTATACATAACAATTAGCTGCAATTTCTAATAGTATACTTAAATTGTGTGTTGGCTCCAACGCATCTTGATTTATTTACAGCACAATTTATATATATATATACTCAAAGTTATCAAAAAACATTGAAACATAAACTAATGAAGTGTGAATTCAAACTTAATTCAATAAAAAGTTAACCACTTGAAAAGAATGAAATGTTCCTTTCATGATGTAAATATTTAAAACTTTTGAAACTATTTTGTGAGGAAATATAAAAACAATCTACTTGTTACTTTATTTCTATACAAAACAAAAAATGACAATATCAGTGAGGTGAATTTTAAATTTAAGCACAAATATTATTAAAAAAAGACAATGTAAAGGTGCCTGAATTTTAAGCAATGATAATGAATGGTGCACCATCAACACTGCATTATAATGCTCTGTGCCTGGTGTCAGGCCAACATGACTTTTCAGAGTTCCTTAGGGGAGAATGCTTGACAATGAAGAAATTAACAACACTTTGTTATTGGTTGGAACTTTAGTGTCACACCCTCAAATAGAACTCTAGAGAGCTTATCTGCCCTGAAATTTCATATCTTCTATTTTCACAGCATTCTTATGGAATGCTAGGAACAGCAAAATGAAACGTCTTCATGATGATCTATGTTTGCAGAATTTGTTTTTTGAGGCAAAACATATGGATCTGACAAATCACACAAAAGTATTTAAATAACTCAAGCAGTATTAGCTGCTGCAGAGACTGAAGGAGCTACAGTTAGCTGAGAATAGAAGGGTGGTTAAGAGTGTCACAGATGTAGAAAGGTATGAAGAAGAATCTGCATTTGTAAGGATCGGGAGTGACATGGAAGCCTGAAGCACTGAATGTTCATGAAGAGTGAAGGCAAGTGTGGTATAAGAATAGTCAGTCATAAGTGTAGGTTATGGTGAGGAGTCTCCAACCTTGGAAATGTCTTTATGTCTTTTGACTATTTTCTAAAATGTGTCAAGAATCTATCCCTCTAGCAATTGAGGTGGTTTGGCTGAATTTTATGTTTTTTTTATAAACAAAATAAGGATAGTGTCCTTTTCATAAATGGGAATGGGAGGGTTGGTTGGAGGAAAATAAGGCATGGAAAGGACAAAAGACTAATGACCAACTTTTATTTTCAGACCTAAACTCAATTTGGTTTTCAACAGGAAGCCTAGTTACCAGCACTCTCTACTGCCTTTCATGAAGACTTAACCAAACCATGTTCATGTTGAAACATATAACATCAGGTTTTGGGAATATTTGCTGTGTTATTTAAGTTATCTGCTGCTTTTAGTTATGTGAAATGATTTTTGAAAGATTCTATGATAAATTCCAGTTGTGTGACATGGACTACAAGTGGCTGATTATGATCTGAAAATCATGCCCAACATTGTTCCTTGATATCATCATTTTTTTTAGCCTAAAATTTATCCCCTAATGTAAAAACTGTACTTCATGAGTTTGTACAAAAATATATAACATACTTTATATTTTTCAAGACAAATTTTTAATCTTCTGAAGAAAATATTACTCAGTAATATTTGTCATCATAATTTTCTGTCAACTTGACAGAACCCGAGACATACTTAGGAAAAAGAAATCTAAATTAAAGAATTTCTGTCATCATAGTCACCTGTGGGTATTTCTGTGGGGGGAAGCCTCTTGATTTCTGATTGAAATAGGAGGGTACATATCATTATGGTCAGTAAAATCCTGGCCAATAGGGCCAGGACTATGTGAGAAAGGTATCTTGGAAAGCCAGGAAAGTAAGCAAATAAGCAACATTCCTCATTAGAAAAAGATGGAATCAAGTCTAATGGTGAAGAAGGTGAACTGAGAGCTTTCAATATTCACAACATGTTCTATTTGAGCAAATGATATATAACAATGGTGATGTCAAAATGTTATAAATGAGCAAATATATACAATTTTAAATGAGGAGATACATTCCAGTATACATGTTGATACTCATAGAAATGATAAACTATGCAGGTTATATCATTTAGAATTGCAACCTACACATTCTGTCTAGTGTTGCTTGCTTGTATGTTTTTCGGGCTGATATTTGGTATTGGCTAACAGTGTTTCTCCCACTATCAGAATTCCTTAGTTTCTGATAATTCTCTATGTAGGTTTGGGGTCTCATAGGTTTTCCATTATCCACCTCTGCATATCTCTTGCTGCCCATATTCAGATCATGTTTTGGTAGTCACATTGGGGAAGCTTTCTGGGTGTAGCTTCTGACATTACCAGGAGACACAATTTCACAACAATTTCCCCAATCCTCTGAATCTAACAATATTTATCTCCACTCTTTTGCAATATTCCCTGTGCTTTATATGAAAGAACACAGTCCTACAGTTTGATTGGTTGTAGTTTCTCATAATGGTCTCTGTTGCAAATAGTAAATTAACCAAAAACAAGGAAATACTATTAATAAAATGCTGTTAATTAAACCACATTTTTTTCAGATTTTTCTTATAAGTACCACACGCTAACCGATTGCGCCACTAGAGCATCCATCAGATTTTTCTAGTTTTCTCACTAATTTCCCTTCTGTTCTGTAGTCAAGGGAGGACATTTGATTTATTCAACATAAAGCCTTACTGAAGGATGAGGAGTAAGGCTGTGAAATTCTGACACGTGGACATAACATCGTTATCACAATCAAGACTTCACAACAACTGTAGCTACTCAAAAAAGACTTGTATATATCAATCCAGACAAAATTCTGATATAGATGCAGTAGAAGAATTACAGGCTTGAGCGATCCTAGCAAATGTGTCTACTGGTGGGTTTTACTTGCATACTCATGCACTTGAAGGAAGCACTAAAGGGATTTATTGAATTATCAAAAGTTAAGAAATAAAAAGACATGGACTTTGAACACAGTGTATTGAGGGTGACATGGGAAGTGCTG
This sequence comes from Lophiomys imhausi, assembly GCA_907164525.1. NCBI lineage: Eukaryota > Metazoa > Chordata > Mammalia > Rodentia > Muridae > Lophiomys > Lophiomys imhausi. Next base: position 11,729,116 of record CAJQZJ010004752.1, read on the forward strand.
GAGAGTAAATGGGGAAAGATGTACATGGGGACAGATGAACATGGGTAGATGTGATCAAATTTTATTGCATTCACATACAAAATTAATATTATATCTTAGTATCCTTGATTCTATGACTATACATTCAGTGTATTTATTATCCTTATTTTAGTTTTCTTTGCAAAGAACTTGTCACTTTTGAAGATTATTGGTCTGGTAAAATATTTATCTCTGAGCCTACTTGATACATTATAATTTGGCATCTGAGGGAAGCCACTAACACCATCCTTCTCATGATCCTACCCAGGATAAACATTCAAAACCTGACTTCCTAATGATTGTGCTAACTTTCATCAGATGGCAGGGACTGTCTTTTGTTAAGAATTTATTCTTTGTTTTGTTTTCTTTTTGGTTTTTCGAGACAGGGTTTCTCTTTTTAACAGCTCTGGCTGTCCTGGACTCTCTTTGTAGACCAGGCTGGCCTCGAACTCGCAAAGATCCGCCTGCCTCTGCCTCCCAAGTGCTGGGATTAATTAAGCGAGTCCAGGACAGCCAGAGTTGTTAAACAGAGAAACCCTGTCTCGAAAAACCAAAAGGAAAACAAAACAAGAATTTATTCTCTTTGATTTTAATTATAATTATATAATACATGTGTGGGCCAGGTATGCGCATGTAGTTCCTGCAGAGGCCAGCAGAGGACATTTGATCCCCAAATGGAGACACAAGCCGTTCTCACTTGACTGATGCTGGTGCTGGAAAGGGAGCTCCACTCCTCTTTAAGAGCAGCATGTGTTCTTAACCACTGAGCCCTCTCTCCAGTTCCAGTATTCCTTGTCTTCTAGTTCCTCTCTAGTTATTTCTTTTTCTCATATATTCTGTGTGTTAAAAGCTAAAGCTATGCAATGTTCCAATGGACGTGAGAATGAAGATCTACTTCCAAGAGAAAAATTCAAAGAGCTTATTAATTTAAGGACTAACATAGAAATTGATAGCTTTGGGGGCCACTGGGCTTTGCACATATCCTACTCTGATTTAAAGTTTTTCTTAGTGCTTTTTCTCCTGTATCAGAATATGTTCCCTGCAGCAACTAATGTAGTGTTTATGTTAATAGACTTGAATAGAGGGCAGAAGTTCATACATAGCTCAGCATCATAACTAAGAAGAGGCAGGAAAACCTGTGGAGACCATATGTCCTAGACTCAGGTTCCTGGTGAAAGAATACCTACATTCCCCTCTACTGTCATATTGTCAGGCTTGAAGTAAAACTGAACACAACAAAGCCTAGTGTAATTGGTTTGGGGAAAGATACTCCTGTTGGACATCTAAATATTGGCAAACCAAAAGGATTGCCTTATGGATACTTCTATTACCTCCCACAGGGAAGAGGCCTGTTTTTTTTCTCATTCCCATCACACTTTGCAGATACACAGAGGGAGGGTAGATGGAATATTACTCCTTGATGATTATGTCCTGTGGCCTTTTTGACTGTGGACTTAGGACATCAAGGTCAGAGTCCTTACAACCATGTTTATGATGAGTCAGTAGCAATTTTGCACTGTGAAGAAAAACTAACACAGAATGCATTGCACTGTTGAGAGCAGACAAGAATTAGATATTTTCAGACAGCATCTGAGGAAAAGAAAATGATGTGACCTGAGTCTTATGACACCAAAAATACTAGAACTCAAGGTATTCAAGAGCATTTGCTGAAAATCTATTGCAAATATGAAATTGTGATGGCCTTTGTCTTATTAAACTTTTACATCTGTTATACATCTATCATATCATGGTGTAAGGAATGTGTGGTCTTTTTAACAATCCCTTAAAATGAAAAAAATAAGGTTTACTAATAATATACTTTATTTCCTAATATGCTGAAAGAATACATTAGCAGATAAAAATATATTTGTGGTTTAAATAACTTCATTCATGTAACATGATGTGTTTAGTTTCTTTTCTCAAAATAGCTGCCTTTAAATAATATTAAATATTTTTAAAATAGTACTTGGTATGGAAGGTAGTTAAAGTGATTTATAAAATTAAAAAGACTTACATTGTTTCTGTTTAAAACACGTGTTCTAAAGTACCATCTAAAGTGAACCACTTGTCCTGCTGCTGTTACACTGGGATTACAAGATGTTACTCCCAACCACTACAATTTTGGGGGTTTTAAATAGATTTAAATAAATTTCAAAATTAACCCCAAAATCTAATTAAAAGGTCAGTAATACAAAACACTTAAAACGTATTGGTCTTTTCACAAGAAGTTTTTTTTTTTAGTTCAATCCAGCCCTATTGTGTTTAGAATTGAGAACTATTTTAAGTGTGGCCACAAGATGGTGATATAACAAAGCAATTTCAGAATGAAGTGCCCTCTATTCCAAAAGATTTGTGTTCGTGTGTGTTTGGTTTTTTTTTGTTGTTGTTGTCTTGTTTTGTTTGTTTGTTTTTCTTGTTTTACACTAAGTCCTCAGACTTTGAAATTTTGGTTAGTGAGTTCTTTCCTCCAATTTATTTTGTAGTTAAAGATCTATTTTAGCTTGCATTGCAACTAGGCAGGGGTGTTCTATCCCTTTTGACAATTGTTCATTGACTAGTATTCAAAGGAGATTAATTAATCTTAAAACTGATTAATCTACATAACAGTCTCCCCGCCCCGAAGGGATAGGGGGTAGAAGGTGGGAGGGCGGGACCAGGAGGAGTGGAAAGAGGACACTACCATGGAGATGTATCCTGAAATAATAAATAAATAATAGATAGATAGATGATAGATAGATAGATAGATGGATAGATAGATAGATAGATAGATAGATAGATAGATAGATAGATAAAACCTGATTAATCTTTCAGGATGAAAGATTCCTTCAAAATTAAGAAATGATGTGATTATTTTTTGCCACTTATTGACATTTGCTTGTTTGTTTGTTTTTTTCATTTAGTAGAAGAGAACATTTTGCTCTCCTGTACCCAGGGGGTCACTAACATAGCTGTCAGAGAGCAAGCATTTGAGAACACAAACTCAGTAACAAACTGCAAAGATGATTTCACTAATTTGGCCACGGCCTTTTCCTTCCTCACCATTTGCTGTTTTGTTGAAAGTTGACTCATTTACAAAGGCAGCAAACAATATCTCCACCAAGAAAAGCAGAAACCCAGAGATTACTGTAAAAGTTTTGCTCTCAGGTTTTTGACCGTTTTCACACTGTGCGGTCGCCTTCTCTCAGGAGGACAGGGATACAAACTGTGCAGGGACTTTTTACGAGACAAAAAATTCAAGAATCAATGTTTTACATGAGCATGGTATCTGCTGGTCCCAGTAGTCTGCCATTCAGAGAATAACAAATTTGGGCTTTTTTTTTTTTTTTTGTAAAGCAGAGACTACATTATACTAAAATTTTCAATGTCTGATGGTTCATTCAACAGGAAGAGATGTGATTCTCCATATACTTTAAAGATCGCTATAGTAGGAAAGGAAAAAGTCAAAGATGGTTAGGCAAAGTAAACTCTGCTCTAATTATTCAACACACCTAGAAGCCATATATGGTGATGAACAAATGTAACCTGAAGGGCATATGACCAAAGACAGGATGGAAGGGTGTGAGGCAATCTCCCATGGACTGGAGTATACTAGACAGTAAGTATGAAAAAAGAGGCGATTGGTGGAGCAGCTTTATTTGTCTCTGCTTCCCAGATGGGATATGGACTCAATGTCACCAGCAAGCTGCCTCAAGACTCTGTGAACATGCCTGCATTATCATCATGGGCTGTGCTCTCAGTCCATGAGTCAAACATAGACCCTGTTGTAAGTTGCTTTGGTTAAGTTTTTGTCACAACAATAAGATAAGTAAGTAACCCTTGGCCACTTTAAAAATGTTAAGACCAAGAGAGCAAGTCCGATCTATGCGCTTCCATATCTGCTTGCTTCCATGTCATTTGTCGCCATTTTATTAAAATTGAAGTCAAGGTACAGAAAATTGAGTTCTCCTGCCTATGAGGAGGGGAACTGCAAATGAATAAGAAAAAATTATAGATATATGGAGACACAAAAATAGAGCCAAATTCAAGCTCTGAACGGGATTCTTGATAATTGTACAAAAAGTTATCAGAAAACACAGCCTGACCCTTTTTCATGTCTTACTCCTCACATGCTTGAATTTTAGGAAGAAGGAAGTCCTTTTGTACTTGAAAAAATACATTGCAAAACGATAATAAAGCTAAAGTATAATAAAGCTAAAATTATCATGAGGTTGATTATGTCCTTTATAAAGCAAAGACAATCTACATGAAATCATGTTATCAGATTTAAGTTTTTTTAAATATTTGTACATCTGTGACTGTGTCTCAGTGTGTGTGTGTGCACATTAATGCAATGCCTGTAGAAGCCAGAGCATTTGGATCCTCTGGGACTCTACTTATAGGTGGTTGTGAGCCCCCTAGTCTGGGGGCTAGACATAAAGCTCAATTTTTCTGCAAGAGCGGGATATGCTTCTTACCCTTGAGCCATCTCTCCAGCCACATGAAATTATTTTTGTAGCATTGTTTGAAATGCAGCCTCACTATGTAGTCCAAGCAAGCCTGAACTCATGATTTTCCTGTTGCAACCCTCTGTGTATTGGTATTGCAAGCATGTACCACCATTCAGAGATTTGAAAGACATTTTGTATAAATGTTTATTCTTTCATGGAAAACATTTCTTTGAAATCTATTTTGTGGTGTTTTGATGTATGGCAATCAAGTTATCACCCTGAGGAACCAAAACGGAAGTGCCTTCTTTTAAACAGCTTTAATCAAGTATAATTCACAAATAAAAAATGTGTATATTTAAAAAGTGGGGCCTGATGTCTTGCACACATGTTGTACAATGATGACAAAATCAAGCTGATAAATGCATCCACTACCTCACATCCATTTAACTTATGTTGAAAAAAAAAATGAAGTCAACACTCTCTTTACCTGTGGGTGTCCCTTCAAGTGCTTGCACTTGGGAGAGAAATGACCTGTGAGAGGCCAGAAGTAAATCTTGTTGAGAACTACTTGTTACCTGGTGTTGGTTCAAACTTCTAGAGTCTAACACCAGGCAGTTTATTTTAGCATTTTTAAGCACAGTTCAATTTTGGGAAAAAATTCCTGATGACAATTCACTCGATTCCATATATACAACAAAGCTCTACACTTTAACACTACAAAGTACATACAGCCTCTTCCATAGAGATGAGTAATATTGACTCAGAAATAATGGCCAAGATAAGGTTCCAAGGAGATGACTGAGCTAAACATAGTAGCCAATGGGAGTCAGAATTGACCTGGCCCAAGAAACCACACATTTACATAGGTTGTTGTAAAGTACAAGGGACATCTCTTCTAAAGGTGGGATTTATTTACTGAGAAGCAATGCTCAAGACCTTGGTGGGTAAAGTCTGAAATAAGCAAACATAATACTCCTTAGGATCTGAGTGAAGCCAGCTCTGGAGATAACAAAAGATCAGCAGGCAATGAACTACATTCATTCCCAGCATTCTGGGTGGAAAACAGGAAAACATCTCCTTCCTTTGAAGAGATGAGCATGCTTGTTTAACTTTCCTGGTTTCCCTAGTGCTACTCTGTGAGCACAAAGACCCCATACCCTCCACATTCACCAAATCTCAATTATACAGGCATTTCTGTGCCATTATGTCCCTATCATGGTTCACATTGCAATTCAAAGTTTATACAAAGATACCTTCAATGTGCAGGTCTTTTGTTCATTTCTTTCATTGGTTGTATCAATGTGACACAAACTAAGGTTATCTGGAAAAAGGAACCTCAACTAAGAAAATGTCTTCATCAGACTGATCTGTAGACAGGATGTGGGGAATTTTCTTGGTTAATGATTAAAGAGGGAAAGCCCAGCCTGCTGTAGGTGATGGTACCCCTGAACAGATAGATATTCCTGGGTTTGAGCATACTGAGGAAGCCATGAAGAGGTCAGTAAGTAGCAGCCCTTTGGGCCTCTAAATTAGTCCTTGCCTCCACGTTCCTGTTTGCTTGAGTTTCTGTCTTTGGCTTGAAGTCCATCAAGCCATGGTGATGGACTGTGATGGGAATGTGTAAGCAAAACAAATCCTTTCCTGTCCAGGCTGCATTTTTCCATGATATATATATATATATATCAAAACAATAAATTTCTAAATAAGACACTTAAAAAGTAACATGCAATCCCTCCTCTGCTGTAGCTTCAGATGGATCACTATTCGAACCCTTGACTTTTATGGTATCAACCTTATTTTCGGTTCAACATATAACTGATTTAATGTGCTAGTTGTCTCTCCTGTATGTGGTTTAATTAATAGTATTTTGGGAGTTTTTATTGACCTTTATCAATTATATATAATAATGGGCTTCATATGACATTTAAAATGTGCACATACTGCAGCATTGAGATCATATTCACCACGCTACCATCTCTTGCCTCCCACCACTCTTGCCAACTCCTATTCTCTTTCTAACTAGCCCCCATTCTCAATCCATGTCTTTTATTCTACCATATTTTAATTTATCTATTTATCCACTGATGGACATCTAAGCCAATTCAATATCTTGGCAACTGTCAATAATGCTTCTGTGAATATAAAGGATATCTTCTCAAATAATGTTTTTTTTTTAAAATGCTGTGGCTATATAGCAGGAAATAAGGTAACTGGATCATATGGTATGTATTGTTTTCACCTAATGTATTTTTATTATTTCTTTTATTTTTGAGATTATACTATAATCACCTCATTTCCTCCTCCCTTTCCTCCTTCCAAATGGTTCCATATGCATTTTCTTGCTCTCTCAGATTTATGATCTCTTTTTTATATCAATTGTTGTTACATGTGAAATGTTTGTACTTATATATTCTTAATACTTAAATACAGCCTACTCATTCCATGTAATCTTACCTATATGCATATTTTCAGGTGTGACCATTTGATATTAGATAACCAAGTGGTGTATACTTCCCTGAGGAAGAATAAAAAACTATATATCCCTCTCTCAACATTCCTTATTTGACTGTATTTATTTACATAGGGTTAAGATTTTATGGTCTTTTTGCTCTGAAAATTAGCAGAAACACCAGCCACATGTGGAAGTCCTGATACCTTAATTCTCATCAACTATTGTTTGGCTTTTTGGGAATTGTCATATTAGCAAATGTTATGTGAGAGTCTCAAATGTTTTCAATTTGTATGTCTCTAACAGGGATATCAGGTATCTTTTCCTGTACTTGTTTGTGATTTAAGTGTCTTCTTTTTCAGATTATTTACTATTTTGTTAGAATTTGGTACTTTGTTCCAAAGACACAAACTACTCAAGAGCAACAAAACAGAACAAAGCTTTTTCACAACTGAATGGGATGTTAGGACTGTTTAGTGTTTTGTGAACCCAAAGAGTTAAAATATATGTTGATAAAACTTAATGTCTTAGATTTATTGACAATTTTCTTGTTGGACCCTGCTGTTGAGGTAGACGTTTGACATTATTGGAAAGTCCCTGATCTTGGAGCTAAATGAAGGTTCCCTCTGTCCTCTTCCACCTGATCTGGGGTTTCCCACATTTCCAGACCACACCCTCTATCTGAGGAATGCCACATAGACCTCAGGGAGATTACAGGCCCAACCCTTTCTCTCTATATGAAACATATTCAGTGAACACCTGGAGATAGCTCCCCATGCTAATGAAATCTCTTGGTGCTTTGGCGTTGAGCCAATGACCTTTGTCCATGCCTGTAACTGTGCCTGAGTTCCTCCCCCCACCCCATGTTGCCAATGGAATAATTAGGTACTGCATTCCCTTTCTTATGATAGGTCCATAAGTACTGCATGTATCCCTGGCACTCCTAACCCAAGCGAATCAAACACATTCACCTCCAAAACCCCTCCCCATTGTCCAAGATTTTTAATGTCCTTTCTCATGAAAAAAAACTTTCACTCTCTCCTTTCCTCCACCACGATCATCTGAGACGCAGCTGTTTATTTTGGGTTGGGGAGGAAGGGCATTTTCCCCCCATGAAGAACTCATCCCAGGATCGGCCTGCCGAGGTGTGCTTGCTGGGGTACAGGCTTGAGTTTTGTTCACTGCTGCTAGTCACTACAGTGGCCCTTCCAACACTCCCCTATCTCCTGCACCGCCAACCACAGTTCATCTGCAGCGGATGGTTTTTGGCTGTTCCTGAAGCAGCCACTGGATTCTCTTGGCCACTTGGCTCCACTCAGGAGCCCTGAACTTCCTGCTGCTGTCTGGCCCAGGGCTGGCAACTTAGCTAAAAGGGCAGTAACCTTTTGCTACATGACAGAGGGTTACCCTAACCCTCCTGTTTGCTTATGTAAAAGAGTTGTAGCACTTGGTGGTGTGGAGATAATACTTTGCCCTGCCTCACCATGGCATCTTCTGGCATGGATTTCATCCAGTTTTATCTTTTTCTGCCCAGAAGTGACATAATTCAGCCCTTCCAGTGGAGAAGTGCACAGTTCCATCTTGGTGCCTGACAAGGCCCTAGCTTCCTGGCACAAGGCCCTGGCCCCACCAGAAGCTGCAGAATTTTATTTTCTCAGTGTCTTTCATATACTTAATGCTATAGCAAATGTATAGATGTCTTCCCCTATTCAATAAATACTACTTCAGGGCCAGGTAACTCCTTCCTGCCTATTTTCTACCTACTTCTTTCCTATTTTCCCTTCCTTTTTTCCTTACCCCTCATTCATTCAATTAGAAATAATTAGTTCAAAGCCATAGAGGTATAAAATATATATCCTTAGTTAGCTTAAAATGTTGTTACCTTTGGTTAATATCAGCTAGCATTGGACTTTCCCTAGGGTCCATTCTGATTAGAACTAATCTTTTAAGTGGTGATATTAGAAAAAAGAAGATTAGTTCTAATCAGAAAGATCCCTGGAGTAGTCACATAAGGCAACACATAACAAGTGTGTGTGTGTGTGTGTGTGTGTGTGTGTGTAACTTCACCTGCAATATGCTTTTGTTAGTAATAATAGTTTATCTCTTTTTATATGCTATCATTGAGAGTATCAAGTTCAGCTGTTTGACTGTTTTTCAAAACCATTGAAATGTTCAGAAACTTGGACACTGAATTTCTATAAATAGCAACTTTATTCTCTGCCCAAGGACTCAGACTCTGAAAAGCTTTAAGAGAGCTTGCTTTAGTTATGTGGCAACACAGGCTTCCTGATGCTGAAGCACAAAATCAAAGGCCTGGACCTCTGATTACAGACTTCCCTGAAAATCCAGAAGCCTCTCTGGCAGAACAAAGACTGTCTTATTAAGGGTAAGCCACAAAGGCTCACTAGGGCACATAGTCACTTTGGGATTCTAGATTTCAAACTGAGGAGGAAAAGAATAAACTTCAAATTGAAACGTTTTCCTCATTCCCATTCCCAAAGTCATCCTTTGAGAGGCCAAAAAGAGTTTTCTTACTGTCTTCATTTCTGTTAAGGCATGAAAAGTAAAAGGAGGCTGTTATAGTTTGTGTGAAAGAATCTCTAGCTGTAATCAGAGTTGTAGACAAACACACTTGAAAAGAAATGAGCACAATATTAGTTACAATGTCATGCAAAGAAATGGCCCTAAATATATATGTCTCCTAATTTTATGGCCTTGAAGACAGGAGTTACAGTGTGGAATGCATGGCAATAGGCTTGACCTTGAAACAATCTTAAAAACTGAAATTATGAAAATGCATTTGATAATACATAAATGATTGGATATTGTGCAACTATGAAAGTGTTTTAAAGACCCTTTTGGGAAAGTCCCATCTTAAATCATTAATTTTAAAACTCAAAATACAAAATAGCATATGCAGCATAGAAATAGTATATAAAATATATATTATTTAATTATAAGTTATGGATTGTTTATATGTGTATTGTTGATATATAAATAAATACTGTATAATGTTTATTCTTATTTTATAACATGTCTATATATAATTTAGCTAACTCTAAATGAAAAAAATATTATCAAAAATGTTTTGTGATAGAATTTTGATCAATATTTTTTTCTATTTCATATTTTTGTTGAATATTCCAAAATTTCCTCAAACTTATATTCAGCTAATTAATAATAACATACCTTGTTGATATGTATCAAATGCATATTATTCAAATGTATGTTCAACCTTATTTAAGTGTAAAAACTGCTGGGAATAATCCTGGTGTTGAAAAATGTTCTTTTAAAATTAGCTTTTCATGGTAGATATTAGATTCAATGATAGCAGATAAACTATTTTTATAGATCAATTAAGCATGTGTATCTCACTTTCTATTTTATAACAAATAAAATAGCATAAGAACTGAAGAAATGAAGAACTTTTTATTAGCCTTAGGTCTATATACTACTGTTAAAATAAGATTATTCCCACTTATATACAGTTAATTATAGTACCCTTTTGAACACAAAATCCAACTTTGAATTTTTTTTAAATTTTTCTTCCACTGAAAATGACTTACATGTTACAAACACTTTTCTTAAATCAATAAGACACAAAAGCATAGAAAGGCAGAATAGCTTTTTAAATTATATTACTTATAAGAATTCCTAGACATATTGACTTTTAGATAATATTATAGTCAGGAGATAATGCTCATATCTACAATAATGGCTGTCAATACAGTGCGAAAGAAACAGAAAGTAAATAATTGCCATGTAAATAGCCGACACAACAAAATCTTATAAACTGAGAACTATAAAAACAAAATTATTATTTAAAGTATGGTAGGCAGCAATGGGTCTGAGCAGGACCCATGGCATTTAGTGACTGCATGCTTTGCTGTCTCTTAGATAAGTAGATACCTGTTTCCTCTTCTTTGTGTCCTCATGGGTGAAAGATGCTCGTGAGGATCTCCATTCAAATGTCACTAATCCCAAAGAAAACATCTTCACTGTCCCAACCTGAGTATTTTCAAAGGTAGGAAAAGGCCAAAGGGACTTGGAGAGATTCTAAACATTCTGACCATACAATACTGAACAAGGAAAAGTGTGACCTGACAGTGTAAACAAAACTGTGAACACCTTCAGCAAGGGATCCACTGTGAATCAGAATAGTTAAGGAGAATTGAAGTGATTAGAGTTGGGAATAATTGGAATGAGAATTCATATATTTATTACTTTATGGTGAAGTTAATTGAATTGCTTTGAAAGTCAGCCTAAGAGTTAAGAGGGTGTTCTGGATCTAAGATTTTTTTTTAATTGTGATGCAAGTTAGGATGGAAGCTGAGTTGGATATGGAACTTTAAACTCATGGAGATGGTTGGATAGTAGGATGCTTAAGTCGGTTGCCAAATATGTATGGATTGGACATTGAGAATGTATGCTAAGCTTTATAATTCTCATAATTGTGGCCTAATTATTTCTGTTGTTTTGTATTGTATTTGTTGTTATAAGAGAAACAGCCATTTGTTGGAATAGAAGGGGGAGCTGTTGGAGGGAAATAGATATACCTTAAACTTAAAAAAAAAACAGGAAGTAGATAGATGGGTGGGTTGAGGGAGAAGAGGGTGGAAGGTGTAACCAGAGAGGGGAGTAGGGAGGGGATTGTGATTGAGATGTAACTTTAACAAATAAAATATAAAGAAATAAAGAAAAAAAGTAGGCAATATCTTTTATGAGGGAATTGCAGCACATAAGGAAGAAAACTAAGTTATAGCAAGACACGAAGTAAGTTAGTAAATTATGATAACAAAATGTTTCACATATGTCAGTTCAGGATTGAAAAGTTATGAACATATGACAATTTAAAATTAAAAACATGAAAAGTAAAATATTGTTTTCAATATGACCACTTTACTTTTATACCATTTTTATTCCCTGTTGACCTATTTCTTCTAAAGGGAGTAGTTATTATGTACAGCATATGCTGTCCACTCAGAGTCATGACAATAGAAGGTGAGTTTGCAAGAATAGGTATGTTGCCCTTCCTATGCATGATAGTGCATGCAATTACAGTTAGCTGTCTGAAGATGTCAGTTGGGTAAGTCACTCTGTGCCCTTCCTTCCCTGAATGGTATGGAATGCCATGCCTTCTTGTTACACTGACTGTTGTTCTTGCTGTGGATAGTAATACATGAAACTCTGAAACATATGTATGAAAGTGGAATGTCCCTGGGAGATGCTGGATACCCAAGCAACAGTTAACAATTAATTTAATTTACTTAGCCTTGGGACTACATAACATTTTGTTGGCTCTCAGATTGCATTTCAAAAGGTTGTTGAGATATTTTTCTTCTCTTTCTTTTGGTATGATAAATATATAAGGAGTATCCAGAAATGCCATGGATAGAATTATAATCTGAGAAGGCAAATCAGAAAGCCACTAGGGTTGCACAAAGGTTTTAGTTCAGATCCTTTCTCTGTAATGGACTTTCTGGTGGCATGCTTGAAGATGGCAAGTATGCAATGTGGAAGTAAGAAAAATTTCAAGTAACTCTTAATCATACAATTAAAGGAAACTGGAAAATTTGTTGAACTGCTGCCAAAAATTTTAACTGGAATCCAGGATGGGGACCTTTTCTCTCTTCTCTTGCACACCCAATTCCCCTTGTCTTTCTGTACTGTCTAACTCCTTGACCCAAGTAGAAAATAACTTACAGTTGAAATAAGAGGAGTGAGAAAGAAAGATGGAAGTAAGAGAACACAGCCTACAAATCCATTTTTTTTACAGAAAAAAAAGAAGCTACGTCTATGGCTTAGTGTGTAGTCAGCAGCTTCAACACTTACCCAGAACAAACAGCTAAAGCAATATGAAACCTGCACTTACTTGTTATGGGGAAGGCAAGGAATAAAAAAGTCTCTCATCCAGCCTCATGAGGTGGTGGGGTGGGGTACCAAGGTTAGTTAGACAATACAGTAAGTGAAGAACAGCCAAGGATACACAGAGAAACCCTGTCTTGAAAAACCAAAAAGAAAAAAAAAAGAAGAAGAAAGAAAGAAATTGAGTAATATAACCAACCAACCAATCATCCCTCCTGAAGATAAGGTTGCATAATTTGAAGCAGTAAGAATATCGGTTTCACTTGGACCAGTTCATCCAAGCCAACAGTGACACTTCTTGTTTCCTGAAGCGACCCCATTTCTTTTTTTTTATATCAATTGAAAGATAATACTTTTTATATTGTCTGAAAACATAATTTGCTCTAGGAAAGATATTACGTGCCCCCCCCCCAAAAAAAGGTGTGCTGCAGAGTTAGGATTAGGACAAGAGTCTATTCTTATCTTTCCAGGAAATTAAAAGCATCCACCTAAAGAGTCCAGTGACAACCAGACAACCGAAACCTCTGAATAAAAGGGAGCAGACACCAAAGAAGACAAATATCCCAGATGATCCAGCCTTGCAGACTTCCTCCATAGCTGTTTCCTCAAAATTCTATAACCAGAACAATTCAAAATGGCTAACTAAGATGGTTCAGCCACACAGTCTGTTCCAGCCAGAACTTTAGTAAAGCCCTGAAGTTCAGCCTCTGGCTACAAACTTCTTAGGAAATTTAAATAGCTGAGCACAAAAGGACTGAACATCAAATGTTACTATTAACCTGCTTAACCATTATTAATTTTTATTTGGGCCCCAAACAGGTTTACTATGTCCCAAATCAGCAGGAAATAATTTTAAGAGAGCAATGTTCCATTCCCAGAAGATGGGGTTGGTGATTTTTTTCCTCCCCCCTCCCCCAGTTTGTTCATTTGATGGGTTATGATGTTTGTTGTTATTTAGAGGAATTGGTTACAAGTTGTTAAATGGTCTTGTTAAATAGGTTTTGGAGCTTAGAACCAGGGATTTCTCTCTTTTTAATTTTTCTATCCTTCCTTCTCTCTTATGTAAGCAGAAAAGACTTAAAAATGGGATATAGATAAAATACAGAAATGATAAAAAAGGGGTAGATCATTGACTATGCTCTTATATCTTTATATATTGTCACAAAAGTAAGGCTATATTTGGCTACATTGGTACCGGTCTTTGTACATTGATACAAAATTAAGATTATATTTGGCTACATCAGTATTGCTCTTTGTATATTGATTAAAAAATTAAGGTTAATCTTTTTTAAGGTATTTTACCTAAGTTACACATAAGAATCCAAGAAGCTAAAGAAAGATGTGCTATTGTAGGAGAGAAATTGGGGACTGTCCAAGCAGCCAATTGTCTGTCATTTCTTAGTTTTGGAATCTGCTTGCTATGCACTTGCTGTATAATCAGATATATTTATCCTTCTCAGGTCTCTGATGTGGTTGAAGACTAGATAGTTATAGACTCACAGTTATATTTTGAGTTGTTTAGGAATTCAAAGGATGTTCTAGGTCTAAAAAGATATTTTTAAGTTGGTAATTCAAGTTAGGATGGAAACTGAGTTAGGTATAGAACTTTAAACTCATCGAGATAGATGAATAATAGAATATTAATTTCAATTGCCAAATTTGTATGGAATGAACATTGGGAATGTATGTTTTACCTTATAATTTTTATAATTGAGGCCTAATTGTTCAAAAAATAATAATTATGAATTCTGGGAGAAGGTGGAGAGGGTGGAAGGGTGGAGCTGGGAGGGGTGGTGGAAGGGGACTGTGATGGAGATGTAACTTGAAGTAACAAATTACAGGAAAAAAAGAGAAATAAAATTAGGAACTAGAAGACAACAGAGGATTGACAGGCAGTGATGAGTGTACTGGGCATAAGAGAGTGTGTGATACAGGTATGGAGGAAATAATTTATACACTCCAAGTACTGCAAGTTTATGCTAATATATTTTTTACAGATCTCCAAGGGACATGTGTGGGGGTGCCTTATGAGGGAATGAGTCTAAGATGTGTAGTATGCAAGAATTACATATTAAAATTAAATATACAAGAATTAAAAATATTTTGTACAGATGTACTTACAGAAACATTGTGTTTAATTGAAGAATTTAAAACAGCTAGCTATCTTGGTTGCCACTTCTACAGAACTCAGTGTTGTCCTATAATTAATAGACTGGGATTCATGAACTGCCCAGACAACATTGACCAAAAGAACATTTTAAATTAAATCTTGGACATTTCACAATTGACTCCTGTACCTAGCTAGGGCTGGATAAGTAGACTAGTGAGTAACAGAACTTTCTATATAGCATGAAGAGATGACTTCAAATTCCCAACATCCACTATATCGGGCATGGATAAATGCCCCTGTATGCCTGACAGTTGAAGGAGCAAACAGTTGGATCCCTGGAGCTCAATGGCCTGCCAACTTAGCTGAAATAGTGAGGTTTAGGTTCAGTGATACATCCTGTGTCCAGGAAATAAGATGTAGAGTGATAGAGGAAATCACATGACATCTTAATCCAGCCTCTGTATGGGCACATGGGTACACACAACCAAACATACACATGTAACCATATGTATGCACCACAAACACTGCTGTGCACACATCCACACATACACAGGCACATGTACACCTCAAGCCCTATGTACTTTTTTGATATTTTGAGTACCACACAGTCAATACTTCTGCATTGTTTTCATCTTACTAATTTGTTTCAAACACTCATTTTCACTTTGAATAATTCATCCCTAGGTGTTTATTTGTAACGTTAACAAATTGCATTACACTTTCATTACTCTGAGGCATTTAACTGCGCTATTAACCTAGCACATTTATTGAAATCTGAGGATTCAATGATCTGTAGTGAGGAAAATTTAATAGATTTCTGAGTTGGTGTCCCCTTTATATCATTTAGCAAGTAACATATATTATAAAATATTTTTCTGATGTGGAATCTTTGTATTTGAGTTATTTATCGGTCCAGATCATAGTATTGGTGATTTCCTTGTGAATGATAAAATGCATAGCTCTCTCACATTGCCATCGTAGCTGTAGCTGTTAAGGATTTAACTTTTTAGCTAGCTTACAAACTCCATCTGATTTTTCTGGTAGAACTGGAAACCTGAGTTTATTACTTAATTTGTGATTTTACCTACTCTAAAATGATTAATTCTTGTCTTTCATGAAATGATCCTTTGTTGTAAAGTGCTTGCATGGATGACTTTGCCCCATGCCTTTTTTATTCAAATAACCATCACAGGGTCTGGCAGAAAGAACAGAAGTACTGTGAAGCCTGCATATGCAAATTTAAATGATTCTTAGTTGCCTGTCTTTTGATAGAATTTTTTTCTGGCATGTTAGGCTTGCTTTATGAATCCAATGCCCTTTTTGTTCTGTTTTGTTTTGTTTTGTTTCTGTCCAAGTTAAGCAAATTGAAAATTCATAGGATAGAATTATGTTTTAAAAGAAAATACAGTGAAATACATAGTACTTGGAAACGAGGGAGGCTATCTCTTTTCTTTTTAAAAATTTGTAATTAATTTATTTATTTTATATTCCAATTGCCACCTATTCCCTCCTACAAGCCCCACCCTTCAACTCACTTTCCCTATACTAACCCCATCCATTACTAATCTTCTCTGGCATATTAAGTCACATCAGGACTAAGTGCCTCCTCTTACACTGAGGCAAGACAAGGCAGCTCTGCTAGGAAAATGGGATCCAGAGGGAAGCAACATTGTGCAAGTTAGAAATATTCCCCTGTCCAAGTTAGAGGATCCACCTGAGGACCTAGGCTAGGACTAGTCCATGCATGTTCTTTGGTTGGTGATTCACTCTCTATGAGCCCCTGAGTCCCCTTGTATCCCAGTTACTTGGCTATGTGAGTCTTTTTCTGGTGTCCTTGATCTCTCTAGTTCTCACAAACTTTAGGTAAAGATCAGGGAGTCTGTCTCTTTTCTTTAAGGACCCCTATTGTTTTATAAACATAGCATCTATACATGCTAACATTCTCTGGCTACAGAGCTCACCACAGCTGGCTATAGCCATGAACCAATAACCCCTAATAATCTTATTCAGAAGGAAAAGTAAATAAATAGATACACAAATGATAGATCATATATATATATATGTATATATGTATATATATATATACACATACATACATACACAGATACAAAGATAGATAATACAAAATTGAGTAGACTAAATTTTATTACAGGAGCAGGTGACAAGAGCAAGTGGATTAAAGAACTTGGCAAATAATTCTAACATCCTGAGTTTGAGTCCTGAAATCAATGTAAAAAACAAAAGCAAAAGCAACAAAAACATCAAAACAAAACAAAACCAGAAAACAGATGCAGAGGCATGCATTGGTAATGCCAGCATTTCCACAGGAAAATGTAGGCACTACCTAGAAGCTTTCAGGACAGATAAACTTAGGATAGATGGAACTTTAATCCTTAGTAATGAGCTAATTATACGATAAGTTCCTAATCTTCTAATTTTCATTTTGAAATTAAGATTTAATGCTTAAAACTCACAACTATGTGTTATCTAGTATTTTTTTTCATATTGTGTTTAACAGCTATATTGTGGAAATATTTTGAAATCAAAAGGGTTCTTTTTTTGTTGAGAGTTTTCTGAGCAAAAATAAATAAACCCTTGCTATAGGCTTGCCTTGCTGTATAGCACTGATGATGCAAGTGGCAAAGGTCATATCGCTGATGTTTGGAGCACAATGAGCACCACTGATCTGTCTGCTCATTAACAATCTCACAGCACTGTGGTCACAATGGCAATTGTGAAAACTGGAATAGCAGCTGCCCTCAAGTTCATCTGTTGAAAGTCCTAATTCAGAAAATGATGGCATTGGGGACTTCAGGAGATAATTAGGGCCCAGGAAGGTCATAAGGTTAGAAGAAAACTCATAATGACATTATTGTCCTTTCAAAAACAGCCATAAGAGTTGTCCCTCCCTATCATGTGATGACTCAGGTTACAAGCAGCTAAAAGTATAAGAGAAATGGGAGGATCTCCCCAGAGCCTGAAATACCATGAAGTTTGATCATATGTCTTTACCAGCCTTCACAACAGCAGTAAAAATAAAAGCTAGTATTGAAGCTTCTTTGTTTTCGCTGTTGAGTTCTGATAAGTTGAGAAGACCCACACAGGAGCACCCATGATGGGGCATATGAGCACTGACACTTGGCTACCTGAACATAAGCCTTATCTCAGCATATCTTGTTTCTGTAACACTGAGTAGTAGTTGACCTTCCTCTGTGTATCTCACCTTTGTTCTCAATAATGTAGTGATAACAATAGGAATTATTTCATAGTATACCAACTAAAATTAAAGATAAGTGTTTTTAATGCACATAATAACTATTATAGTGAAGGGATTCATTTGTTTTCAAATGAGTAGATAATAGGGTAAAAAAATTCTGCACAACATCTGAGGAAATTATTAGGCAATAAATACTATGTCCATGAGCTGACAGTGAGAGCTGATGGGAAGAGAAAGAAGACATACCTGATTTCTATCCAGCAATAAATGCAAGAGAGGCAGCATACAAATGGTAAATCTATGCATGACATCTTAGGCATGGTATTGCTTTGTAACATTCTCAAAATACCACTGATGAAGCACGGGAGTACATAGGTGACCAAGAACATCTTTTCATATTCACTTACTTTATAATACTGAGGTAAAACTGGTAATTTTGAATAAATTTAAGGAATACAAAGTGATGATTACACATTCATGTACATTATGAAATGATTACCAGAATCTTTCACAACAAAAGATCCATTCTTTTAGCATTTACAAATAAAAAATACACCAATGATTACTAACTGTAGTCACCCTAATGCATGCTAGCTCTCCAGGGTTTTTCAACTGATAACCAAAAGTTTCCTACCTATGACCAAACTCTACATTAACTCCACACTCTAGAACTGCTCACCATTCTTTTCCCATTTCTAAGGGATTGGGAGACTATTTGAGACATTTGTGATTTCATTTGGTATTTTAGAAGTTCTCCCATGTTTCACAAATGACATTATCCCTCCAGTTTCTCTGTGTCTCTCTGTCTCTGTCTCTCTGTGTCTCTCTGTCTCTCTCTGTGTGTCTGTCTGTCTGTCTTCTCTCTCTCTCTCTCTCCCTCTCTCTCTCTCTCTCTCTCTGTGTGTGTGTGTGTGTGTGTGTGTGTGTGTGCACATGTTTCTCCCTCTTCTCTCCTTCACATCCACCAATGTATGCAGGCTGGTTTATTGCCGCTAAAGTACATAATCTTGCAACAGAAATATAGTGTTCAAGGTAATGATTTTATTCTTGTAAAAATAGTATCAAACACTCAACTAGTAGTTGTATTTTCTGTATTTTTAAAGGACTCTTCAAGCTTCTTTTCGAAGAGTTTTTTTTTTAATAGTTATTATTGTCAACAGTATTGTGAAGGGGCATCTCCGTAGGGGAAGGTCTAATATACTGCTTTTGATAGGCTGATTTCAATATTGAGATCTGGATACTGCCCCTTCTGAGGCATTCTCTTGATTGGTTAATAAAAGTCGCTGATGGCCAATTAGTTGGGCAGAAAGAATATAGGAAGGTGGGACTTCCTGAGAAGGAAACAGGAACCCTGTGTTTTAAACAGAGGAATCTCTCTTTTTACCAGGAGACATGGAAACAGATAGACATGTCTGAGAGTTCTGGAAGGTAACGGGTCACATGGTTGTTTGGGATTAAGTTGTCCAGGTTAACTTAAATTAGCTAGTTGAGAGTCTTCCCAGCTAAGGGGTAAGCTGTGAAACATTAAAAGGTATTGGTGTATTTAATTATTGGGGAAAGGAGCACAGCAGCTTGTAGGCTGCCAGTCCAAGCAATCCAGGGCCATCAGCCTCCTGCTGAACCCCAGCAACTGTCCCTCCAGGTTGCCAGCAATTCTGCTGGTCTGATATAATAGTATATAGTTATTAATAAATATCCAGCAGCTATTCTGGCAGTTTTGCCACCAGACAACACCACCAGGCCATCCCTCCAGGCCTACAGACTTTTTTTTTTTTAAGATTTATTTATTTATTTTATGTACATGAGTGCTCTATCTGCATGTACACTTGCAGCCAGAAGAGGGCATCAGATCACATTGTAGAGGGTTATGAGCCACCATGTGGTTGCTGGGAATTGAACTCAGGACCTTTGGAAGAGCAGGCAGTACTCTTAACTGCTGAGCCATCTCTTCAGCCCCACTTACAGACTTCTAATGCAAGTCAAGCCTGCTGATCTCTCTCCAGGCAGCAGATGTTCTGCTGGCCTAATATAACAACTTATAATCATTAATGAAGATATTAGTTAATAAAAGTTAGGTTGCAGGTGGTGAAGGCTACCCTTGATCCAGGGCTTTTTCCTCAGGATGGGTCAGGCTGCCAGTTAAGGCAGGCTAGGCCTGCCAGCTTCCTGCCAGCCTGATAACTGCTCCACTAGTCTAATCTTATAGTTCATACTCATTAATAAATACAATTGATAATGAAATTGCAGTTTCAGGTGATGCCCAATGTGGGGCACCATTTGTAGAAAATAGCTAATTAGTGTTGTCAGCATGGCCGAGCAGTCTAAGGCGCTGAGTTCAAAAATAGCTAATTAAATTATTAATCAGAATTTATATTATATTTAATTGAAGAGCAGTTGTTAACCCTTAACCCACCATTATAAATGATCACACAGACACCTGATGGATTTTATCAAGCTTTGGCCTGAAATGAGCGATCTTGGCCCACCTAAGCTAGGGCTTAATTTTATTCCCCAAATATGTCCCCATTTATACATATGTCCCTTGGGTTGTTATTGTCCACACTCTGCTTATGTTCCAGGCCACAGGGAGTGACATTCTTTTCTCTAAACCATGGTGTGTATCCTTCTTCCTGTTCTTTGTTTCTTCTCTTGGAGGCTACTTTTACTTCATCTACTCTGATTCAAAGTCTGAGCACCTTAGACCCACCTACCTCTGTCTTTGCCCAATCTCAGGCCTCAGCATGTATTTAACCAATTAGAGAAAAGCAAGGTAACACAGCATTACTTGATGTACAGAAAGCAAGCTTCTGGGATCAGGTTAACATTTAGAATGCATAACATCACCCCATGATGTCTCCCAATCCTCACTAGCACTGATGACTATTGGACATTTTGATGACAACAATTCTAACAACTACGAGATAATGTATTAGTTGTTCATGTGTCTAATTTTCAAATGTTACTCTTTGAGTCATGTGCTTACTTTCAGGAATAAGGCTTATTAATATATAGAGGTTTTAATTTGTTACTTGATTTATTGGTTTTGCTCTAGCTTTCATTGTAGTTTTCTTGAGTTATATGAATTTATTATATATTCTGAATATTAACTCCATATGAACTATATTTCATAATCTGTGACTACAGTACTAGGCTCCTTTAAAGTTTTGTCTCCTTAGTGTGAATTTTATTTTCAATAAAAATAAATTGCAAATAATAATTTTTTAAATGTAAATTTTTTGAGGTCTCATCAGCTTCAGGATTATTTTTTCTATTCTTGTTAATGTCAGTATGTTTTTTGTTTCTCTTTCAATATACTTTTTTGGTCTATTGACTGTTCAGTACCATATTGTTTAATTTAGCACATTTGAGAGCTTTCTAATTACACTCTGGTATTGATTTTTAATTTAAAAACTATTGGTGTAAAAATAACATAATATAATTTCAATTTTAAATGTGTTAAGCCTGCTTTGTGAGCTATCATGGTATGTCTTAGAAAAATTTTCATGCACCCATGAGAAGAGTGTGTATATTGCTACTGTCAAGATATTCTATGTATATTTGTTAGGTCCAAAGTGTAAAGTCCAATGTTTCTTTAAGAGTTATATGGAACAATTGGGTATTTAAGTCTCCATTTTTGACCTGCTATTTATCTCTAACTTCAGTTATGTGAGTATTAGCATTAGATATTTAGATAACACTATGATGTGTGAATTCATGTATACTATTGTTTCAGCCTTTGGTTAAATTGGCTCCTTTACCTTTATGTGATGATCTACACTGCATCTTTTTAATACTGAACCTTTGTCTACTTTATCTAATATACCTCCTGTACTCCTCTATCTCTTAACTTTCAAGTTATTTCTGTCTGTAACATAGATATCTCCTGAAGATGCAGGCAGCAGATATTTGGGCTTTGATTTTAGCTATTAATCAACTCTATGTCTTTAATATTATATAATTTATGTAATTTCATACCATTAGACTCACATTAATTATTGGTAGTAAGGATTCAAACTTTTTTATTGAAAATTACAGCTGGACAAAGAAGAGTGTGTTTAAAGCCATATGGTACATACATGTGTGAGCTAGCAGCACATTGGAAGCCTACTTAAGTCTCCACATCAGTTCTTTCAGTGTTTGTATTTTGTCACACTGTGAAGAGCAAAGCACAGTGAGGAACAGGGTTTGGATTTCCTACCAAAGGTGAACTGCTGAGCTTACTAAAAGTGAGTATTATCAAATATCTAACAGCTGAAGACATATTTTTTATGATCCCTATGAGGTTTAATCCATGAGCATCAGACCTAGTTTTTCTGCAAAATACTTTTTTTCTTCAAATGCCAGACTCTTTTTTTCATATATTTATTCAGATTTTCATTTATTTTCCCAATATGGTAGTGAGCCCAAAGTGTTATCTACTCAATTTTAATTTTAAGAATATTTAATGAAACTGCTTCTATCATCTTCAGCAACAAAAATCATGATATCTAATACCGAGCTTCAAGGATAGAAAGATATTGGTGCATTATGACTAGAGAGAATACAGAGAAGACACCACAAATATCACATTCTCACTTTTCATAGTCCTAAATTCACAGAGAAATAAAAGTCTTCAAATGTGATTCCTCAAACCTCAAAGACACTTGCAAAAAAATGAAAGATGGTTCACATATAATCAGTAATTGCCTTTTTCTCTCATTTCACAGAACTGTCTTTCTAATTGTCAGAAACACATCTGCCATTTAGAAATGAATTGTTTACTTTAGTAGCTAAGACCAGTAACATTTTTAATAATTCTACTCATTGTATTCAAATAATTTTACATGGAAAAAATTATTAGCACTCAAAACCAAAGAAACATTCTGACAATGAGCATAACTGTCACTAGCTGCTTACAAGCAGATGAGAATGTAGATGGTAAGGTACTAAATTGGCATACCAGTAAAGAAAACATGAGCTCTTCCATGTGGAAATATTCTTCATAGTGCTTTAGAGTATTTCTAACTTTTCTTCAGCTCTACACAGTATAAAAAAAAAGAAAGAGAGGGAGGGAGGGAAGGATGGAGAGAGAGAGAGAGAAAAGAAAACCTAAGAAAAATCTGAGAAGAGGAAAAAGGGATAGGAGGAGGAAATGA
The DNA here is from genome assembly GCA_907164525.1 of Lophiomys imhausi. Lineage (NCBI taxonomy): Eukaryota > Metazoa > Chordata > Mammalia > Rodentia > Muridae > Lophiomys > Lophiomys imhausi. The sequence goes on from CAJQZJ010004752.1 coordinate 11,752,337, forward strand.
TGGTGTTGATAAAGAGTAGAATGAGAAGAAATATAGAGTATAATACCAGGATATCACATACTTAATCTCATGCACTTCTCCTAGGTATACTGGATACTGATAAATCCTATTTCCCATGCAATATAATCAAACTATATTATACAATTCCATATGTGCTTCAGAAATTATATAAAAACCAGATCCCATTTCCCAGCTTTCTGGATGGAAAAACAAGTTATATGACATGTCCCTATGAAAGGAGAACTGTGGTTGCTTAACATTCCCAGTTAGTCTGGTTATCTGCAGGTTGAGGAGCTTCATGCTCTTAAAATGTCTTGCCTAGGGCATAATATTTCACAGCTCCTTTAACTATCCTTCCATCTCTTCTTTGATAATGTTCTATGAGATTTACAGAGGGATCTTAGAAATACTTTATTTATGACATAGAGTTCAAGTCACTTATTCTTAGAACCTTGAGAAGTCATAAGTCTCTGTATTTGTTGCCATTCTTTAGAAAGGAAGACTTAATTGATTAAAACCAAGAATAAAATTTGTTTGAAGGTATATTTATAAATGTTTATAAGGCAGATTGACAACATGTCGATGTAGCTAAGCAATAAGTTCTCCTTATTTTGTCTACAAAAACCTGTATATTCTCTCAGAAGTCAAAGAAGATCACCAATTAATTCTAAAAGAATAACTGAGAATGCAGAGGGAAAGTGAGGACCTAAGCTGATTTTTTTCATCTAGAATCTGACTTAATAGGTTCTATGGGGATAATTTTATCCACACATTCATTTTCAGAACAAATGTATTTTTAGTTACATGAACAATAGACAAATCTCACTGTTACAACTTAAAACTTGGATAGCTTTGAACAGAACTACAGTGATGTTTGTTTCATTAAACAAGATTTTAGATTAGAAGTAGTCCAGAAATATTTCATTATGATATTAGATACCTTTTCTTCCAAACTTTTGTAATACTGGTGGCAAGATACCATTGCACAAACAATACTTCTTTAAAACAAACTAGTTTTCTCTTCCCTCTATTTTATATTCTTAGCTTTAATTAGTGCTATAACTCTAAAATAAAATGTGATAAATAATAGATAACTATACATAAAACAGCTATACATATGTTAGTAGCTAAAGTATTTAATACCCTCTTGATTTATTAAAAAATATTTGCTGAACTATCTGCAATGTACTAAAAGTTTGTCCCATTCCCAGAAGGCAAGGTGGGTAATTTCCTCCCCACTTCGGTCATTTGATGGGTTATGTTTGTTGTTATTTAGGGGGATTTGTTATAAGCTGTTAAATGGTCTTGTTAAATAGGTTTTGGAGGTTAGACCCAGGGATTTCTCTCTTTTTATTTTCTGTTTCCTTCTTTCTCTCCTATGTAGGTTGGAAAAGACTTGAGAAAAAATGGGATGTAGATATAATATAGGAATGATAAAGAAAAAGCGATAGACTATTGAATATACTCTTATATCTTTGTATATTGATAAAAATTAAGATTATATTTGGCTACATAGGTATTGATCTTTGTATATTGATACAAAATTAAGGTTAACTCTTTTTAAGGCATTGTACATGGGTAACACTTAAAAATGCAATGTGAAGCTTTGGCCTTTTTATAGCAACTGTCATAAACTGTTTAGGGTAATTAAGAAATGGAAACAAATAGTCATTCAAACACATCATTTTGTTAGATACTAGCATAGTTTATCACAGATGTTTTCTAAGTTAATTAGAAATCAAGTTGCTAAGAGTCAAGGAACATTTGCTCATACAAATATACAAAGATAGATAGATGTTCCTCAAAAACCTCAAGAGATTTGTAGAATATGACATTCAAAGATGTTATCTTAACTTAAGATTCTTTTGGTATTGAGAGATGTCAGCTCCTGACAGCATCTTCTTTCTACTCCAAGCAGATGATGAGCATCAAAGAATCTCCATTTGGAGATGGTTGCATCAGTGGCAAGCCTGTTACTGGGCAAGAAAAATCCTTTGCTTCAACTGTAGACAGAATGCTGTCTGAAAAGAACAACACTTGGAAGCAGATAAGTTGACAGCCTAGATCTGCCAAGACAGGGTATGTAAGTCCTTCATAATTCCTGCTTTACAATTAATGTCTGTCACAAATACTGGGTCAAAGGCTGAAGATAGATGTTCTAATATATTGAGAGAAATTGGGGGCTGTCCAGGCAGCCAGTTGTCTGTCATTTCTGTTTTGAAAGATGCTGGCTCTGTACTTCCTGTATAATCAGATATATTTATCTTCATCTGATGTGGATGAAGACTAGATAGTTACAGCCTCATAGTTAAATTTTAAGTTGTTTAGGAATTAAAAGGATATTTTAGGTCTAAGAAGATGTTTTAAGTTAGTAATGCAAGTTAAGATGGATGAGTTAGGCATAGAACTTTAAACTCATTAAGATAGATAGATAATAGAATATTAATATCAGTTCCCAAATATGTATGAACTGGACATTGGGAATGCATGTTATACCTTATAATTTTCACAATTGTGACCTAATTACTCTTATTGTTTTGTATTGTATTTATTGTTATAAGAAAAAGAGCTGTTTATTGGACTAAAATGGGGAGCTGTTGGGGTGAAGAAGATATACCTTAAACTTAAGAAAAAAAGCAGATAGGAGGTTGAGGAGCAAAAGGGTAGGAGAGTGGGACCAGAATGGGAAGGAGGAAGGGGATTATGATTGAGATGTAACTTGAAGAACAAAAAAGTAATAAAAAGTAATAAAAATATGCATATATGGTAGGAAACAAAGCAAACACAAATTCTTGGCCTTTTAGCCTTGGCATTGGAAGACTAGAGAGATGCTTGGGTGGTTCAGAGCAGTTGTTGTTCTTAAAGATGACCTGGTTTACTTACAAGCATCAATCACACAATCGGTTACAACCACCCATAACCACATTTCTAGGAGATCCAATGCTCTTTTCATGAGACCTAAGAAAAATCCAAGAAATATGGGAAGTGGTAAGAGTTTTTCAATGTATAATATTAATAATCTTTCAAGTCTGATGATTATAGAAAACATAATTATTAGTACTAATATACACTTAACTGGAATTTATAAACAATTGACTATTCACCTAGTGCTAAGGGGATAAGTCTAACTAAGTGTAATAAACTTGAAATACATCATAATTGCCGATTTCTGAAGTAAAAAACTAAAACAGAACCACTTAGTAGAATGTGTGACACTACAGAATACAAGAGAGATTCAAATTCCATTAGAAATAAATTGTCAGATTAAGGATATGAGGAGCAACAAGCAAAAGAAATTACAAAAGAGTCATCAAGGAGGCAAGACAGGTTGCAAGATTCTTCTGTTCTGAGACTAAGACAATGTGTCTCACAATGGAAGTATGTACTGAAATTGCTCCAACAGGTTCACCAATGACCTCTGAACAGCTAAGGTATCTAGTCATTACCTTTGAACTGCCATTGGTAATTGTCATAAATAATATTTGTTATTTCTATCCAAGAGTACTCTTCAGTGTCAATTAAAGAGTGATATTAGAGTTGTTAAAGTAAAACTGGGTAAATGTGAATTTCCAAAGGTATTTTATTTTAGTAAAGCGAGGACAGAATTGAAGTTTAATAACAAAATCTCATACCTGCTTGGTCAAATTATTTTCTTTGCTTTTCCCAGGTACATGGTTAGTGATATTTCTCATTGACATGTTCAATGATAATAGCATAAAGAATGTACTAATGTATCAGAATGTAGAGAAAGTCCCACAAAATTTACCCACACTAAACTTGAACAAGAAGAAAACAAATACAATAACTACTGTGCAATTGTTAAACTAAAGGAAAAAGAAATAGGAAAGCATAGGATACAGAAAAAGAAATGCAAACAAAACAAATATATACCTATTTTTGAGCTCAGAAAGGTTATTTTGAAGACATTGGTGAGCACAAGTGAGAAATAAATGATGGGAAAGTGGAAAAGACTTCAACACTGTAAACACATCACCCAGAAGATAACAAGAAAGAACTGAAAAAGCATGATAAAAGAGAGCTTGCCGGCTTCCAGTGTTGCTGAAAATTGTGAGGTCCAGGTTCACAAAGATATTCTGTATCCCCAAAATGATGAGGTTGAGCTTGCTAGACGAGCAAACTCTATACTCTCTCCTGACCCGTGAACTGCACCTACATGCACATTTGGCCATGTAATACACATATATACCACACTCACACAAATATGCAAACTCTAGAGAAATTTTAATCCAGCAACATGGCTGTTTTGGCAAGGGAGCACATCCAAATGCCTACGTCTGTGTGATCCAGTTGGAATGCAGACACAACACAACCTTTAACACCTGGCTGAAATATAGACACACCCTTTATACACATGTTTAATCCCAATAATGACATCTATTAAGGACAAACAAGTAAAGAACTAGAGAAGTTTTTGACAGAATAGCGTCAAGGACAAGCTCTGACAATGTGTTCAGTGATCCAAGGAAGGATGTGGGTTCAGTGACAATGTAAAGAAGGCACACACTCACACACACTTGGTGGTTGAAGCAAGACAAGTTCCAACAACTTCACACATACATATGCATACAAATATACATACAGACCTACAGACATATACACATTCACACGTTGGGTGGATGGAGTAAATCTCCAACCAACACACACACACACACACACACACACATATTTGGTGGGCAAAGCAAATTTCCAACAAGCAAAATCCAGCAACTTTATTTCAAGTTATATATTCTCTAAAAAAAATCACCATAAAACAAATTCTTCAAAAGTAGATTAAAATTGTTACATAAAAGGAAATCACAACAAGATTAATGGTTATGTATTTCTCTTTGAAACTCATACCTAACTAAACATTTCCTATCTGTCTTTCTTTCTCCATCATAACCCCAAAGCATTAATTCTTTTGTCATTGATTAACAAAGTTTAAGCAAGCCATGTCTACAGTAACATATTTTTTTCCTATGCTTAGCTGAGGGCAGTTTGTATTTACCAAGAAACATATCATCTATCTTAAGTCTTATTTTTGAAGTTCTGCTCAGCTAAAAAGGCTAACTGTCTATTCTCTATTCATATACTAATAATAGAATTATTTACTCTTTGTCCACAACCCTGTCTTTTCATGGTGTACCCTGAAACCTGTGGCCACATCCCTAGATCACAAGATCCAGGAACTCAGACCCAACCTAGAATGAAATGCTTTCTTTGATCATTAACCTATTCCAGCCTATTTTTCTCTTCCAAGTACAATTACATGTTTCTAAGACATGAAAGTTCACTGTACTCCTTTTGTAACTTTTACAGCCCTCACTATTGTACAAGTGAGTGAACACATATTGCTCTTAATTCTAACTTTATTGTCTATTTCTAGCCAAACACCTTAAAACATCTCCTTAATCTTTCTTATCAATTGCTCTAATTTTCTAAAACTACTTAAATCAAATCAAAACTACTTAGATCAAATTGTCCTTTAAAATCATTAATTCACCTGAACAGCATTATTTCAAGAAAGCTCATCTTCATTATGATCTGCAGGAAAATTGCTCTAGAAGATCTTTAGATGTGATCCCTTGCCAGAGTAGCCATGTTTCTGGATTAAATTTTCTCTACAGCACACAAGAAAGGAAAGAAAAGAAAGGAAGGGAAAAAAGTAATAATTTTATATTTACTTAGCTCAGAAACAGAAAAGTACATTTGGGTTAGAATTTCTGATCAGAAGCATAGGGAAGGTTGTAGTTACTGTTCTATTGCTGTGACTAGATACCATGTACAAGGCAACTTCTAAAAGAAATCATGGGGATTGATTACAGTTTGAGAGGGACAATTGCCCTCTTTTTTTTTGGGGGGGGGGCTAGGTAATATTTCTCCTGAAGCAAATTTGGTTTTTTGACAATATATAAAGTGTTATCTTTCAATCTGGGTTAAAGAAGAAAATATTTTGTTATTTTGGAGCTAAACCAGCTTTAGTGTATATATTTTGAGATCTCAAAGGATAATTTGTTTGTATTGGGTAGGCCTTTTGTAAGCAGCTTTTAAACTTAGGTCTTTCCAAATCCTATGTGTGTGTCTCTGCATTCTAATTATTGGGATCAGAGACCTGTGGTTCCCATCTGAAGGGATTAAAGATGTTCCACCACTCCTGGATCGAAGTTTTTCTTTATTTAGAGTTTGTTTTGTATCAGGCTGACCTTGAGCTCTGAGATCTGCCTGTTTCTGTCTCTAGTGTGTTGGGATTAAGGGTGTACTCTTCTTGAATGATGGGATTAAGGGTGTGCACTATCACCACCCTATTCCGTGTAACTCTAGAATTTATAAGACCACTAACTCTATGGTGCTCCTCCCGTCTCTGCTGAAGTTAAAGGCATGGGTTAACACCACAATTACACAATTCTCATGTATTTTACCTTAGCTCTACGTTTTTTCGACACTTGGAGGTTTATAAAACCAGGTTGAACGGCTGTATCCTTTATTTTATTTACAGTGTTTTAGCATTGTTACCTGCTTTTTTTAATTAATAAATTTATTTGTTTGTTGCTTCAGGTTACATCCTTATCATATTGTCCTCTTTTCCCGCTTCCCAGCCCCCCCCTCCCATGCTCTACCCCCTGACCCTTCCGTCTTGTTCCTCTGGGGTGGAGTGTCCCTGCATAACAGTCTCTCACCACAGATCAGGAGTCATATGAGGGCCAAGAGCCTCTTCATTCATCGGGGGCCTACGAGGCAGTACTGCCAGTGAAAGGGTTAGTACATAACTGTCATGGCCAGAAACATGGCAGCAGGAAGTAAGTAATGAGGCTGAGAACTTATACCCGCATCTGCATCCCATTGGCAGAGAAGACACTGGACCTGGCATAGGCTTTTGAAATCTCAAATCCTACCCTGAGTGACACCCTTCCTTCATTAAGCATACATTTCCCAATCTTTCCAAGCCATTTGGCAACTGGGGAGCAAGCATTTAAATACACGAGCCTATAGGGATCCTTCTCATTAAAACCACCATAGTAAGTATCCTGACTTCAGCCTTCAATCACTGGTTTGGGTTTTCTCCAGCTTCACAGAAAACTTGAATTTGCACCAGCTTTTCCTTTTCAACTCTTTATGGGCTTCACTTCTCTGTCTGACACCTGCAGGGACACCTTCATCTATATGGCTGCTACTTTTTATATAGTGCTCCCTTTCCGTTTTGGTTTCTTTTGAGCTGTCAAATGAAAGCTAGGGTCAATGATAGTTTAAAATTCCTCTCTTATGGCTAAAACATTGAACTTAGCCCCTGTTCTAGCATCACTTCTGTTGATACAGTAAGATATCATAACAAAAAACAATGTACAAGAGAAGGGCTTATTTGATGTGCAATTCTAGGTTAGAGTACATCATAGCCAAGAAGTCACAGTAGCAACAGCTCAAAGCAGCTAGCTCCATCATACCCACAGTCCAGAGCAGAGAGAAATAAATGCTTGTCTGAGTGCATGCTTTCTTTTTTTATATAGTGCTAAGAATCTATTGCCTAAGGAATGTAGCTCCTCACTGTGGACAGAGTCTTCAAAGATAAATTAAAAATTAAGGCAATTCTCCATTGAAACTTCATTTGGCAGGTGATTCTGGGTTGTGTCAAACTGAAAATTGATGATAATCATCACACCCTTTTATTGATTGCTATTCTTCTTCAATAAAACTAAATGAAAATACTTAGAATCCATGCACTAAACTCTATTACAGAGATAATGATTTCTAAAATGGGTAGCTATTTATAAAATTGCTGACTACTATCCAATTTGCAAGAGTAATAAAATTTTCTCTCACAAATCTAAATAGAGTCAATTCAGTCAACTTCTCAGAGGATTTTCAAATAATTTTAATTATTCTTGAATCATATAAAAATAAATGAATGTCAACTCAGTAGATATAATGATATATTTGATAAGTCTTTGATAAGTCTAAAGAAAAAGATGTTTGGATGTGTTGCATCTAATTAGTTTAACTTTGTTTAAAGTCCTAATGTCAGCCTTTGACCATATATCATATGTTTCTTGTCTCTTTATAAGATCTATTTCTGTGACAGACCAAGTATCAACCTTGCTCTCTCTGCCTGTTTCTATGGAGACAAAGAAATGATATTTCAGAGTAAAATGTAAATAAAATATAAAAATCTGCTTATATTTCTGAGCTTTTTATTCACATGTTATTTGAAAAGTCTTTATTTGATTGAATCCAAAAACCAGTGAGGAAATAAAATGTTTTTTAATGTACAACAATGATTTGAGGAATTTGGATGGTATTCAAAGTAAAACAAACTTTTATAATATGTTCAAGGCCAATCATAAGAAAATTATACATGGGTATCAGTCTCAATACACAGAATGAGTAATTATTTAGAAAAGAGCATTCTGCATAAAGCTGTATTAAACAATCACATTTCAGAACTAACAACAAATGTTATAAACAAGAGTAAATGTCAGACTGATTGGTTTGGATGTCTGGATATAAGTAACAGAGTCAGACAGGCTTTGAGAGATGTAGTATGGGAACGATATATGCGTCTCTTTCTTAAGCAATTCATCTGTACTAGAAGTGGGAGAGGGCCAGTAGGCTTTCATATCAGAGAAGTATTTGGTAGTGTGGTAGACCACTAGTAAATTCTTATTTGACATTTGTGTCCAATGTACTAACTCTTTGATGACTTTCTACAACTATGTTGGAGGTCCCCAGCTTCACTTAGACTTTATAAATTGTTAGAAAGGTCCACAGGATGTGAGAATAACTTAAACAGAAATATATGAAGAAGGGTTTTGCTGTCAAAAAGAATAGATAAATGAGACATCAAGCAATATATAATTAAGTCAAAGAATCTGCAAATGTTTAGATCTTTCTATAAACAGACAATAAGTATATACAATGAAAGTGGGAGAATAATAGCACACTGATGTATTGATGAGAACAATTTAGTGGCTAGTGAAAAACCAACAGGAGAAATGTGTTTGAACAGATATGAGATAGAATATTAAGTAAAAGCATAGTCTGAAATAATCAAACAGGGAGAAAGTATCTCTATAAAATTCTGAAGAATAGGGATTATTTTAAAAAGATAAAACCATTGGAAAATAATTAAAAAATGGAGATAGTGCTTAATATATAAGCGAATGGAGTATATTAAAAGGTTTGATTTTAATATTTTTAATTTGTGTAGGACACAGAATTGTCAGTCACAATGGAGGATGAAGTAGAAGATATTTGGAGACTGACAAGGGACTCTGAGTTAATCCTTTATGAAGAAAGGTAAATGATCGATAATTGATAAATCATTGTCCCAAACAATAAAGATACATTTGATTTCAGATTACGTGCATAAAGTGTACTATCCCAGCAGACATTCTAGACTGGGTAGTTTCTACAGTAGTGACAAAATAAAGCAAAATGAAAATATTACACCCACAATTCTTAGTGTACTTAACAAAACAAATCTATTTCCCATTCATTTTATGTCTTTGATTTCAGGTAGAGAGGGTGTGTAGGTATGCTCTATTTGCATGATCACTTTAGAACTAAGTATAATATCGGTTTTTTTTTCTCCCAGGAGAGAATAGAAAATAGATTACTGATATGCTTCGGAGTTTGTATTTACATCTAGGAAAGGTTGTTCGTAAACTTCTATTTATCCCGAATTAATCACAAAGAGGCTGAAAAATATAGAACATGTGACATATTGAAAGAAAAGCCCTCTTCATTTCTGTTATACATACAGACACATATGACACATGAGCTTTGCAACTATTAGCAAACTTTTTAATTATTAAAATATAAAAGAGCAAGATAATCTAAGATATACAAAAGGAGTTATGACAATGGTTAAGTTTAAATATTGACATTGTTATAAATGATAGATAACCTTACTTTATGACAGTTGCTTTAACAAAATTCCTGAGGGTGAGTAATGAATGAAGGTAAAAAGATTTCTTTATCCTACAGTTCCGTTACCAAGAGTGTGGTGGTGGCACCTGTTCCACTTCTGGATGTTCCATAATACAATAGAAGGAAAGTGGAGATTAAATTAGTCACAAGCAAAAGTGACTAATTTATTTATTTATTTATTTTGGTTTTTCGAGACAGGGTTTCTCTGTGTAGCTCTGGCTGTTCTGGACTCACTTTGTAGACCAGGCTGACTTTGAACTCAAAGAGATCCACCTGACTCTACCTCCTGAGTGCTGGGATTAAAGGCATGTGCCACCACATCCAGCTTTATGTATCTTTTTTTTTTTTTTGAGACAGGAATTCTCTGTGTATCCTTGACTGTTCTGGACTCACTTTGTAGACCAGACTAGCCTTGAACTCACAGAGATCCACCTGCCTCTGCCTCCCGAGTGCTGGGATTAAAGGCATGTGCCACCACGTCTGGCGACTAATTTAATTTAACCTGTGACGGGAAGACAGAGGAGGTCTGGCCCACTTCACATAGCCACGCAGACATATAATTTAGTGGAAGAGGAGGCACTTAGTCCTGATATGACTTAACATGCCAGCGTGGGTTTCCAGGGAACTCTGGGACATGGGAGGGCAATCGGGGAGGCTTCCCTTGGAGAAGGGAAGGATGGAATGGGGGAAGTAGGTGGGATAGTAGGACTGGGAGGAAAGGAGGAAGTGAGGCTACAATTGGGATGTAAAATGAACAAATAAATTAATTAATGAAAATAAATAAAAATTAAGTTTAAACAACTATTTTATCTTTATTTTTTAGTAAATGTTTTAAAACAAATTTTAATTCTAAAAAGGGAAGATTATTTTAAAAATAAACATTTATTCATAACTCATTGAGTAGCTGAACTTTCTAAAAATTAAGGGAAGTCAAGTAGAAAATGACCTAAGGCAGATGTAGCATATGTGTATCTTAACTAGGAATGTGAGTGAGACTCTAATTGTGGGATGGAAGTGGTAAAGGCATTGTTGAGATTGTAGCTTTATACTCATGTTAATTATCTTGGTCTTTATTCTAAAGTAAGGAGACATTTTGAATTATTTCATTTAAAACAGATGTTAAATTTAAAGGTTATTTGTAACCATAATTTAGAAAAACAAGAATTGAAGAAGGGAAATTGTGTTTGACAAACTTAATATATTAGCTCTGAAGCAGGTTGAAATGTGATTGATCTGGTCTACAGAGACAGAGATGAGAACTTATATTGTACAAACATTGATGGAGCAGAAATCAGAAGACTCTGAAGGAGTGGAAAAGGAGAAGTTCGAAGATGGGCCTAGGGCTTATCCTTTGGGTGAATGCATTCTCCTTTTATGGACTCATATGAAATGAAAGTCTTTTGTTAATGTCCTGAAGACATATGCCAGTTTCAACAATCTGATGAAGAACCATTAGCATAATCAGTTAAATAAAAATATAATGACATTCACCTAGAACTACTTTTAGACTTGTAGGGTTTTTCTGGCATCTATTGCTTAGTCTATGAGCACACAGACCTGATCAATCACCATATTAAGCAGATAGAGTAACATTGGACCTGTGAAGTTGTGTTTATGGACATAACAGAGTCTGCCTCTGAGCTTTGGTCAGATAAGCATCTCTTTGCTGTCATTGTTGGTAATTAAAGAGACTCATGACTGCTCAATGTGCTGAGAAGAAATGACTGTTGAATGTTCGACTTTAAATAGGATGTCTATACTTCCCTCCAAGGTTTAGGGAACATCCCAGAAGATGTGGGAGAAATACTTAAAGAGTCAGAAGAAGAAGTGGAACATTCTTGTCAGCCATCCTTCCGTATGACACACCGATCGCATTTATGAACATGCCCTTGCTGATTATCAATACAAGACCTGCACAATAGGCTCATCAATGTTTCTTCATGAATAGGAAAGAAATTTAAAAGGCTTGACTCCTCTCTGAGAGGCTGTTGAGAGCTTATTGTTGCTGGGAGAGATATATACATTTTCTTCCATGGTTTAGCCATTGGTAAGTTATTCTTGATACAATAAATAACCCCTTATCTGTGGTCATATGGGACCACCAAAAAGAGAATTGGGAGGCATGAAACTAAAATGAGAACTAATGGGAAAGAAGTGAGAAAGGAAAAAGGGTTAAGGAAAGGGAAAATACTTTAAAAATATGTCATGCATTTGTATGAAAATATCTGAATGAATCTTATCATGTATAACTAATATACACTAATAAAAATATATCCTTACATATGAGTTCAACTTTTGGTATTAAAAACAATTTCTATTTTCATCACATGGTTACTAAGGGTAATGATTCCCTGTCTTTCCAAGCATTATGGAGTATGTCATAGCTCCAAGAATGAGCTCAACACTTACTCTGTACAGTAAAGTAGGCTGTGACAGGAAGCAATTCCTATGATAGAGTTGGTAAGGAAAATGTCCAGGCACAACTTTATTATTTTGTCCTGAGAGCCCAGTTCTTGAATTCTTGTGCAGTGAATTGAGCAGCATCAGGAACTTGCTGCTCTGCTTAGTGACCTTTCACCTTTCCACCTGGCTAAAAAACCCTACTGCTTTGCCAGAGCTAAGGTGCCAGAACTGTGAGATGAATCCATGCCATCTGGAGATGAGGTCAATATTGCATGCACAAAACAAATTACTAACCTTTCATCATCATCTATGTCTTGTGATTTATGCTGTAATAGTATTGGATAAATTACAAAGGCACAATTGATTTCAAATTCAAATGAAAATTACCTTCTGTCTATGATGCAAAGATATGTTAGATTGCTTGGCTAAGTCACATCAAATTTGTATGAACTCAGTAATTGCTTTGATGGTTATTTTACAGAAAGAAGTAAACAAACAAAATGATAGAGAAATTGAAGGACATCAGAGGGGCCTAACTATTTTCCTATTGAAAAAAAGATCTGAAAGTTCAAATGGTTGTGTGATAGGGCAGATTTTGTTGATACCTTTTAATAATGTCTGCATAACAAGAATTTTATAAATATTACAAATACTAACTTAAAATTAAACAATTGCTTCTGTGGTCATTTGCATTTTTATTACTAGTTGATTATGTATAACATATATAAATAAATATATATATATATGTTTACCAGTTGTAAATCTTACAAATACTAACTTAAAGCTAAACAATTGTTTCTGTGGTCATTTACATTGTTATTATTCATTGATTATGTGTAATATATATAAATATATATATGTTTGCCAGTTGGTTATCTATAATATATGTATATATTTGTAATATATTATAATTTATCATTATACAATATACTAATACATATTATACATTAATATATACTTATATATTATATAGTATATAAAGATATATAAAATATAAAATATATGAAATATATTATATAATATTATATATGATATATAAAATATATCGATATAAATATATAATATATCGATATATATTATATTAATATATATTATGGATATGTATAATACATATATATATATATTAAACATTTTACCAAAACTTAAGAAAAGAAATTATAAAATAGGCTCCATGTCCCAAAATAACATTTTAACTAAAGAAAATTATTTCATTAAGTGATTGAAGTTTCTGTATTAATAAATTTCCATAGAAATGATCTGGAACTACAGTGTGATACTAGTTATCTAATATTTTCAATGAACATACAAAGGTGAGAAACCTTAAAATTTAAACATATCACAAGTATATTGGTAAATTTGCATAACTTAACAGGTAAATTGCTAGCTATCAGAATATATGCTGGAAATTTTACACTCTAAAACAATCAAAAAAGAAAAATCTGTGGTTAACTTAGTTTTTAAATTTGTACCAAGAGATGACTTATTAATCTTCTGGCTGCTAATTAGATTGTAACTTTTTGCCTAGTCCAAGCATAAGTCTTGCTTCATCTCAAGAGACAAATAAGAGTTGTTCACACCAACTTGGATGAGGTTGGGAACTTTATAATAAAGTAATTCCCTCTTCTAGCTAGCAGCATAAGGCTACTGCATCCACTTTACTGTCCCTAACATGTTTCCTGTGTGAATGTCAGTCATTTCGCAGCTTGCTCTTTCCCAGAAGCTCAAAGTCAAATCATTAAAACATTTTCATGAGATATTTCTTTTCAAAACTGTGGTTTATATCATATTCAGCCCAAGAATTTTGAAATTGTAGAAATTGTTAAGTAGTCACTATTTTCCTTAGAGCATATATAAATTTGGTCAACTTATTAATGCTATTTATAATTTCTTATTATTCCAAACATTTGGATATTTATATTATTACAGAGAATATGAGTATATATGCATGCCCATACAAATATCTATACATATATATTATATGTTTGGAGAGAGAGAGAAAGAAAGAGAGTGAATTGTTTGCAGAACTATATATTTCTTTGTAGTGTTACTAAATATTGAGTGATTTATAGCTTCCCATTGTAATCTTTAAAATATATAATTTATATTTTTCCTAACTATAGGTCTATTTTAGTTTTCAAAGTATTATTTACTTTTATCTTAGCTTGATCTATAGATATATGTATTATATATATATATAAAACTGGCCACTCTATTTTTAGCATACTCAAAGTCATATGAGTAGGAGACCTATCCTATTACAGAGTATAAAACATAACTGACACCCCAGTCCTCAACAGTCAACAGGGTGAATGCCTCATGAGTCAGAAAATAACTTATCAGGTTCTAGTCCACTTGTTGAATTTGTCCTGTCTGTTATCTGATTTCAGTTCGTGGAATTTGAAATCACAGTCATTGCACTATGACTCTAACAGAGAATGACTTTTTATGAGTTATTTGCCATTAAGCTTCTGCCAGCTGAGGAGAAATAAATTAATAGGAAGGAAGGAAGGAAAGAAGTAAATCAGATCTCAGATGGCAACTTTCAACATAGCAAAGACACACAAAATAAATACAATGTCTAAAATACTTCTCCTTGGTACATATACTATTTGGTAAATTTTCTGCTGTGGCTGACAATGTTCAGAGAATATCTGTTCTTATGTAATAGTCCAAAGCATCAATAGCCTCAACAGTAGAGACCTTAGCAGGAACAACCAGCTACAAACACAATGCTACTGCCAAGCAAGTGAATGCCAAGGCTTCGAACAAATGAACTGTACTCTTTGTTTAATTCTATTGGTGTTTTTTTGTAGAGGTTAGATAAATTAGATTTAGAAAATATATAGGAGTTTCTGATACTGTCTCTTAATTCGGGGCCTGAGGAGCATTATCAGCATGAAGTCAGCAAAAACAGGAAAGACTCAATAGACTGAAAAACAATTTTGAAGTCAGGAAAACAGGAAAGACTCAATAGAATTGAAGAAACAAAGTATCTGGCCTGACATTGTTTTCAGCTGCTAAGTGGGCGCAGCCCAAATTAAGCTGAAACAGAGTTCCTCCTATTTGAGGACAGTGCGTGGAGCCCAGAAGAGAAGAGGCCCCTGATGCTAGAGAGCTCCAAGAGTCCTGCTGAAAAAAGGGCTGGCCGTTGATGGCCAGCTCTCTCCCTGAAGCAGAAAGAAGCCGGTGAGCAAAGAAAGCTTGAGCAAGACACCAAAAGGCCAAGGACTGGACCCTGTGGCTCAGCTTTTGCCTGGAGGGGTTTGATCTGTACGAACAGTGGCCTAGGGGAAACTGTGCCTGGCTTTAAGGACTGAGGCAGAGCAGCTGAGTTCCTGATTCCAAAGAAGTAAGTTGGCCTGCAGACGGCTGGGGTCTCCCACAGAGAAGAAAGCATAAAGCCTTATTTAAGGTGAGACTGCAATAACCACTACCCTGATGAACCTACATCTGAGAGATCCAGAAAAAGGACTGCTAAGTGTGTTAAAGAATCTACAACACTGTGTTCCTGACGACTGAGGACCTGCCCCAGAGACTGTATCATTCTAAAAGGTTATGAAAGTGGTTGTTATAATTATCAATAGGTTTAGTGGATAGGTTAAAGGGATTGTAAGAATTTATAGGATTAATAGTTAAGAAATTGTTGGTGTTTGTTATAAGTGAATTTAGTAATAAATAAATAAGTGTTAAATAATAATTTAAAAGTTCCGTTACAGTTTTTAAAGAAGAAATTCCTAAATTAATGTATTACTTATCTCAGAAGTGTTGATCGTGATTCTGAAATCCTTTGTGGTAAATTTTGAGTTGCCTTTCTTGTCATGCATATAAATGTAAATAGAACTGTGACTCTGCTCCATTTCATGTTCATGACTAGTTTTTATCTGATCTTACTTGACTGGTTTCATGCATCACTTTTGGTTTAACTGGTTTCCCCCCTCATTCTGCTCTTAGATTTTCAAATACAGTTTTTTCTAGGCTCACCATTTCTGTAGTACTGTCGTTTCCTATTGAACTTGAGCTACCAGCTCCTTATAGGTGGTAACCAGACTAACATCTGACAAAATAGTTAATACTGACAAAATTGCTTCTGTTTGTGTTTTGTTGAGTCCACCTTTTGGACCGTTATATGAATATCATAAATTATTCTCCTTTGTTCTAAAGGACATTTGTCTCTTAGCCTCCTTTCATAGTGATGATCAAGAAATCTCTATGTAGGGTTGGGGGAAAATTGGTGGAGAAGAATTATCTCTTAATGTAACCCTGGAGTAATATCAGATTGGTTAGCAAAAAGAACATGAAGATTATGAAGTACTATATAAGCAGAATCCACATCTTCAGTGTCAAGACAAAGGACTCTTGGGAAAAGACTTTAGACTGATTCTAGGTTCACCTGAAGGCAACACTGTGGGATCTCACACAAAGGAAAACAGTCTCAACTTTGCTGTCGTAGGTGAACTCACTAGAAATATCTTCCAAGTTTCTAAGGAATGTTGTTCCAAGGCATGCTTCATCCACAGTACTTATTCCAAGACCCATGTCGCCATGGTGAGAATTTCTGCCATTATGTCCTACCCCTTTATATTTCAAAATTTATTGTCTTAATTGTCCATCATCTTGCAAAACTTCCAGAGCAATTGGGGTCCCCAAGTGTCACTGCTTCAAGAGCCGGTCCTGAAGGAGAACAGAACATGCTTTCCCAGTGACTGTTTATATCCACTATGTTTCTCAACATCATGATTAGGATATACAGGAGACAAAATGAAATCTCAGGGAACTCACTGCTCCCAAGGCTTTGTTCTCTACTTACTCTTTCTATTTCCATAGCTAAATCTGTGTTCTCACTAAATAACCCCCAGGGTTCTTCCAGGTACCATAGCCACAGACATAAGAAGAAAGGTGTCTATTGTTTGCCTAAAGGAAAAGACTACTCAGTGTTTAAAGCCATCTTAATTTTCCCTTAGGTAGTGATTTTTTTCTAAATTTTATAAATGAACATATTGACCTGAAATACTGTTGTGTAAAATATATTTTTCTTTTGGTGCCAAATTTTTTTTCTTTCTTTCCTCCCAACACCCTCTTTTCCTTTTTTCCTAATGTGCACCTCTTTTCTCTCTCTACCTTCTTCCCTTCTGCTTCCTACACAATAATTATCCACAAGCTGTAGTGTCAAGAAGTTATTCAACAATATTTTCATTCTCCTTTCCAATGAATAACTTTTACATTTATTTGAGGTTTGATATATAAAAATGACAAAATAGTTTTACAGTTTCAAAACATAATTTGTCAAAACAGAGTTCTGCCATAAAAAACAAGGAATTTTCATCATCATCAGAAATAATTTTATTATCATTTATATTTAAAGCAATTCAATGAAACTGGTAGCAAAATGTTACATAGGCAATAAACCAATTCAATTCCTGAAGGGCTACAAGCACAGTTACTTCATGTTTTATCTTCATGTGCAAGTATAATAATTTAAAAAAGGCAATAGTTTGTTGAACGTATTTAATAAGCATCTTTTATTATTTAAATAACTGGAAAGACTATAAACTATTATTGTTATAGCAAGCAATATGAATTCTGTCAAATATTAAATTTGGACTAATATTCATAATCAAAAATAATTATTTTAAAATTTATGAAACAAAAGGTTTATTTTTAGAGGAAATATAATCCTATGCTAGCTTAAAATTCCATCCTAAGAACTGTCGTAATGCAAAAATACTAAACTTCAGAGCTCATCGTGAAATAGAAGACTTTTTAAATCTGACATTTATTCCTAAAAGAACTGTAATGAAATTTAAAAAAATCAGTCTAAGGAAATATCCTTCTTGACTACTGCATTCAAGTGTGAAATAACTCAGTATACTCAATATTTTTATCTCTTGCATACATTATTTCAATTCTGTTTTCAATTTTAAAACCATGTAGTGTGTTTTTCAAATTTATTTCATATTTTTAACATAAACATACACTTTTGCATACAATCAAGGCTTTTAAGGTATACTTTCAATTTTAAACAACTTGTTCTTATCATAATTCTCTGAAGACTAGAGAGTATCTCTGTATTTTGAGGAAATTATTTACTTCTTTCTTATTCCCAACTATGGGTAATGCAAAGTACTGGTAATAAAAAATATATTATATATTCTCGGCAAAATTGTAAAATGGCTAGAAGATTCAATTTTATGTTTTATATTTTTATTTTTCTGTATAATTATTGGAAGGACATTAAGATTCATTTTAAAAATAATTTATTTTCCTTTTCTATGATCTGCTTCATTATGATAAGAAAGAACAAAATGTTCTATTTCCTACACGAACTATGTTAGGTTGCATTGTCACTCGGTGTCAAGTTCATGAATAAAGAAATAGATAAAAATCAGAATTTTTACTTTTTAAAAATGTACCAATATATCTTCCATGAGAATACTTTGTTACTTTATGTGATTTTGTAAACTGTTTATATATTTATTCTCTTGTGAATTTTAGCGCATATATGAAGATGAAAAAAAAATAAGGAATAAAGTCAAAAGTATTAGGGTTCCAATAATCAAGTTATATTAAATTTTTCTGTCAAATTCTGAATGTAAATTATATTTTTCTTTATAATGCTAAAGTATGGATATATTTTATTATTTTTAGATTAAATCAGACTTTGAGTGCAAGTATTTAATATCAAAGATATTTGGAGAATGATTAAGGTTTTAAAGTGTCCCTGTAGTACATAAAATGTATAAATATTATCATTTAAACTTTAAATCATTTTCCTAGTGAATTTTCCTATATAGCTAAATGAAAAATATTAAAGCCAACAGTAAAGGAAGTCATCACTGCTCTTCTGATACGTACAGGTAATATTCCAATGTATTTCTCACATTCAAATTAGCTGAAAAGATAAGCATTGTTTTCTCTATGTTAGGCATTATTTTTTAGGAGACCAAAAATATTTTCTCTTAAGTACACTTTTCTCGGCATTAAATGTGCATTAGATGTAAAGTTACCAAAGAGCTCAGGTGCTTAATAGTTCTTTGTGTTTTAGGTTCTTCTGTAAAATTAAACATGCTATGGATATCTCAAATTCTAAAATGAATACAATAACCTATGGAAAGACAGACATAACTGACTCTAAAAAATCTATTCTGAAGCAAACTATGATGCCTAGACAAAAGTCAGCTAGATAAGTTAGTGGTTAATCTCTAGATAGAGATAAGCATACATTCTTACTGGGTTCAATTTTAGAAATATCAGTTTTAAGCAATGTAGTGATATATTTAGTTATAAAAAGAAACTCAGATTTCTATGTCTTTGTGGTGTACTGAACATAGGTGGATTTTTTTTTACATACAATCATAGTAACGTTTTAAAATTGGCTGTCACAGTTCTGATTATTCTTAAACAACTAAATGTCATATTTTTAACTTCTGCATTTTATATTCATTTTCAGAACCTCTCACTGATGAAATTTAAATACTAGGGAAATGTCAATAAATATAGAATTAAGTTTCAAAAACATTTGTACTACTAAGAGAATAGATTATTTTTTTAAAGAGAAGAAAATTAAGAAATTAAACACATTCCAGTTGGGTTCTTAGGACCATCTGCAACACTTTAGTGATTTCAAGCAAGATCTCTGTAGGGAAAATAAAGTCTTTTATTTTCTTTTCATCAGAGTTGAGTTTCCTCCCGTGAATCTTGTACAGCTGCATTGCAGATGCTGTTTTTCCTACTGGGTTCACTGTTTGGAAGGTAGGACAGTGGATCTGGTCGGATCAAGTATCTACCAAAGGAAAACAAAGCAAGAAGCTATATTAGTAAATCAAGGCAAACTTAATTGAAAACAACACTTGAAATATTCAGTTATTATATGCTCTATTTGTAAGTTATCTAAACTGTTACTGTATAAACAACTAATGGAAAGATTCACCACAGTTAACCTGTGATGATTAGATGATAAATGATAATGAAAGAAGCATAACACTTTCCGGTTATGATGCTTCAATTAGTCAAAGTTTCATAATTTATTTATCCTTTCTGCTTGCTACCATAAACTGGCTACTTTCTATCAAGATTTATATCTTAACCATCATTAAGTCAGTGATTATTTACACTTTAACTTATTTTTATCATTTATAAAATTAAGAATATGGGGTAGGAGACTTGAAAAAACTCTAATTTACACATTTAATTACTGTTATGGCAAATATTATGGCAAGATGACATTTGGATTATTGGAAAATTGTTCATCTGGTCTAAGGTCTAGTATTTAAGAAAACAATAACGAAGTAGAAAAGTTCATTAATATTTCTTTAATTCTTCTTTTTATTTGTTGTTTAGTTTATGTGGTTTGGTCTCATTATACAGTCCTAACTAGCCTGGTACTCTCTATGTAGCTTAGGCTGGCTTCAAAATTTTAGGAAATTCCTGTCAACTGACTGGGTTACATGTAACAGCTACTGTGTGATTCTTCAGAAAAAAATTCTTAATACATTCCATAAGTAAATAAGAAAATATTCATTTGATAAACTCAAATGTTCCATTAATATTCAGATTTTTAAAAATATTTATTTATTACTTCAGGTTACATCTTCATCACAGTGCCCTTTTTCTACCCCTCCTAGTACTGCCCTCCCACCTACTACCCCCTATCCCTTCAATCCCACTCCTCTGGAGTGGAGTGTCCCTACATAACAGTCCCCCATCCCAGTTCATTAGTCATATGAGGGCCAAGAGCCTCCTCATACACTGGGGGCCTATAAAAAGCACCACTAGGGCAAAGTGTCTCATTGATAGGAAACAAAGTCTATGTTCATGTTCCCTTTGGTGCATTGGTTGTAGTATAGTGATCCTGTACTATATGGCTAAAATCTGATTATAAGTGAATAGATGCCATGTGCATCCTTCTGAGTCTGATTAGTTCACTCAGGATGAGCTTCTCCAGTTCCATCCATTTGCCTGAAAATTGCATTGTTTCTGATGGCTGAGTAGTATTCTATTGTGTAGATGTACCACAGTTTTTTGTTTTTTGTTTTTATCCATTCCTCGGTTGAGGGACATCTGGGTTGTTTCAAGTTTCTAGCTATTACAAATAAGGCTGCTTTGAACATAGATGAGGAAACATCCTTGTGATTTGGTGAGGAATCATTTGGATGTATACCCAGAAGTGGCATGGCTGGGTCTTGAGGTAGAGCTATTCCAAGTTTTCTAACATATCGCCAGATTGACCTCCAGTGGTTGCACAAGCCTGCATTCCCACCAGCAATGGAGGAGGGTTCCCCTTTCTCCACACCCTCGCCAGAATGTGCTGTCATTTGAGCTTTGATCTTAGCCATTCTGTCAGGTGTGAGATGGAATCTCAGAGTCATCTTAAGTTGCATTTCTATGATGAACATTTTCTGAACATTTCTTCAAGTGTCTCTCAGCCATCAGGGATTCTTCCTTTGTGAATTCTTTGTTCAGCTCTGTTCCCCCTTTTTTGATTGGATTATTTGGTTTCTTGGCATTTAGTTTCTTGAGTTCTTTGTAATTTTTGGATATTAGCCCTCTGTCAGATATGGGGTTGGTGAAGATTTTTTCCCAATCTGTAGGTTGCCATTTTGTTTGAATGACAGTGTTTTTTTCCTTATAGAAACTTTTCAGTTTCATGGGGTCCCATTTATTGAGTGTTGGTCTTAGAGCCTGACCTGTTGGTGTTCTGTTCAGGATGTTGTCACCTGTGCTGATGAGGATTTTCCCCATTTTCTCTTCTAATAGATTTAGTGTGTCAGGCCTTATGTTAAGGTCTTTGATCCACTTGGACTTAAATTTTGTACAAGGTGGTAAGTATGGGTCTAATTTCATTCTTTTACATGTCAACATCCAGTTGGACTAGCACAATTTGTTGAAAATGCTGTCCCTTTTCCATTGTACGGTTTTGGCTTCTTTGTCAAAAATTAAGAGACCATAGGTGTGTAGGTTCATTTCTGGATCTTCAATTCAATTCCATTGATTCACTGGTCTGTTTCTATACCAGTACCATGCTGTTTTTTTTAATTACTATTGCTCTGTAGTACAGCTTAAAATCATATTCAGTATTTTTTGAGAGAGGGATTCTTCATTCTGTGAAATCATATGTGATGTTATATGCTAGAAGTTTATAACACCAAAAATAAATAATAAATAGTCTAAACAAAGTCTGTCTGTAGAAGACTATCGTATATCTTATGGAATAAATGGAAAGAAAAAAAGAGAATTATAAAGAGGCCCCAGAAAGAAGAGAACAGGATGACAATTAATTAAGGGGTTTGGGTTGAAATTTGTTTTTGTAAACAAGCATGAGAAAACAGAAGCACAAAGACCATGTCAAACTAGCTAAAATAGCTAACAGCAGGCACTAAGGAAGAGCTGTTCCTTGGTGTATTTAAAAAGGATGTTTGGCTAGACAACTGGTTAGACCAGGAAGTAGTGATAGATGAAGTTAGAAAGAAAGGCAGAGAGAGATAATGAAGACTTTTAAATAATGACACTCTAGGATCGTCATATTCTAGGTGAAAATGAAACTAGAATTCCATATTTCCATAATAACTTCAGAAGGAAGTACAAAAAGGAATCAGGAGCAAATTTAAAAGTGAATATCTAAGAAAGATCCTACTTTTCTTCTTAAAACCTGGAGAGAAAAGTATTAATATAATACAGCCCTTTATAAGTATGATGAATTAGATAACTGAATGCACTTCAGTCCAGTTTCCTCAATCAAATAAAAGTTGAAATAAGTGTCCTTGGATCTACTAATGGGATTTCACTATCTATGCACACTGCTAAATACTTGAAATTTCAATAGCATTGTAGATCAATGAAGAAAACTAATAGCACATATTAAGTCATTTAATGGCATTTCATCGAGTGATTTATTGTTTCAGAATAAAATTAATGTTACTTCTTCATTTGTAATGAACTTCTAGAAGAGAATTTTTAAAAAAAACCCCACAAAAGTAAAGTATAATTCATTATCTACTAAATTAATTGTTGCTGTAGCAAACATAGCCCTTTACACTATTATCACTACCAACCAGGGTGTAATGAAGCAAATTCCTTTCATTCTCCTTTGATCTGTGACTTGTCACAGTAGGTATGATAATGCCACAATTGAGTTCTGCTAAGCCTGTCAATGCCACAACTACCATTATTGCAATTACATGAGGACCCTGTGTTCATGGCACTTTTTTATTAAATTAAAAAAATAAGTATTCAAATAGCAGGAAATTCCTTGCATTTATGTCTGCTTTACTGAAGGCACTATAAATAAATGTTCCAGTTATAGGTTGGAAAGTTTCTTAATTCATTTGAAGTCATAAACATACATGTGTGATAGAAAAACATGTTCATAGATCTGATAGATTAATAATATCAACTTTGAACATATTGTTAAAATTAACCATTCATACTTATAGTATGCTACATTTCTTATAGAATGCAAATAGTGTGAGCCTAATTAAGGAAACCAACAGAATGATCAGTTATAATTATTTAGAAAATAATATTCAAGTTATGATATGAAATATATTGAATATTTCCTAAGAAGAAAAAGTTCTTTAAAATTGATTAAAGGAAATAAGTTAGATAAGTAGAGACGGCAAAGAAAATATTTACTAAATTTTATTATAGTGACATTCCAAAGGAAGTCTGTAAGATGGAGTCAGGTACATTTTAAAGTTCTTCCACAGAGTTTTGTCCTTTATAAATTCAACATCATCAAATATAAATTCTGACAGGACTATAAGAACCCCAACAGCCTAAATTTATGCTCTTCTGATTACAGAAAATTTCCTGCTTTCTTACAGCCAAAACATTGTATCTGATTATGTTAGGTATAATTTAGGAATCATTTCCAAGTTTGAAATTGGTATTCTTTTTCATTGTTTGTTTTTTCCTTCTGAGACAGGGTTTCTCTGTGTAACAGGCCCTGGCTGTCCTGGACTTGCTTTGTAGATCAGGCTGGCCTCTGACCCACAGAAATCTGACTGTCTCTGTCTCCCAAGTACTGGGATTAAAGGTGCGCAGCACCATGACTGGTGGGACAATGATGTTCTTTCTATTATATTTTTCTAATAACTTTTTGGAAAATGTCTCTTACCCTAAAAATGAACAGTACCCTACCACTTGACATCTTTTCTATCTTTTCTCTCTATGCACACCTCTGTATAGAACAGGCTTATTTTTAAAGGTTAACATTACACATATTTATAATTTTTATCCATTTCAGTGACATCCCAACTAATAATGCATTCTTGATAAAAACCAGAAAAGTTGGAACCAACACAATGCTTACATCTCATATAGTAAATTATATTTCAAAGCTATTGTAAGTAACTGACACAGCATGTTACTGGCATATAGACAAGCACATATATTTTCATATATATATATATATATATATAACCTTTATTTATTTATTCAAATTATATCTTGGTCTCAGCACCCTCTCTCCTCCCCTACTGGTCCCACACTCCCATACTCAACTCCCTCTCCAATCTCTCCTTCTCCTCCAGTGTACGGGGCCCCCACATATTAGCCCCACTCAGTTCATCAGTCACATGAGGGCTAAGACATGACAGCTCAGCTAAGGTAAAATGTACCATTAATAGGTAATAAGGTCCATCACTGAGTCTTCCTGCCCCCTTGCTAAGGTATTTGTATGATGACAAAGTTGCCTGTCATCTATATTTGTGTAGGGGGATGTAGGTCTAGTCTAGGCTTTCTTCTTCTTCTCCTTCTCCTTCTCCTTCTCCTTCTCCTTCTCCTTCTCCTTCTCCTTCTCCTTCTCCTTCTCCTTCTCCTTCTCCTTCTCCTTCTCCTTCTCCTTCTCCTTCTCCTTCTCCTTCTTCTTCTTCTTCTTCTTCTTCTTCTTCAAAATTTTAGTCTCTGTAAGCCTCTAGTGTTCTAGATTGGTGATTCTGTTGATTTTCGTCCCTCCAGGTCTCTCTATTCCTTCTTCCTCTCCTATATAGGGATTCCAGAGCTCCACCTAATGTTTGACTGTGTGGCTCAACATTTGCTTTGTTCTGCTGCTGGGTAGATTTCACATAGGATAGTTATGCTAGGTTCCTGTTCCTTTGGGTCTGTGGGTTGTATGATTGTTATCCTGTGCTATATGTCTAAGATCCAGTTATGAGTGAATACATGCCATGTGTATCTTTCCACGTCTGTGTTAGCTCATCCAGGATGAGCTTTTCTAGTTCCATTCATTTGGTTGCAGATGGCATGATGTCCTTGTTTTGGATATAGTAGTATTACATTGTGTAAATGTACCAAAGTTTTGTTATCCATTCTTCAGTTGAAGAATAGATAATATTCTAAGTTGTTTCCAGTTTCTAGTTACTACAAATAAAGCTGCTATGAACATAATTGAGCCAATGTCCTTGAAGTTTGGTGAAAAATCTTTTGTATATATGCCTAGGAATTACAGTATGGCTGGGTCTTGTAGAATTGTTCCCAGTTTTCTGAGATATTACCAGACTGATTTCCAAAGTGGTTATACAAGTTTGCACTCCCACTAGCAACGGAGGAGTGTTCCCCTTTTACCACATCCTTGCCAGCATGTGCTATCACTTGAGTTTTTGATCTTAGACATTCTGACAGGTGTGAGATGGAATCTCAGAGTCATTTGAGTCAATATCAGTTAAATTTCCCTGATAACGAAAGATGTTGAGCATTTCTTCAAGTGTCTCTCAGCCTTTAGAAATTCCTCTTTTGTGAATTCTCAGATTAGCTCTGAGTTCCGTTTTTTGATTGGGTTATTTGGTTTCTTGGATATTAGCCCTCGGTTTGATGTGGGGTTGGTGAAGATCTTTTCCCAATCTGTAGGCTGTGGTTTTATTCTAATGACAGTGTCCTTTGCCTTACAGAAGCTTTTCAGTTTCATAAGGTCCAATTCATTGATTGTAGGTCTTAGAGCTTAAGCTATTGGTGTTCTGTTCGGGAAGTTGTCACCTATGCCAATAAGTTTGAGGCTTTTCCCCACTTTCTCTTCTATTAGATTTAGTGTGACTGGATTTATGTTCAGGTCTTTCATCCACTTGGACCTAAGTTTTGAACCACATATATTTTCAATTGGCTAAATTTGCAACAGAGGATCAAGAATTTGAAGAACCGTTTTCCTCAACAAATTGACCTCCTAAACAAATGATTCGTTGAAAACTGAATAAAATAATTAAATTATGTCTTCTGTTTTCTTTACCATACACAAAATAAACTAAAAACTTGCAAAGTTGTAAACTCAACTATAGACCTAGTCATAGGAAGAACTTTAGGACATCAGTGTTGGCAAACATATTTTAAATAAGATTCCAAGTGTAACGGCAATAGGCTTTGCTGTTTTTATCACTACTAGGAAGGTAATTCATGACTAGCTCTAAGGTCTTCTTTTGCTGACTAATGTCTTTTGGCACCATCATTGTTGCCCAGCATAACTAGATAGAAAAACTATTGAGGAATACTCCATACATATTGTTTCATGATACCTAGTACATGACACCATATGCTATAGTACCTACCTACCAGGAAAGTTGTGCCTCTGGTGCAATAATCACATGATAATTATACTAACCAAACATTTTTTTCATTTGATTTGGGGCCTGCTCCACAGGAGGGATTTCACCACCTGGCATTGCAAAGCTGGTCAAATTTTATGATTGGAGAAATTATAGAGATTAGATGGAAAACAAATGGTAATATTTCACTAAACAATCATGTTGTGAAAATGTCTTCTAAATATTTATGTTTATATGCACATATTTGTGTTTCTTTTGGCCATGGTCAGAAGATTCTTTTGTCAGCAGGCAGTGTAATGTCACATTCCAGAGAACTCACCAATAGCTGAAGAACTACTGCAGGTTGTTGATTGCTAAGAGATGGAGAGCCACTTATCTTTGGATACATGGTCACTAATAGATTATCCATGTACAAGTGGATGAACCTATAGCCATATACATATATTCAGCACTAATTGGACTCAGAGGGCTAAAAATATGAGTAATAATATAAGAAGGACACAAAGGCAGGAAGGATATGGGTTGGATGGTTCCAAGAGGAGCTTGAGGTAGGAAGGATATGATCATTATTCATTGCATATATGTATAATACTTTGTAAAACTATATAAAATTATTTAAAAATTATTATAAATGGATATAATAGAAAAAATACAACACATGTTGTTTAGAATGTTGTTACATTACCTACTAGAGAGGAAATCTTATAGAACTGGTTTATTAAAAAGTTTAATTTGTCCTCAACATACTAAACATAATAAAACATATACCCAGCAATTATACTGCCAAGTATATCTCTAAGAGAAGTTAAAATATGCATCCATAAAACTGTCATAATACTATATCCCAAGTCAAAAACAGAATCAAATTTTAACAACGATGATGCAAAAATAAAATGTGGCCTAGCCACATGGAATATTGTTTGGAAATAAAAAAACTATGGTCCTACCACATGATTAATCATTTATTATATTTTTTCAGTGAAGAAATAAAGTTAAAAAGAAGAGTACATACTATGTGATATTATTTACTTGAAAATTTACAAATAAAAGAAAGTCTGTAAAGGTAAAATGTAGACTAATGAGTAAGCACAGCAGTAAGAGTGAAAGATTGGAAGACAGAGATGGGTTGATTAACACAATTGATGATGCAGGACTTCTTTAAGAAGGTATGAAATGTTCCAAAATTATATCATGATAATTTCTGCTGAGCCAAGGGATATATTTAAGGACATTAGCTTGTACATTTCAGATGAGTGAACTGTATGCTCATTTTTTTTCTCAAGAGAATAATTTAAAGGTGTCTTCTGTAATAATATAAGGATATACAGAATAATTAAAATTGATACCTACAATAAAATAGAACTCAAAAACACAAGGAAGAAAAATAGCACTTGTCAAGTGGCATGGTATCAAGCCAAAAGCTTGTGGACAGCTAAAGAATGATCAACAAAATAAAACTATAAAGTGGAAGATGGTTTTTGATGGATTCATTCAATAGGTTATATAATATCTAGAATACCAGGGGTAGTTCAATCAGCCTAATAACAGCAAAATCCAAGAAGGGTGAATGCAAATAATACTTCTACAAATGGCCTGAGGCAACAGTTCTCATACAAATTCTCAATAAGAATATAAAAATAGACCACCATGGATTAAAACTGGAGTTCAGCAACAGTAGAAATAACAAACACCCTACACATTCATGGAAACTGAACAACTCTCTACTCAATGACCACTGGGTCAGAGAACAAATAAGGAAGAAAATCAAAGACTTCTTAAAATCCAATGAAAATGAAGGCACAACATATCCAAACCTATGGGACACAATGAAATCAGTGCTACGAGGAAAGTTCATAGCACTAAGTGCTTTCAAAAAGAAAATTGTGACAGCCCATATGAGTAACTTAAGAGCAGAACTGGAAGATCTAGAAAAAAGAAAAAAAAAAGAAGCAAACACTCCCAAGAGGAGCAGAGGGTTCAAGGTGATTCTTAGATTCCACCTAACACTTGTCAGATGGCTAAGATCAAAAGCACAAATGACAGCACATGCTGGCAAGGTTGTGGAGAAAGGTGAACACTCCTCCATTGCTGGTGGGAGTGCAGACTCGTGCAACCACTAAGGAGGTCAGTCTGGCGATATCTTAGAAAACTTGGAATAGCTCTGCCTCAAGATCCAGCCATACCACTTCTGGGTATCCACCCAAATGATTCCTCACCAAACCACAAGGACGTTTCTTCATCTATGTTCATAGCAGCCTTATTTGTAATAGCTAGAAACTGCAAACAACCCAGACGTCCCTCAACAAAGGAATGGATAAAAAAAAAACAAAAACAAAAAACACCATGCACACACACAAACAAACAAAAAAACCTGTGGTACATCTACACAATGAACTACTACTCAGCCATCAGAAACAATGAAATCATACAATTTTCAGCCAAATGGATGGAACTAGAGAAGCTCATCCTGAGTAAGCTAACCCAGACTCAGAAAGATGTACTTGGCATCTATTCACTTATGATCAGATTTTAGCTATATAGTACAGGATAACTGTACTATAACCAATGCACCAAAAGGAACAGGAACATAGACTTTGTTAGCTGTTAACGAGACACATTGCCCTAGTTTGTCGCCATGTAGGCCTCCAGTATTTGAGGAAGCTCTTAGCCCTCATATGACTGCTGACTTGGGGTGCAGGACTGATATGCAGGGACACTCCACTCCAGAGGAGTAGGATCAAAGGTAGAGGGTGAAAAGGGTGGGAAGGTGGGACTGGGAGGGGTGGAAAGAGGGCTCTGTGATGGAGATGTAACTAGAAATAAAAGATAAACATTAAAAAATGAATATAAAAATATTCTAAAAGCATTCAATCATTAGATGAAAACAAACCAAAACCAATTAATATCTCACATCTATTAGAATAGCTATTATAGAAAACATCAGAGATCAAATATTATTAGAGATGTAGGAAAATATAAATTCTCATTTACTATTGGTTCAAATTTTGATCACTATAGCCATAATTAAAGCATTATAGAAATCATTTTTATAGAAGTAGAAATAAAACCGACATAGTCCAATAATCCATTACTGGGTATATAAAAGAATTAAGTAAGTAATTCAATCAAAAATTATACCATTTATACCGTGTAATAAATTGAGCTACCTGGCATTTACAGGACCTTTTCTCCAGCAGCTGCTTAATGTACATTGTTCTTTATGTACAATGTACATAAAGAAATTTCTGCAGGATAGACTGAATTTTAGAGTACAAAACAAGTCTAAAAGCAGTAAGCAAAAACTATATTTCTCTTATATGATCAGAGCTACTATATTTTCATGTTTGTTGAAATATATTATTAAGGCTTATATGTTTCCTGAAGCCATGTGGAGGGAACTATAGAATAGTATATAAAATAAGTTAGGCACAGAAAGATAAATACTATGTGTTCTTACATGTGCAAATAAAAATGTTAATTTTGGAACTATAAAGAGTAGAATATTGGCTATTAGATCATGGGGAAGTGTGGAGGATGCGGTGCAAGGAAAATGGCTAATTGGTGAATGGATACACTTGGAAAGAAGTAACTTCTAAAATGTATAGCATATTAATGTAACAAATATTTTTTCCTTTATTTTTTATTTCTTCAAGTTACATCTCAATCGCAGTCCCCTCCCTATTCCCCCCTCTATTCCCACCCTCCCACTCCCAACCCCCCATCTTCTTCCCTTTTTTTTTTTCTTTTAAGTTTAAGGTATATCTTATTTCCCCTTACAGTTTCCCCTTTCAGACCAACAAATGGCTCTTTCTTTTATAATAATAAATATAATACAAAACAACAGAGGTAATTAGGCCACAGTTACGAGGGTTATATGGCTTAGCGTACATTCCCAATGACCAGTCCATATGTATTTGGTATCTGACTTTAACATTCTACTATCTAACCATCTCCATGGGTTTAAAGTTCTATATCTGACTCAACATTCATACTAACTTGCAACACAATTTTAAAAGTATCTTCTTAGATCTATAACACTCTCTTGACTCCTAAACAACTGAAAATTTAATTATGAGACTCTATCTATCTGTTCTTCAACCACCTCAGAGACCTAAGAGGGATAAATATATCTGATTTTATAGGAAGTACAGGGCCTGCAGCTTCCAAAACTAAGAAATGACATACCAGTGGCTGCCTGGACAGTTCCCATTTTCTCTCCATACATTACAACATCCATCTTCAGTCGTTTGGCCCCGTTTCTCTGACAGACATTGATTGTAGAGCAGGGGTTATGAAGGACTTACCTACCCTGTCTTGGCAGAGCTAGGCTGTCGACTTACCTGCTTCCAGGTTTTGTCCTTTTTGGACAGCATTCTGTCTACAGTTGGAGCAAGGGGCTTTTCCTACCAAGAGATAGGCTTGCGACTAATTCAATCATCTCCCACTGGAGATTCTTCGATGCTCATCTTCTACTTGGAGGAGAATAGGGGGTGCTGTCAGGAGTTGATATGTCTTGATATAAAAAAATCTAAAGTTATGAAAACATCTTTGAATGCCATATTCTGCAGATCTCTTGAGGTTTTTGAAGAGGCCCTATCTATCTCTTATATTAGGGTAAGCAGATGTTGCTTGTCTTTTAGCAGCTTCAGTTCTGATTAGCTTAGAAAATAACTATAATAGGCTGTCATAGTACCTAAGAGAATGACCGGCTTGCATAACCATTAGTTTGCATTTCTTAATTATCCTAAACAGTTTATGACAATTAGTAGTAAAAGGCTGAAACATCACATTTCATTTTTTTTTCTTTACCTCCTAACCCTTCCATCCCATTTCTCTGGGGTGGGGTGTCCTTATATAACAGTCCCTCATCTCAGTTGAGAGGTCGTATGAGGGCCAAGAGCCTCCTCATTCATAGGGGGTCTACGAAGAAGTACCATCAGTGAAAAGTGTCTCGTTGCCCGGGTAACGTAACAATTATTGTATTCTGCAAAATAGCTAAAAGAAGGAGTTTAGATAATCTCAACACAGATGATAAATGTCCAAGACAAAGGATGTCAAGAACACTCTGTGATTGCCAATTTCAAATTTCAACCTGATGAGATCTACAATCTCCTGACAGGTAGGTTTCTTGGCTTTTGTACTGGGGACTTGTTGTTAGTCAACTGAGGAGGGAAGATCTAGTCTCTGTGATGGATTCCTAAACAATAGAAAAGGAGAAAGTGAGCTGAGAAAAAGCCCTCCTTGCTTTGTGCTGGAGGCAGTGACAAATTATCTCAACCACCTGCCGCTGATACTTTTCCAACACAGAGGATGCTAACTGACTGGTAACCACTATTTATGAGCTTCCAAACAGATCCACAACATGATGGATCATGGACTGAGGAGCAGGCTTCTTAAGAATTTCTCCTCTATGCTTGCACTGTGAAAGTCGTTTCTAATTTATTGATACATTTTTGCTTAGATACAGATAAGCCGCCTATTATAAAATGCCATATTGAACTCTTTACTTTGTCAACTAAGTTCCTTCTCAGAGTCAAATCAATTTGAGTTTCCACTGTTATATTGTCCAACTGTCTCCTGAAATACTTCGTGCAATTCCTACACAGAACATTTTCATTCATCATCATTTCAAGTTCAGGAATGCCCTCCATTTGCAAGGCAAACACCTCCTATTTCAATTGCAGAGGGGAGTTGATACCCCCTCTTTATATCCTCTCCATATTTTTGTTGTTGTATTTTTTTCTTGAAGTAATGCCTTTCTCCTTGAAATTGGTGAAGTGTCATGTAACTTAATCAAAGATAAATTGATTATATGACAGCAGTCATTATATATTACTTTCGATTTCTTGTGATTAAACTACAGTTTTGTTAATTAGGTGTAAGCACTTTGAAGTGAAGGAGAGTGCTGTAGGGGCTGATAGGTTAATATAAGTTAGATTTAGTGAATACCTAAGTTTCTGATACAGTCTCTTAATTCGGGGCATGAAGATCAACTTCGCTGTGAGCAGTTAGCTTATCAGCTTATGGATGAAGTCAGGTGAAATGAGGGGAGTCTCTTTGGACTGAAAAACAAGGTTGAAGCCAGGTGAAACAAGGAAAGACTTTATGACCTGGCATTGCTTTCAACTGCTAAGTGGGCAGAGCCCAAATTAAGCTGAAGCAGGTGGAACAAGGAGTGATCCTATTTAAGGACAAGTGGATGAGCCCAGAGCGGTGCGTGCTAAGGGCCCCTGATATGAGAGAGCTCGGAGAGTCCTGCTGGAGAAAGTTCTGGTAGACCAATGGCCAGATCTCCCTTAGGCAGAAGGAAGCTGGTGAGCAGAGAAAGCCTCGGCAAGACAGCAAAAGGCCAAGGACTAAACCCTGTGGCTCAGCTTTTGCCTAGAGGGGTTTGACCTGTCCGAACAGTGGCCTAGGGGAAACTGTGCCTGGCTTTAAGGACTGAGGCAGAGCAGCTGAGTTCCTGATTCAAAAGAAGTAAGTTGGCCTGCAGATGGCTGGAGTCTCCCACAGAACCAACTACCCTGACGAACCTGCATCTGAGAGATCCAGAAGAAGGACTGCTAAGTGTGTTAAAGAATCTACAACAAATACTGTGTTCCTGACGACTGAGGACCTGCCCCAGAGACTGTATCATTTTAAAAGGGTATGAAAGTAGTTGTTATGATTATCAATAGGTTTAGTGGATAGGTTAAAGGGGTTGTAGGAATTTATAGGTTTAATAGTTAAGAAATTGTTGGTGTTGTTATAAGTGAATTTAGTAATAAATAAATAAGAGTTAAATAAATAATAATTTAAAAGTTCGGTTACAGGTGGCGCCCAACATGGTAAGGCATTATGGGTAATTTTATTTTCAAAAGAGTGCTG
Organism: Lophiomys imhausi; assembly: GCA_907164525.1. Lineage (NCBI taxonomy): Eukaryota > Metazoa > Chordata > Mammalia > Rodentia > Muridae > Lophiomys > Lophiomys imhausi. The sequence continues at coordinate 11,786,056 of CAJQZJ010004752.1, forward strand.
TACTTATTGCTGTACCCCACTTTCTGGGCAGAGTCATTACTGCTGTAGATGCATAGTCCATTCTTTTAGTGCAGTGGTTCTTAATCTGTGGTTCATGACCCTTTGGGGTCAAATATCAGCTATCCTGCATATCAGATATTCACATTCCAATTCATAACTGCGGCAAAATTACAGTTATGACATAGCAATAAAGTAATTTTATGGTGGAGTGTTGAAATAGATAATTAAATTATTTGCCACTATTTAAATTATAGTTAATGAGAGCAGTGTTAATCCTTAACCAGTCATTACCAATAGTCACGAGACACCTGATGGATTTTAACAAGCTTAAGCCTGAATTGAGCAATATTGCCCATCTAAGCTAGACCTTAAATCTATTCCCCAAATTATATATATATATATATGTATGTATATATATATATATATATATATACATATATATATATATATACACATGCCCTGGTCTGTTATTCTCCACACTATGTGGATGTTCCAGGCCACATGAAATGAGGTTCTTTTCTCAAATTCATGGCATGTGTCCTCTTTCCTGCTCTGGCTTCTTCTCTTCTTCCCAAGATGTTCTCTGTCTGACCCAAAAGCCCGTGCAACCTTGCCCCACCTACTTTTCTCTCTAGGGTATTTTATGCATTCTAAATGTTACTTAACCTGCTCCCAGAAGTGTACTTGTATATCAGTTATTGCTGTGTTACTTTGCTTGTTAACCATTGTCTCTGATTGGTTGAATAAATACCAAAGCCTGTGATTGAGCAGAGAGAAAGGGAGGCAGGGCAAAGGTTCATGGAATTCTGAGGTGGACAGAGAGCATCACTGGGTAGAAGAAGAAGCCAGGGGAACAGGAAGGAGGACATGTGCCATGGGTTAGAGAAAAGAACCTCATTCCATGTGGCTTGGAACATCAGCATACTGTGGAGAATAACAGTCCAGTGGATGTATGTATATACGGGGTCATATCTGGGGAATAGAATGAGCTAGCTTAGATGGACCAAGATTGCTCAATTCAGGGGAAGGTTTGTTTAAATCCATCAGGTGTCTGTGTGTGCTCATTTATAATGTCAGGTTAAGGATTAACACTGCTGGCCAATTAAATATAATATTAAATACTGGTAGATAACTTAAATAATTTACTTCTGCAGTTGAGGGTCACTAGAACATGTGCAAGTGTATGAAAAGGTCACAGCATTCAATAGATTGAGTGAATAAGTTTCCTCTCTCAGAACCTTTTCTACTGTATTATATTGTATTTTATTTTTGCTTGCATAAATTTAGAAGTCTTTAGAAGTATATACTGTTGGGTACTTCACTTTTCATTGCTCTCCAATTATATTACAGATTTTCTCTTATTTTCGCAAGTATATATTTTCCCAGAGAACAGAGAATGTTTGCTAGTATTTCCTCACTTAGAAACCCTACTTTTTCAACAATTCTACACTTTATAGTATAGAACTACACAGAGAAACACAGGGATACATAAATTTACTAAATAAATTGGCATTTTCTAAGCATGCTTATCACAAGAACAATTAAGGGATCCTAATAGTGAATAAAACATAAGGTATTAGTAGTTTATATACCCCTGATGTGGAATATGAGATCGACTTACACAACATCATTCAGCTCAAGCCTGGTGTCTGGAGACGGATTAATCAGGATGTAGGAAAGGGTGCTCTGATGATCATTCATTTCATCTAAAAGATAAATAAATGTTGTTTGTCATATGATTCACATAAAATCACAGCAATTACTGTAATTATGTTCAAATAATACCACTGTCAATGAGAACTTGCTGTAGGTTTTTTTTTTTAATGGATGTAGGTTTGGTTTTCACATTTCTGTCATTGGAAATATCTGCAAAATACCTACTCTTTGTTCTAGTAGTTGATAAAAAATAAAGTATCCAATTCTGTTCATTGTAACCATAGTTACATTTTCTCTTGAAAGCCATTATAATTAGGCAGCCTTTTATTAAAGAAATGGATATGAGATATTTTCGGATTCATTTCCCTTTATAATAATTAAAAATAATGAGAAGTATACATCATCCCAGAGAATGTTGATATAGGAAATTCCCTGATAATAATCTAGGTAGATATATTTAGAAGGGACTAAAGAATGTGATAAAATATGCACGGGCTTAATATGCATATCATCATGACACAATTTGTTTCTTCTCTAAGAATCCAAAGAATCCTGTGTAAAATAATTTAACCATATATTTTAAGGGGACTACACTGGTAAATGTTTTTCTTCTAAAATAACATAATGTTGAGAGCTATGCTTTAAGTATCAAATGAATGTATATCTCCACCCTAGAGGGTCTTGTATTAGAAGTCTGGTTCTCATTGGCCATCTTGGGAAGCACTAGGACACTGTGAGGCTTCTGATGTTAATGTCCTCAGAGCACCATGCCAAGACCTAAGCTAGTTCTTATTAGATCAAGTTATTTCAAAAGTGCAAGTCTTCAATCCCTTTACAAATTGACTTCTTATCTGATCCTGTAATTTTCTGTTAACTCTACATACCTGATCCGGAGTGACACAGCCAAGGACCCATCACAAAACAGCTAAACTAATGCGCTCAGACTGATTAGAATCGCCACCTCCAAAAATATGACTTAAATACACATCCTTTAAAAGTACCCATCCTCAAGAATTGAATGCAGCAATAATGAACTCACCAACACAAAAGGCACAGGAATAATTATTTATAATATGTGAACAGCTTTGCAGCTTTGCATGGTTTATATTCCAAGAATATTGTAAAATGAGAGCATAGAGATGTGGACACATACTTCAGTGATTACTTTTCTTTCCAAAGATAAACTTTGCTGATATATTAAAACCACAACAACAACAAAAGACATCCTGAAGTATTATTATTATTTCACTCACAAAAGTTGTAAATGGGCATAGGTCTTGAAGAAAATATTAAATTATTATTTTGAAAAAAGTGTAATGTTATTTCTTACCAAAATAAGTTCCTCAATATTTAAATACTTCACTAAAGTTGATTTTAGGCCAATATAGCTGAAATTAATTTGTTACACTGATATGCTGTTCTCACAAAATAATGTTATTTGTTATATTCATTTCAGTAGAAACATGTCATTCTAATACCAAAATATATTCTGCTTTACTTCAATTGATATTCAAATGTATTTTAAAGTCTATAAATTAAAGTAAGTATCTCACAATAAAGACACATTATGGAATAGTTGAGCCTACCAAAAGTTTACCAATAAAAATATTGAAATCCCAAACTGATTAAGTTGATATCCAAGTAAAGTACTATATTTGGTTGCAAACTGAAGGAGTAGATAAAGAAATCTGTATCCTCCCTTACAGTCATGATTGTCAAGTAAAACAAAGAATGCCTAAGGATATATAAAGCACATCTAATAAACAAACTGCTTAGCACCAATATTGCCTAAATATTGCATGTGAAACACTAGAATAATTATTTATTTGAAAGTCAAATGCAGGTGGGAATCCAGCACATTTATTTCCTAAATCTGGCAATCATAACTAGGACTGGATGGCTAAATCAACCGACTGGAGTTTGAAATCCCAATTTGTTATAAAATGATATTTACCCTAAAAATAGTTACAATCCAAACATAAATCACATTATACAGACATGAGATTATCAAGATCATATATCTCTATGAAAAGTAAGTTTGATTTCATACATTCCTCTCTGAAAATTTTTTTTTTGTGAATTATGACAACATCTTTTCAAAGGAGTTCAAATGGACGGTGCACTCTGGACCTCAAATCATAACACTCTGAAAGGTAGTAGGTATACTAGAATAAGCTTCATTTCATGTGGTTATGAGCAACTCAGTTTCTTAAATAAGGAACTGTATTCCTGAAGTGCAATACAAAAAAAAAGATTATTTTAACAGAGCACCTATTGATCACTGTAGATACCCAACCTCACTGCATCATTAACAGAGTTCTCATTTTGCAAAGGGCCAGCAGTGGTCTTGTTTGTCCCAAAGTTGTCTAGATAATTATGAGATTTCTGAAAATGGATGAAATTATTTTGTCAATATGTTGGTTTGCCCAATTAGCTTACTTTAACATATCATGCTGAACAACTTGTTATGCAACTGGCTGTAAATATGGTATTAAACATGTTGGTAATATGCTCAGTGATTTCACAAGTTTTAAATCAAGGCACAAAGGAGGTCACAATCAGAAGCAGCAATTCCTGTTTTGTTCTTCACTTCTCAATGACTTGTCCTCACAGAAGATTCTTTTGATTTATGTTAAAAGTAGTTGTTGAGTTGAAAATCACTCTGTGAAGTCTGCATTGCAGTAAAGCTGACCTGCTGTTTGTGTGCCATGCTTTGTCTGAAGGTCTGCAGTTATCGCTCTCTCTTTGTGATTTTTAATTTGAGAATTAATAAGTGTGTTTTTTTAATAATTTATTTTTTATTTCTTCAAGTTACATCTCAATCACAATCCCCTCCCTACTCCCCCTCAGCCCCACCATCCTCTTCCCTTCTTTTTTTTTTTAGTTTAAGGTATTTATTTTTCCCCCCAACAGCTCTCCCTTTCAGTCCAAATAATGGTTCTTTTTCTTATAACTATAAATACAATACAAAACAAAAGAAATAAATAGGCCACAATTATAAGAGTTATATGGCTTAGCATACATTCCCAATGTCCAGTCCATATGTATTTGGCACCTGACTTTAACATTATGAAAGCTGAGTTAGATATAGAACTTTAAACTCATGGAGATGGTTAGATAGTAGAATAAGTGTGTTTTTAAATGTATTGTAGACACACATCAAAGCCACATTCACAAATTGTTTTATTGATCACACACTACTGCTTTAATCTCAATTAGTCATTTTCTATGGATATGTTTTAGTTATTTCTCAGTTCTATAAGGAGGAATATAGCAGGTTTGATAAATTATTAGGAGCCTGCCTTAATTATCACTAACCATGGCACACATATCAATCAATATATGATTGTGCTGATAACAGAATAAAATCTTCACTGAAAAAAAAGGATTTGCTTTATATTTGTTTTCAGAGAATCAAGATTCTACTTTCTAACATCAAAAATGTGCCTAAAATATTCTATGAATATACTGTGTCCAGAGAGCCAAATTCTGACCTTAGAAAACTTAAAAATGTCATATAGCAAACATTACTGTCATTGAAATTGTTTCACACACAATGGTAAAAGACCATCATTTCAACAAATGGTGCTGACAACACTAGATAAACACTTACAGAACAAGGAAATTAAACTCATGTCTTTCAGCCTATGCAAAGCTCAATTCAAAATACACCAAATGCTTTAATTTAAAAAATGAAATGTTGAAACTTCTGGAGGAAAACAAAAAAGATACACTTTAAGATAGAAGAGAGGAAAACAGCTTTGTAACAAAGCTTCAGTGAAATAGGAAAATAGTGTTAAGGGAAGGTCTAATATCATTGCATATGGTAGTCTGATTTCAATGCTGAGATATTGTTACCATCCCTTCTGAGGCATTCTCTTGATTGGTTAATAAGTTGCTGATGGCCAAATAACTGGGCAGAAAGAGTATAGGAAGGTGGGACTTCCTGAGATTAGAACAGGAACTGTGAGTGCACACAGAGAATCCTTCCTTTTCTGCTGAGACACACAGAAGGAGACAGTCATCTCTGAGAAAGCTGGAAGGTAATCACACATGGCAGTTTGGGATTAGGTGATCTGGGTTAATTTAGAGTAGCTAATTGAGAGTTTGCTCAGCTAAGGGCTAAGTGTTAAAACATCAAAAGGTCTTGGTGTATTTATTAATTGTGGAAAAGATTGTGGAGGCTTATAGGCACTCAGTCCAAGCAGTCCCGGGCCATCAGACTTCCAGACTCCCTACACCCTTCAAATCCAGGTGAAGCTCCCGCCAAGCTGCTGGTAATTCTACTGGCCTAATATAACAACTTATATTAATTAACAGAGTTCAGGTTACAGGTGGTGTAGGCCACCCTTGGTTCCAGGGCTCTTTCCCCAGGATAAATCAGGCAACAGCTTAAGGCACACGGGCCAGGCTGCCCACTCATCTGCCAAGCTGCCAGCTGCTCTGCCAGTTTAATCTTACAGTTTATACTTACTAATAACTACAATAATTAATTAAATTGCAGTTTCAGATGGCACCCAACGTGGAGTGAGTGAGATTCTGTGAAGACCTTGGCACAGTCCAGGAAACTATGAGGGGAGCAAACATGCAAACCACAGGATGAAAGAAAAATCTTTGCCAGGCACCTCAGACAGGGCAAAAAGCAAAATTTATAAAGAACTCTAAAAACTAAAATACCCCCAACATGTCTTTTAACAAATTGACTATTGGTAAATATTTCAAAACAAGGATTGCAAGTGATGAATAAGTATTTTTACATTTCTTTTAAAATTTTTTGAAACCATAATTATACTATTTTGCCTTTCCTTAATCCTACCAAGACCTCCCACACCTCTTTTCTCCGTTTCAAATCAATCAACTCTTTTTCTTTCATTGGTGTGAGTGTGTGTGTGTGTGTGTGTGTGTGTGTGTGTGTTTGTGTGTGTGTTCATTCTTAATTACATAAATAAAAACTGTTCAGTTTGTATAATCTTGCATGTATGTATACAAGTTCAGAGATGACCAATAGGTATTTGATAACCAATTGGTGTGTTTTTTTTCCTGGAGAACATTATTTCTCCTGTTCTCAAGCATTCCTTAATTGCTGGTAGTTCTTTGTACAGCATTAAAGCCCCATGAGCTTTCTCTTTTCCATCTTACTGTGTCTACTAATGTCATTTAAGCAAATATGTTGGTGATATTTTATACCTGACATTTACAGGAGATACAGTTTCACAGCAATTTTTAGGAGTTGTGTTATAGATACATCAGATGTTCAAGATAACAGAAAAATCACAACTTACAAATAAGTATTTGTAAAAGTGTTCAACATTTTTAGCAATCAACAAATTGTAATTAGGGAAAAGGGTTGATTAATAAAATTTAAGGATGTATGAAAAACCAAATGAAATAACACTGATTCATATGCCAATTACAACTTTTAATTATTTAATTCTACATTAGTGAACAATCCTGCTTCTAGAACACATGAGTTATTAAATGAAAATCTCAGAGACCAGCATGTATAGTTCATTCCCTATTTTTATTGGTCACTGAGACCTCCAGAGTCATCCCAAACAATACAGGCCACTGACATGGTTCTTGGTTTCCCATCATAACTTGATGATAAGTCCCTGTTGCTGAAGACACCACATACTTTGGTTCCAAAACACAGAGAAATCAACTTTGAGTTAACCAAGATACTCTTTCTTCTGGCTAACTTCACAGTGCTGCTGGAGGTGAAAGTATATCAGTGGTCTTATCCAGCAGTGGACTGGACCCCACATGTTACCAAGCTGACCTAGTAAACAAAATGTTCCAATTCATTCAATAATTGCAAGACTGTCTGTGAAGGTCATTAACTGCTCTCGTGATTAGATTTGTAACAACTGGAGGAAATACAGGCTTTAATGTAAAAACAAACTAAAAAATCCATGGCTAGGGAAGTGATAGACCTATTGATAGGTCTATGGAGCACCTATTAATATGTTTATGCTGCTCACAATCTTAATCAGAAACATTTTATCATAGTGGGCAATGGTTAATTCAGATATTAATTATTGTTCAAAGTGCTAAGAATAAGCACCTGTAAGTGCTCAGTCATAAATGGGACTTCTATATCAAGCATATACCCATCAGACTCCAGAAACATTTCTGAAGAGGTGGGCAGCCACAATGCAACTGACAAAGGATGGGGAGGGGTGCTATGAAAGTCATGGCTGTTGTACACATGAACTCACAATGCCTGTGGTGATCTCCATAAGACCTACACAAGATCAAGCCAGTTAAACATTCTAGCATGAAATTGGGAGGACCTCCCAAACCCTACCCCAAGCTGAGGAGCTAGGCAACCAATGGCTGTTAAGTAAGGAAAAGAATTTTTGTTAGGAATATGGCTACTGGTTGGTTTTACATTTCCCACTGGCTGGCCTCACACCCATGCACATACTGGCAACAATAATTAGACTTAGTGAGTTAAACAAATAAGCAAATAAGCTGTAAAGGAGCATTATATTTGGAAGGGAGCAAGAGATAGGGATTCTGGTAGGAGTTAGAGGGTGGGGTGGTTCTTTGTACTGTTTAAGTTTTCCACATCATTAATTTCTGGAATTGCTTTAATAGTCCCATCTTCTGCTTTGTGGTTTGTTGTATTTTTTTTTAAGTTCTTAAGATGCACCACTAAGTAATTAATTTGCATTCTCTCTGATTTTTTGGCAGAGCCATGTAGAGCTATAAATTTTCCTCACAAGGCTGTATACATTGTCTTAAAAGTTTTGTTATGTTATATTTTCATTTTATCCTAAACATAGGAAAACTGGAATATTGGTTCAGACATATAAAAATTAAACTAATATATTGGTCTAACAGTATTTTATGAACTCAATAAATCAGGAGGATTTCGCTGCATAGATATAATTACTAGTATCTTGTGGAGTTCCTCATTCCTAGATGCACCCTAGTGATGTAGGTGTTATAGATAAAGTACATGGAGTTAGTATTAAATGAACACATCTAGAAGAACATAATATTTTAAATTCTAAAGCCTATTCTCAAAACCTCAGATCACAGGTGTTCAGTAAATGTTGTAGCAGAGAAAAATGTTTCTTTGTGTACACAAATAAATAGGAAAAGTGGAGAAAATAAGTTGATAGAATGTCTTCTCTTATAAGAATTATCAAAGCATAAATTAACTAATTTCCATAAAAATATAATATTACTGAATCCATGGTGCCTGTGAAAGATTTTCTTATAATTCCTTGCTTCTTTCTCAGGCGACACCCACCTAGTGAGCTCAAACATTTTAATATTTCTAACTGTCAAGATACAATATGCTGTTCTGTTTATGGACTAACAAAGATTTATAACATTCTTGAAACAGCTGAGGTTCAGATGAATAATCATGTTCTAGATCTTCTCATAAGAAGACAAAGTAACAGCAATATATACAAGGTAAAAATAGCAAGTCAATCTATTAGGAATCGAATCATCTCAGATGTCATTGAACTGGCATGTAGCCACTAGTGAATTTCTGGAAGATCATTCTGAGCTTTTAATTTACTTCTTAATGTAACATATTAAATGCATTTCTGTTAAATTTACTGGACACAAATGAGTCTTTACTCCAGTGAAGAAAAATGTAATTAAAAATGTCAATTATATGAGGAACCCTGACTGGAGCAAATACAAACAAAATTCTTTGAGCAGGATCATTCACCTCTGATAGGAAAATCATAAAAGTAAACAAGATACTGATCTAATCACTTTGAAAGAATTATGAGAAAATGTGCACAATTTCAATAGGAAACCATCCAGCAAATATATTTTCCTTTACATGCTCAATAAGACAAAAGCAACTTCTTTTAATTTCTAGCTCAGTGATTAAAATGTCTCAATATAAGACTGATAATAAAGAGAAAATGGGGAAATATGTGCGTGTGTGTGCATACTCATATGAATAGGTTTAAGTATACATAAACGATGAAAACACCCCTTTTGTCATTGGCTACTGGGCTAAGTTTCCTTTTAGTTAGTTTTGTGTTTTCTTGAGAACTTTATTCTTCTCTTCCAATTACTCCATTACCTCAACAATATGCATAATCTTTTTAAAATGTATTGTTTTATATATGCATATGTATGCACACACATTATATATGTATACATGTACATATAGACATACACATCTTATTGAGTCTATTTAGTTTGGGTTATATGTGCATGCATCCAGGGCTGCACTTTGTATGGAACAACCTATGTGGGAACTTATCCTAAAGTCTAAATATGCTGCCTCTTCCAGCAACAACTGGCCTCTTTTAGTTCTCCATCTGGGGGGGGGTGGCTGTGTGGAATTTCCTCTGCCCCTGTGGCATGCCTATGGATTTTGTTTTTAATCTGGTAACCACATCTCTGAAATAAAACTTGAGGAATGTAATGATGTTTCTAAGGTGATTCATTAAGTTTTTTGTATATGGAACATTGATTAACATATAAGATAAGAATTATTTAGAAAGATTGCACTATGTCAGTTAAAACATGTATTTCTATTTCAAAAATAAAGCTTTCAAGGCTTCAGACCTCAGTAAAGAAAAACTCAGAAAAGCTGGAGACTGGAGAAGAGGTCTTACCCAGGGAACAGCACATCAATTTGGTATACAGAGCCAAATGGTCAACACAGAAAACACACATACAAGTGACACAATACAAACTGAATGTATATGCCTGTAAATATATGAATGGAATAATGATGAATGGAAGAAGAGGAAATGAGTTCGAAGGAAAGCAGGCAGGAGTATATGGAAGAGTTTGAAAGGAGGAAAGGGCAAGAAAAAACGTTATAATTATATTAGATTCTCAAAAATAAATAGAAAATAAATAAAGCATTTGAAGTCTTTGGGTAAGAAACTAAACATAATTTCTTAGTTACTTATAGTACTTGAATGGCTATTATAGTTAGTTACTTGCAATACCTCAAATTCATTTTATCTCAGGCCCTAGAATTTAGATAAATGTGATATTTGTGTGTGTGTGTGTGTGTGTGTGTGTGTGTGTGTGTGTGTGTGTGTGTGCGCGCGCGCGTGACGTGTATGCGTGTGTTTGTGTGTTTTTTTGAGAGAAACAGAGAGAGAAAATGCAGTCAGGGAGACCTATGTAAATCTCAGCTATGTATAAGCAATCCAAAATTTCATGGCTTAGTGTTTATAGCTCCAAAGTGGAAAATAAATCCACTTCAAATTTTCTGTAAAACTAAAAGTGGGGTATTGCTGTGATGGGCTCAAACACTGCCTAGTGAACTAAATAAATGCTAAACATTTTGTTGTTGTTGTTGTTGTTAGCAATATGTTTATTACTTAAATGTTCCACAAAAGATGAGATTTTCATCAAAGTGTCGCTTACATACACTGCCAAATGAAAAGCAGTCCTTTTCTACATCAAAGCCCACTGTGTAACTAATAGCAGCCAGAAAGGAAAGGCTCATGTGTATAGGAGTTTTAAGGAGCATACCGTAGCCCACTGTAGAAAGGCCCAGGTGTTTCATTCTATTTTTCACAAGTTCAGCAAGCTCCTGTCTTTCTGACCTCCTGTAAAGGTTCAGTCGTTGCTGGGTTATTTTTTCCGCAGTTTTTCCAGAATGCTTCGGGCCTTTCCTGCTCAGCCTTCGGGCCCACTGCATGCTCTTCCTTCGCAGCAAGGGATGGTCTGACTGGTCGCTAGAGGTTGAGTTGCGATGGATGCTGCGGTGGTGTCCAGGGTCTTTAGCGTCTTTGGTGTCTTCCCACTCTTCCACGCTGATGGATATTTGAGACTTTAAAGGAAATGGATATCGATAGTTAGATATTTTAGGAGCAGTCAAAGCCCAGAACTGAAATAATTTCTTTGCATCATGGTATAATATTATGTCTACATGTGAGAGTTTTCACAGGAAAAACAAAATCAAGATATTCCATTCTAATAATCTTTTACTAATCAACTTGCAGAAACTTTTCTGGAGCTTATTTTTAATCTGGTAAAACATCTGGATCTTTTCAGAATTAGGTGTGTGTGTGTGTGTGTGTGTGTGTGTGTGTGTGTGTGTGTGTGTGTGT